>CM047807.1:126255389-126360389 GCA_026214975.1 Gentiana macrophylla | reverse complement strand
CCTAAAAGGTGTTTTTAGGGATAAAAGAGTGTGCCACTAACTTAAGTCATTGTGGATCGATGGTTAGTGATGCACTAACGATTTATATCTTCGACGAACAAATGGCCCTTCAAAACGGCATTTTATGAAGAAGTGGCCTTAATAAAAGTTGTAGATCTTCAAATAATCTTTCCAACGCATTTTGAATCAAGTCAATCGGACTTGTACAACTCAAATGATGGTCGAGTTCGCTAATCGATTCAGATCGATGAAAATCCCAAAACGACACGTAAATGGGAATGGCCCATCAAAAGCGTTTTCTGAAGAAGTGTCCTTCATGAAAGTTGTAGAGTTTTCCGAGCTTTCTAATGACGTTTAAATCATGATTTTTGGAGCGCCTACTGTTTCGAGATATGAATTTTAAAGTTTTATTCCAAAATATATAATTTTTATCCGAAAATATAAATTAGGGGATGAATGTAATCATTGCACCCGGCGTGGACCGCCCCTACCCGGCGTAGACCGGCCCTGGAACTTGGCCTATATAAATGATCATTCAGAGAGCGGAGAAGAGATATAATATATACACCAAAATATATATACACCATATATATATATATCTCTCTTTCTTATTTTCTTTAGTTTTTAGGTTGTAAATAAGGCGCTATACAAAATAAATTTAGTAATATTAGTATCGTTGTAATCTTTCTAATTATCGGAAGTTCGGTGTGTTCTTTAAAATAGTTGTAATATCGTTTTTGATATCACCATTATAATAGTAAGTTTGCTTTTATTTTCTTTCATTATTGTTATATTTATATCTAGCTATTTATTTCTTGTTGTTTCTTGTTTTTCTTCCATTCTCGTTATATATATATATATATATATATATATATATATATATATATATATATATATATATATATATATATATATATATCTCATAGTAGAATCCATATATAGGAGAATCGACAATGATTGGATTTCGGTTTTAATTTGGTTTTAATAGAATTCACATAATTGTGTAAGGCTATTATGTAAAATTTCCGCCATTTAATCCATGATACGTTGTGAGAATCCGCTTATATGGGTAGCTAAATATTTACATAAATAGAATTATGTGAAAACGGGTAAAATTGACCTCGGGAGACGAGATGGGAGTTGTGTGCGCGTAATTAAACGTTCGTATGATAAACTCATGTTTTAAAACCCGTTTTGATCATTTTCCTAACTTTGAATAAAATTGACAACTTTGTTCACGGTTACATCGAGCTTTATAAATGTATTTTCATACCGAGATGTGAGATATGGATATCACTAATCATAGTCCGATTGTTAGATTGACAATCTAAGTGATGATCCGGACTATGCCTAAGTGAAATTCTTATTTTTACGAGATGTGCGAAACATGTTTTAAAATCACTAAACCATAGTCTTAATCGTTAGATTGGCAACCTAAGTGATACGTTAAAATTATGTTTTGTGAGGTTTTTCAACGGCTTTTTATTCCGGTCAACCATGTTAGGCGAGTTAGCTCTCTAAAGGGAGGGTTAATAAACCTAGTGTGGGGGTTAAGTGAGAGCTGCTTGAGATCTTAACGCAAGAATAAAGAGTTGACTCAGTGAATATCATATGAATCCGAATCGAGATAAAACACACTCCTTATCAAGTTTTTCCCGTGGGGAGATAACTCTTTGGATCATGGCTCGCTATGCTTTTTAATCACCTAGTTAATCTCGTTAGAATAATATTTATTTTCTGCATTAGTTATAATACTCTTCACCACAACTTTGATCGCTTTAGACTAAGAAACAAGTTCACTTTGGTACTCACAACCACATTTCTCTTGGGACGACCTCGTAGACTTCGTAGCTATCTCCTAACAATCGACTGCAGTGCTCTGCCAGAGTTAGAGAGTTAGTTTACCCACGGTTTTGAGTCTTTATAAATGTATTTTTGAGGGGTAAATTTTAGCTCATCAAAAAATTGGCGCCGTTGCCGGGGACCAATATTTTAGTGGGTGTATTTTTCTCTCATCAAGTTCTATCAGGTAAAGCCAATGATGAGAGGCATCGGGGGCGCAACGCCCTCGACCTATTCTCAAACTTTAAATAGGTAGGACGGCGCGGCTAAAAAAAAAAAAAAAAAAAAAAATTGGGCGAAGGAGTGTCTTTGCCGCGTCAGGAGTGTCGTTGCCTAGTCAGGGAGTGCCGGATATTAAAATTTATGAGTATATTTACTCCTTTTTCTATCTCTTTTTGAATGAGAGTCTTGCACGAGCGCTAGGCTATGAAGCACCGACACCTGAATATGGGCGTCGGACCGGCTTGTCACCGTTCCACATCCGACCGGGGCGCATCGCCGGCCCCCATCCGCTTCCCTCCCGACAATTTCAAGCACTCTTTGACTCTTGCCCTCCAATGGATCCTCGTTAAGGGATTTAGATTGTACTCATTCTAATTACCAGACTCAAAGAGTCCGGTATTGTTATTTATTGTCACTACCTCCACCTCTAGCTTCAGATTCCGAAGGTCTAAAGGATCGTTAGGCCACGCTTTCACGGTTCGTATTCGTACTGGAAATCAGAATCAAACGAGCTTTGTTTTTTCGTCTATACAAAAAAAAAAATGGGCGAAGGAGTGTCTTTGCCGCGTCGGTAGTGTCGTTGCCTTGCCGGTTGTCGGAGGGGCGGATATTGGCTTCCCGTGCTTCGGTGCGGCTGGCCTAAATGCAAGTCCTTTGCGACGGACACGATGACAAGTAGTGGTTGATTGCCTCAACTATTTTAAATTTTAATATCCGGCACTCCCGACTGGCAGGAACGACACTCCCGACACGGCAAAGACACTCCTTCGCCCAATTTTTTTTTTTTTTTTTTTTTTTTTTTTTGTTTTAATTAAATAATCGGATTCCCTTGTCCGTACTGGGTTCGAATCGATTGCTCGACGCCGGGAAGGCCCGAAAGAGCCGCTTCGATCCGTCCCGCCAAAGACGCGTAACCCGATCCCGAAGGCCAACGTAATAGGATCGAAATCCTATATTGTTATCCCATGCTAATGTATCCAGAGCGTAGGCTTGCTTTGAACACTCTAATTTCGACTTGCATTTAGGCCAGCCGCACCGAAGTACGGGAAGCCAATATCCGCCCCTCCGACAACCGGCAATGTTTCATACTATCCAAATCGATCAAACCGGATCGAATAAATTAATGATTTTAGCTTAAAAACACCGCAATTTAGTTCGAAGTTTAAGAAATCCCATAAACCAATTTAGTTTCGTAAGTGAGGTAAAAACCTACTTACCAGAAGCATTTTGAGTTAGCAATAATGGTGGTACATGACATGTCATAGTCCAAGTAGCACGATTGGATAGAAGTGAAGTGAAGGGAATATAGTGCATGTCCTTCAGCATTAGTATAAAGGGTAACTTGAAAAAATATGCTTAAAAAGATAAATATTTGTGTGATATGCCTCAAAATAATAACATTTGGAAAATATGTCTGAAAAGTATTTCGTTGCGTATTTGCTACCGAATAGCTAAGTAATAGCTACGTAATCGCTACTTAATTCTTTCTGAGCGTATTTTTCAAATGTTATATTTTGGCGATCTACCACACATATATTTATTTTTAAGCATATTTTTCAAGTTTCCTAGTATAAAGGCATATTAGGACCTAATGACCAGATTCAATGTACCTGCTACCCCTAGGCAAAAACCTCGACTCTTTTGTCTTCTTAATAATGTCCACTTTTCTTTCTTTTTTGTGATTTATTAAGTAATATAATAGTATATTTCAATCAAACAACAAAAACAATTAATCCAGACTCTTTCTTCCCTCAAGATCTATGGTTCTGTTGGATGCTTCCATCATGTTGCCGGCTGCTGCTGCTTTTCGACTTCACCTACGTTCTTCCCTCTTCAAGGTTTGTTCTTCTTCTTGCTATTTTTTGACAAGAAATTTTATGGTATTATTATCTTTTCCATTTTTACTCTTCTTCATCGTACGTACACATTTCAATTTAATTCTCTGAGAATAAGAACAGAAATGGATCAGCTAGCGTACAACCATTTTATGTAGGTTGGATTATATATATGGTTGTTTTTTTCTTTTCATTTTCTGACACACATTTGAGATCAAAGTAAATATTCTGGTGTTATTTACCATTTTCTTATCATACTTTTAATTACTAGGATAAATTATCAAATGAGCAATTAGCCCTGCAGAATGAAAGCCCCAGATGAGTTAATTTATGAGCGTATTTATGAGCCCTGTTCTAAATTACTACCCTCAATGTGCAATTCATTTTAAATATTCTGGTGTTTTCAAATAATATTACCCCCACCTGCACAACCCGAACGTGCCTTGATTTTGTCATTTGCAGTAAAACCATGTTATGTGTAATGCTTAAAAGTATTTGCATCCTATTATTTAACGAATTATTTATTAAAGTTTTGAATACATAATTTTCTAATTTACCGAATATTTATGCAAGATGAAATAAACCAGATATTTTATTTTACATAATGCGATAGATATGTAAAAAAATTTGACAGAATCCAAACAAGTACCATAGATGTGAAGAATTTTTTTACAGAATCTCTATTTTATAGTTATAAATAAAGTATCCGTACAAATCTATTTTTCCTATAAAATCTTTAAAATGTTTTTAAAAGATTTACGATATGTACTACAAGTGCTCTGATTAACTTCTCTCATTCTTTGTGACAAAAGAAATTAATAGAAAAATTGTGAGAAAATATTTGAAGGTGAAGTTTGAATTGCACCAAATACAAAGTAATTGAGAGAAGTGAATACTTCTTTCGTCATAAAATATAAATCATTTTAGATGTGTTCACTGTTCATAAAGATAAAGAAAATGGTTAAATGTCGTAAATTTAAAAGATAAATGTTCAAAATATCATTAATGAAATAATCATAAAAAATTGAAAAATAATTGAATTGTTAATAAATTAGGAGTAATATATAGAAAATAGTAATAAATGTTGAATTGGTAATATGAAACGACTAGGACAAACAAAAGAGATAGATAGACTTATATTCTAGGACGAAGGGAAAAATTGACTACGACCCCGTGAACTATTATGTACAACCTCCGTTTCAAAATATAAGTCATCCTATACATTTTGATTTGTCCCATAATATAAGTTATTGTACGTTACTAATACAACAATATTTATTGTCCTTTCTCTATCTTACCCCTAATTTATTACAAATCTAACAACTTTTCATTACTTAACAACTATTGTATTAATGATAATCAAGGGGTATTTTAGATATTAACCTTCAAATTAATGACATTCAACCACTTCATTAATTTGTGTGAAAACTCCTAAGACTATATTTCTCTTTTTAGGCTTACAAGTCATTATTTTACCCAAGTGCTCATGAACATTTCGTTTTGTGGGAAATTTTATGGTTCAGAATTAATACACGTGATCATAATTACCCATGTGACAATATGTGTCAATTGAGTTTGGTGGTCATTGAACACGATAAAATTTACCTCATTTCATATATGGTTATCTTTTATTTTTTATTTTTAAATAACAGTTTCCTAATAATTACTCCCTCTGTTCCATAATAACTGAGGCAGTTGCCAAATGTTTTGTTTCATTTTATGCAAGGCAGTACAGTTTCTAATGCAACATTTATTATGTTTTTATTTGATTTACATTTATTTATTACAATAGATAAATATAAAAAAGAAGACCACAGTCATTATATCTAAGGATATTCTAGGTTTTTTTTTTTTTTTTTGGTGCCCTTAACGGGGTTCGAATACTGGTTTTAATGAGACGTTATAGTCTAGCTCACCACTAGACCGATGCAACTTGTGCATATTCTAGTTATTTCATTGTAAAATTTAATGCATTAATTAAATCACATCCTTAATATACGTAATTTTAACAACTGCCTCAGATAAATTGGAACGGAGGGAGTAACGACTTTAATTTCAAAAGCAATCTCAAACCGTCTTACTTGATCGTTGATTCCGGGAGGACACCGAGAATACTTTATTGTGCAACAGGGAGTTGGTCATTATTGTCATTAATCAAAGTGTATGACATGTTAATTCATTTTTGCTTTCACCGTGATCAATACTAAGTACTCCCTCATCCCGTAATATGCGGACTTTGAGAAAGTTAATAAATTAGTTAATTTTTAATATTTTAAGACAAAATATTGTATTGTATTCTAAGTGGCTTATAATATTGCATTGTTTAATATGAAGGTGGAGACAATACATATAATATTGAAATTAAAATGTGAGAAGACTTTATAATATAAGAAAAATCTAAAAAGCTAAAAGACTATATATTATGGAGTATTGAAAATGTGGAGTAAAATATTTACTCCCTCCCCTCCTCCGTCCCTAAAATATTGTTGGTATGTGTAGTAAATGTATCATTGTCGCCAAAATATATATTAAGCAACCTGAGAAATTAAATAAAATCTTTTCAAAGATTAATTTCCCCATCCACCAGCCACCTTTCTACTATACTATATCCGTCCCAAAATATAAGTTACTCTACCTGTATTTTTACTCCAGATAAAATGGTAGTTATATTTGAGTTTGTGTAACGTAATGAAGTTTTGAACCATATATATATGTTGCATTGAATATATCTGCAGGATGGGAAGCAAATGGAAACAAGAAGCAATATTGCTGAAGAGAATATGCAAATTCCATGGAATGATTTTACTTGCATGAATTATAAATAATATAATTAAAGATAATGGTTGGAGAAATAAGAAAGAAGATGATGATTCGTCTTCCCAAATTCTTCTTTCCACTTTGAGAGTCCTTTTGAGGAGTTCCCCTTCAAACTTCATTGTTTCTTTTTTATTATAGAATAATAATTATCTATTATTATAGTTTAAATTATGTTTTTTCTTTTTCTATAATGCAGAAGTCAATTATGTTGTAATAAGCCTACCACCTTTTTTTTATAGGGAAATCATGATAAGTATTTTTATTTTTATTTTCTGCACGCGCTAATCCAAAAGTGAATTTTTTTGTTGTAATAAGCGTATGACTCTATTATTATTATTAGTCTTTTTTTTTTATTGAAGAAATATTATTATTATTATTATTTATTAAGGAAAATATGATGAGTACACAATTACACATTATGTCAGCTACTAAGTTACGTGTGATTGGAGAAGGCAAGACGGCAGCGGACTCATGAAAGGTGAAATTTTAAAATACAACGAAGGTTTTATCAAGTAGCATATATTATAACCACTCATTTCTAATCTTTCACACACGATAAAAGTGTATTATGTGAAAGAGAGTAAAAACGAAAGGCTCTAATGTATGTCACTTGATATATCTTTCCTACAACCGTTGCACCATAAAATCTTTCGAAATGAAAGCTTTCAATCAGAGCCACTCGAAAAAATTCGAAAATCAAGTTGATACGTTAGTAGATTTTTTTTATTTATTTATTTTTTCAAATTTCTTTTACCGACAAAACTAGATCGTTTTTTTAAATCTCGGTGGGATACTGACCCCGAGAGACCTTCTTGAATGTACGTCCCGGAGAGAAAGGCCCCTCGAAGGTAACTCCTAGATCAGAGGGAAATACATTGAATAATAATTGAATACTGGGATAGATGCTAACCAGAGCATACTATTCTAGACCCACATGCTGACATAAGTAATGATCGTCTCAACAATCACCTTTTAGGGCAGCTGTAATAGCCTCCCTCCAAAAACGGACCAAAAACATCATATGACCCACATATTAAAATGCTAATATATTTGCAAGTTTCATGTTCATAGTATTGGCTTCCAAATTTTGCTATAATGACTCTAAAGATTGTAGAGATTTTCAAAGCCCTCACCACTTCTATATATTGACTATCAAGTGGATGTGGTGAACAAAAAGGCCTGAAAAAATGAGCCACTAGAAGTAAATTAAATTTTTGCCAGTCTGTTTTTATGGATGGTGTAAGAAAAGAACGGATGTATATAGAGGCTACTACAGCCGCTCTTAATAATGAATGACCTCACGAGCAGGGATGCTGGTAATAGTGTTGGAGATTCTGAAGAACTTATAACATTTTATTTGATTGCTAGTATCTAACCAATAACCAATTGTATGCATAAGCTCATACAATTTTCTAATGTCATGATTTCTAAATGAATTAATAAAACAAAACTTTGATGAATAATAATACTGAAAGAGAAATACGTATTTGAGTCATTACAGTTCATGTATACTTATTTACAATAATGATGGGATAATGGATAGTATTTTATGTGATGTGAACTTTCTCATCCCTCATTGCTTAGTACCAAAGCAAAGAATAACAGCTTTGTGTGTGTGTATGCTAAAATTAGTAAGTATGGCAACAAAATAAAGATAGTACTAGCTAGTATCTGTTAAAGGCTATCCCGCTATGGTCCTCGTGCCTCCTTGAGAGAGATGGCTTCAAATATATGTAAAGCATCTTAATCTATCTTAACAATATTGTTGATCAGTGACTACTATTCTACTAATTATTAACTTTAATTGGACAAAGCCACTTAATTAATATTCCAAATTACTCCACAAAAGTGATTCTTCATCGATCATGGGCTTTTAATTAGTACGTACCTCTGAGTTTTGTAGTTGACAGTTCACACAAAGGCAGTAGATTTTAATTAAGTTGTGTACGTAAAAGATGAGTACAAGGAGGTTGTTTATTAATGTGGTAGTAATATTGCAGCTTGTGTTCTTACTTGTACAAGAAAATGGCATTAATGGGGAAGATCCATACAGGCTCTTTACTTGGAATATCACATATGGTCATATTTATCCTCTTGGTCTCAAGCAACAGGTTTTTCTTTCATTAATCTTTTTTACAAGTTTCAATTTACTCTAGTATATAACAACAATAACCTGATATCAAAGAACAAAATGTATGTGAATAATGGCAGGGGATACTAATAAACAGGCAGTTCCCTGGACCCGAGATCGATTTAGTGACTAATGATAACTTGATCATCAATGTCTTCAACAATTTAGATGAGCCCTTTTTAGTTTCTTGGTCAGTCAATTAGCTTTTTCACTTTTCTTACAACAAAAAACTACAAATTTTTCAAGAATCCTTCCTACTGTTTGACTGAAGTTGATGTTACAAACATTAACATTCCAGGAATGGGTTAGAGCAGAGAAGGAATTCATGGCAGGATGGAGTTTGGGGAACCAATTGTCCAATCCCACAAGGCAAGAATTACACTTATGTCCTTCAAGTCAAAGATCAGATAGGTAGCTATTTCTACTTCCCTTCTCTTGCTTTCCACAAGGCTGCTGGAGGTTATGGCGGCATCAAAATCATTAGTCCTTCAGTCATTCCGGTTCCCTTTGCATCCCCTTCTGGAGATTACACAATTTTAGCTGGTGATTGGTACAAGAAACACCATAAAGTTAGTTCCTTTCATATCTCTACACAGCTCAAAAACTTCTCATTTTCAGCAATAACTTAGTAAAACTCTTATTCTTGTTGTTTTCAACTTCTTGAAGGACTTAAAAGCCATTTTAGAAAGTGGGAGTACTCTTCCTTTCCCAGACGGGCTTCTGATTAATGGGCGCGGATCAAATGGTTACGCATTCCATGTTGATCAAGGTAGCTAAAGCTAAAAACCTTTATGCACATATTCCTGACATTGTTGAATTGAATCAGCAGTCTTGAAATTACTTCATACTTGTTTTTTTTCAGGGAGGACATACCGGTTCAGGATATCGAATGTAGGACTTACGACATCCATCAATTTCAGAATCCAGGGGCATAAAATGAAGTTAGTTGAGGTAGAAGGGACACATACATTGCAGATTAGTTATGACTCACTAGACATCCATCTTGGACAATCCTACTCAGTTCTTGTCACTGCTGATCAACCTGCTCGTGATTACTCTATCGTCGTGTCAACAAGATTCACATCTCGGGCTCTCACAACTACATCTGTTCTTCATTACAGCAACTCGGTTATAGGTGTTTCTGGGCTTCCTCCTCCTGGTCCAATATCTGAAATGGATTGGTCTCTAAATCAAGCAAGATCATTAAGGTAAAAAATTCAATAAAACTTAGGATTTTTTGGATTATGTTCTGTAGTTTAAAAAATTTGAATTTCATCGTTTGATTCAGGCGAAACCTTTCAGCCAGCGGACCAAGGCCTAATCCTCAAGGCTCTTACCACTATGGAATGATTAACATTACACAGACAATTAGATTAGCAAACTCTGCACCTATCATCAATGGGAAACAAAGATATGCTGTCAATAGCGTATCATTCGTTCCTACAGAGACACCATTGAAACTTGCTGATTACTTCAAGATTCCAGGGGTCTTTACACATGGTAGCATCCCATATATTCCCATAGGAGGCGCTGCTGCTGTTCATCATCTTCGGACATCTGTCATGGCTGTTGATTATCGTGGTTACGCTGAGATTGTATTCGAGAATTCTGAATCAACTTTGCAGTCTTGGCATATTGATGGGCATCACTTCTTTGTTGTTGGGTAATCTTTCAGACCATATCCTAAACACCTTTAGGGCAGCATAAAAACTCAACTTTTCACCCCAAATCTGCATCATCTTTGATTTGTAATCTGAAAATAACAGGATGGATAGTGGCCAGTGGACACCGGCAAGCAGATTCAGCTACAATCTCAGAGACACGATTTCTCGTTCTACAGTTCAGGTGTATATATATTACTGTACACAAACGTACTATCTTGAATAGCTAGTTACAAACTAAAATTCAACCAAACTTTCGTTAACAATAAACATACTAATACAAAAATCACAAAGATTGAAAGAGCTAATAAGTTTTCCTGGCTCAAAATCCTCTACAGGTATATCCAGAGTCATGGACTGCAGTTTACATGCCTTTAGACAATGCAGGAATGTGGAATGTCAGATCACAAAATTGGGTTCGCCAATACTTAGGCCAGCAATTCTATATTCGTATACATTCTCCCGAAAATTCATTTAGGGATGAAAATCCAATTCCCGGCAATGCAATCCTTTGTGGCAGGGCATTACAACATGAGACTCTGAATGCATAAGCAAATGTGGAAGATTAGTTACTTTGACAAAGAGAATGCCTTATGTAATTGAAAATGATTGTGCCACGACATTATGTTAATACACTCTGGAGTATACCATTGTTGATTGATTGATCACTATGAGTATATTTTAGTGACATAACGCAGTATTCCTGTAATTTTTCGTAGGTAACGGTTCTTCAACATTATGTTCTAAATTGTTTGAGACAATATCTATGGTACTACATATGACTATTGAGTTTACTTGACATTAACATTTCCATTGTTTTGATTTTCAATTGTTCCACAAGTAACTTTTGAATGTACTAGTTGTTCGTAATTGATCAATGAAACAAAGATTATCCTGAAACTGTTGTTGTTGTTAACCTGAAGGTTAACAACAAGGCATCGGTCCAACGGTTAGTGCAGTGGTTATTAACCTGGAGGTTGCGGGTTTAAGCCCCAGTGGAGGCAAAAATGGGCATGTGAAACTGTTGATGTTGTAATTTACCTAGTTTTTGTTGTAAACATGCATTGGTTTGTTTAATTCTAAAAAACTATGAACATACAATTGCATAAACAAAGTGGCAAAAGAACAGGATACAATTGAATAGAGAACTGGAACAAACTTTATTCATATAATCATATACTGCAATACTTTGAATCAAAAATGCATAAAGCAAAAATAAATGCGAAAACTTATTCAGACTGAGACGAGTTTAGAACTCTGTCGTTAAGACATTATTGCCCCGACTATATGCACACATATATGGCAAATGTCTCACAAGTTATAACAATCTATCTTTCCGGATTTCGCAATTGAATTAAGAAAGCAATGAACTGATATAAGCATTTGTTTATCTCTAAATGAATGCAAGAAAAAGTTTGCAGAATTTTGGTGTGATTATGCAATGATTTCGTATTTCAATCATTGTGCAGTGTTGGAAATAAATAGGCAGAGTAAGAGTAATGGTAATGAACAGACGAGTTTAGAACTCTGTCCTTAAGACATTATTGCCCCGACTATGTGCACACAGATATGACAAATATCTCACAAGTTACAACAGTCTATCTTTCCGGATTCTGCAATTGAATTAAGAAAGCAATGAACTGATATAAGCATTTGTTTATCTCTAAATGAACGCACGAAAAAGTTTGCAGAATTTTGGTGTGATTATGCAATGATTTCGTATTTCAATCATTGTGCAGTGTTGGAAATAAATAGGCAGAGTAAGAGTAATGGTAATGAACAAAAGTTTTCAGAGTTCAGTTTTGTCTGAATCAATACTTATGTTCAAAAATTAATAGAATAGAACAGACCGTGTGGAAGTTTTCAGAGTTCATTTTTGTCTGAACCAATACTTATGTTCGAAATGAATAGAATTGAACATACTATGTGGAAGTTTTCAAAGTTCAGTTTTGTTTGAACTAACTTAAGAGTTCAGTTTTGTTTGAACCAATACTTCTGTATGAATAATCAAACAGAATTGAACAAACAGTGTGGAAGTTTTATGATTTTGGTCTTGTCTCAATCAATACTTCTATTCGAAAATGAACATAATTGAACAGACTATGTGGAACTTTTCAGAGTTCAGTTTTGTCTGAACTAATTTCAGAGTCCAGTTTTGTCTGAACCATTACTTCTGTTCGAATAATTTTAGAGTTCAGTTGAAAATGAACAGATGCTTATTCGAATCCGAACCGAACTAATTTCAGAGTTCAGTTTTGTCTGAACCAATACTTCTGTCCGAATAATCAAACAGAATTAAACAAACAGTGTGGAAGTTTTCTGATTTTAGTTTTGTCTGAACCAATACTTTGTTCGAATAATTTTAGAGTTCAATTTGAAAATGAACAGAATTGAACAGTGGCTTATTCGAATCCGAACCGAACTAATTTTAGAGTTCACTTTTGTCTGAACCGATACTTCCGTTCGAATAATCTCAGAGTTCAGTTCGAAAATGAACAAAATTGAATAGATGCTTATTCGAATCCGAACTGATGCACTGGAATGTTGTATATTATTCAAGAGACACAAAGTTGAGCCACAAGCCCGAACCCGAACCGAGCCGGACGGGCGGTGCCGCGGGCATGTTTCTGAACCAACAAGGATCAGAGTCCACAAAATTCTCTTGAACCAACAAGGATCTGAGTGCCACAAAATTCTCGGTTCGAATGCTGCATATTATTTATTATTCAGGGGACACAATGTTGAGCCACAAGCCCGAGCCGGCCGGACGGGCGGCGCCGCGGGTATGTTTCTGAACCAAAAAGGATCTAAGTGCCACAAAATTATATTGAACCAACAAGGATCCAAGTGCCACAAAATTCTCTCGCCCTCAGGGTTTGGATCTAAGTGCACACTTCTTCTTATATATTAGTTTCACTTGAGTCATTTCTCCAATGTGGGCGGCGGCGCGGGCATGTTTCTGAACCAACAAGGATCAGAGTGCCACACAATTTTCATTTGAGTCATTTCTCCAATGTGGGCGGCGCCGCGGGAATGTTTCTAAACCAACAATGATTAGAGTGCCACCAAATTCTCTGTTTGAATGTTGCATATTATTTATTATCCATGAGACACAAAGTTGAGCCTCAAGCCCGAGCCTGAGCCGGCCGGACGGGCGGCACCACGGGCATGTTTATGAACCAACAAGGATCTAAGTGCCACAAAATTCTCTTGCCTTTGTTATTCAGGAGACACAATGCTAAGCCACAAGCTCGAGCACGAACCGAGCCGGCCGGAAGGACGGCGACGCAGGTTTCTAAACCAACAAGACATAATGTTGAGCCACAAAATTCTTGTTGCCCTATGGGGCTTGCTTATAAGTGTCACACTTTTCTTATATAGTAGTTTCACTTGAGACATTTCTCCGATGTGGGATGACGACTCTGGATCTCATCAAGAAGAATATTCGGGCCAAATAAACCCTAATGACAATGGATCAATAATAAACCCTAAAAAAACCTTAAAGTTGGATTGGTGTTTGATTATTTTTAGACTGAGTCTGGAATAATTGTATCCCAAGTTGCCTACACGTATCCTGTGCTTCTGTCAGGAATCAAGTCTCTCGTAGTTCATTGGGATCGTTTTTATAGAGGACATCTCGTCCAGATACTTGTGCCGCAATCCATGAGGATTATTTGAGCTTAATCCCTTTAGCGTTTAAGAGATAAACATGGACAGTTTAAACCTTGGGATAATAGTCCTATGAGGTAAATGATTCCGTCATATTTATCTTAAATTATACATATATGCGAATTTTGGATAATGGAGGCTCTGGCCAACCCGCATCGAGCCCCTAGACCAGTCCGGCTTGAACTGTTTTGGACCGATCTCCATAACGATTGACCCGACAAGCAACGGTCTAAGAAGAGAGCATGACAGATCACCCACCTAGTGCTTAAATCTGTCATTAGGCACGAAGTGAGCTCCTGGCCCTCAACCTTATATTTCTTTATCTTCATTTAATATTTTGTCAATCAGGAAATGGCACGCGACGAGTGTAGGTCCAACATCCGTAATGGGACAAATGAATTACAAAATATTCATTTACCACTCCCTCATATTTTACTCTATATTTAGGTATTAATTTCTTATTCACCCGATATCGGAATCTAATGTTTAAAAACTCAACATCAACTACAATTTTAGTAGTTTTCCAAATCGTTTTTTAGCTCCCGAAAATTTAATCCGTAAGTCAATCAAATATGTTTTAGCTCCCGGAAATTCAATCCGCAAGTCAATCAAAATCAAGCCTGAAGTGGAGTGTTCGACACTTATCCTTAAACTCATTTTGAGCCTAAAACCCATGAAAAATCCAACATTTTTGGTAAATAGCTTGTTTAAACTATACAACTATGGTAATATAGGCGATAAGTTTTTTATATTATTTTAGAGAAGTGATACTGTAATAACTTGTATTGATAGTACTCTAGAAGATCTTAAAAGATCTGCATAATAAATATAAAATACTGTATAATTATTATGTGGATCATTCGAGATTTTCTAGAGTATTCTCAACAACTTGCTGTCTCGAGCTCCTATTGAAGAATCTGAAAAATTGATCAATAATAATAATAATAATTATTATTATTATTATTATTATTATTATTATTATTACATTTTGGGTCCCAGAACCCATCTTTCATTCATTTAATTACACATGCAGTTTGGTGGCTCCGCTGTCGGTGTTCGTCGATTTATAGTGATCTTTGTTTTGACTTGGTCACTTGGATATACATTCATATGACAAATTCGCTATTAATTCGCCGGTAAGGTTAATTAAATACGCATTACAATTTTTTAATTAAATAACATACTTTAAAGATGAAATACTAAAACCTTCGGTGATAATTTCTTAATGAAAAAAAGATAGATAAACAATCTATACCTAATTTAAATGCATCAACGGTAGAAAACATTGACCCAAACTCATATAAACATAGACTCAAACCCATATAAGAGGATGTGTCTCATCCCCAAAACCTAGGTTGTGAGGTGAGGGAAATCTATCTCTTAATATGGTGGGTGTGGGATACTTTAACACACTCCCTCAAGTGTGGGTCTGGGCACTCCCAAAACCTAGGTTGTGAGGTGAGGGAATTTTATCTCTTAATATGGTGGGTGTAAGATGCTTTAACACGTCCCCTCAAGTGTGGGCCATGGAAATCCATATCTTAATATGGTGGGTGTGGGATACTTTAACACGCCCCCTCAAGTGTGGGTCTGGGCACTCCCAAAACCTAGGTTGTGAGGTGAGGGAAGTCTATCTCTTAATATGGTGGGTGTAAGATACTTTAACACGCCTCCTCAAGTGTGGGCCTGGGCACTCTCAAGGCCAACAAAGAGGCCCAACACTTGCACATCCCCAAAACCTAGGTTGTGAGGTGAGGAAGTTCATCTCTTAATATGGTGGGTTACACTATCACAAGTTTCCAATGTGGATACTTTAACACGTCCCCTCAAGTGTGGGCATGTGCACTCTCAAGGCCAACAAAGAGGCCCAACACTTGCACAATAATGTGGTGCTCTGATACCATGTAGAAAACATAGACTCAAACCCATATAAGAGGAGGTGCCTCATCCCGAAACCTAGGTTGTGAGTTAAGGGAAATTCATCTCTTAATATGGTGAGTTACACTATCACAAATTCCCAATGTGAGATACTTTAACATCAACAATAAATAACGACCTCTAAATAACAGAGAGCTTTCCCTAAATACCACTTTTGAGAAGGGGAAATTCCACAGCTACCACTCTATTCCCCAAATACCACCTCCCATTTCGCGTTTTAGGTGTTTTGAAACCAAACTAAAACCCTAATTGAGAAGGAACCCACGATAGGGGATTTGGAGGTCCCAAGATCGTCACATTTATGGAAAAATGGAAGAAAATCGCGTTTCAAAATTGTTGAAATTACACTTGGGTGGTATTTTGGGATTTTGCCACAGAAAATGGTGGTAGCCACAGAAAAATCTCCTAAATAACGACATCATCAATAAATATCTTATATAACGGGTGTATAGGAATTAACAAAATGAAAAAATTAATTAATGCTAAATTAACCTATATGAAAACAAGTTGGTTAGTTTGACTTCGGGACTGTTAATTATCACATTTAATGTTCCCGCCATACTCCCAACGGTTCGAACGCGTTGAAGAAGCATGCAACACTACCCACATTAATGGCGTCGTGGAAAAACTAGTGCATGGATACGAATTCTTTCTATGTGGGGAAGGCTATATAAATGACTTCTATGAGGGAAACTGATCAAAGCAAAAGTAAGCTGCAAGTTATATATTTGACTTGCAACCAAAATGGGCTATGCTACACAATGGTCATGCGTGTTGCTTCTTTTTACCATAATTTTACGCTTGAGTACTATCACTCTTGGATGGGAACGTGACGATTGTGGGTTTGGGAGGAGAGGATGCGGGCCAAGAGGCGGAGGAGGATGGGGAGGAGGAGGACCAAGAGGCGGCGGATGGAGAGGGCCTCGAGGTGGTTTTGGAGGTAGAGGTGGTGGAGGGGGATTGGGAGGGGGTGTAGGTCATGGAGGTGGAATTGGCGCTGGAGGAGGTGGTGGGATTGGTGGTGGTGGAGGTGGCGGCATTGGCGGCGGTTCAGGCCAAGGTGGAGGATTTGGAGCTGGTGGAGGTGCCGGTGGAGCTGGTGGTGGTGTTGGAGGAGGCGGTGGAGGTGGTAGTGGTGGAGGTGGGGGCATTGGCGGCGGTTCAGGCCAAGGTGGGGGATTTGGAGCTGGTGGAGGCATAGGGGGAGGTACTGGTGGAGCTGGTGGTGGTATTGGAGGCGGTGGTGGAGGTGGTAAAGGTGGAGGTGGTGGCATTGGTGGCGGTTCAGGTCAAGGTGGAGGATTTGGAGCTGGTGGAGGCATAGGTGGAGGTGCCGGGGAGTTGGTGGTGGTGTTGGAGGCGGCGGTGGTGGTGGTAGCGGTGGAGGTGGTGGCATTGGCGGCGGTTCAGGTCAGGGTGGTGGATTTGGAGCTGGTGGAGGCGTAGGTGGAGGTGCAGGCGGAGCTGGTGGTGGTGGTGTTGGAGGCGGTGGTGGAGGGGGTAGTGGTGGAGGTGGTGGAATTGGTGGTGGTTCTGGTAAAGGTGGAGGTTTTGGAGCAGGAGGAGGTGTAGGTGGTGGAGCAGGAGGAATAGGGGCTGGAGGAGGCGGAGGCGGAGGCGGTGGTGGTGGAGGAGGCGGTCTTGGTGGTGGCTCTGGACATGGAGGAGGATTTGGTGCAGGAGGTGGTGTAGGTGGTGGCATTGGAGGCGGAGCAGGAGGCGGAGGTGGTGGTGGTGGCGGAGGAGGAGGTGGTGGTGGTATCGGAGGAGGTTCAGGTCATGGTGGAGGATTTGGTGCAGGTGGAGGTGTTGGAGCTGGTGGATCAGGTGGTCTCGGCGGAGGAGGAGGAGCAGGTGGTGGCACTGGTGGTGGACATAGTGGACTTGGAGGTGGCCAAGGTGGCGGTTTTGGGGTTGGCATCGGCGTTGGTGTTGGAATTGGAGTTGGCACGGGTGCTGGTGCTGGAAAAGGTGTTGGCGTTGGTAGTGGTTCCGGTGGTGGAGGCGGTGGAAGATAGATTGCAATGCTGGAATTGTTTTTCATTGTTATAACTCAAAACCGAGTGCGTCATTTTCAATTTGAAAAGAAAAGTAATTGTTAACCTGTTGTTGTATGTGTACCACTACAAATCAATGAAGTAAAGTGTATTTTTCTTGATCAATTTTGTCAGAGCTCAATCTATCCGGAATATAAGTAGAAATTCACTACGACTTTTTTTTTTTTTTTTTTTTTTTTTTTTTTTTTTTTTTTTCATCGAAACGAAAGATATATTAAAACAAGCATTGCAAAGGAACTACAACCGGATTAACAACGTACAACACTTATCTTGAGTCGAGTTTTCTTTTTGACGTGTGGGATTTTAATTATTACCGGTGGATCCGGAATAGAAATACTGAAAATAAGAAGGATGTAAAAATGGTAGACCAATCTAAAATACCAAAAAAAAATACAAAAAAAAAACAAAAAAAACAAAAAAAACAAAAAAACTCGTAGACATAATCGCCTTTTTATGGTATTCTATAGTTATGCACAGTTGCATGTATATTGCTAAACTTGGTTTACAATACTAAAAAAAACAAGAAGCAGTTTGGAAACGGTTTGCATAGCATTTTATCGAGTGTTTGATTTAAGCATGACTAATGCAATGTTCAATTTACCATATAAGGGTTGTTTGGTATATATGATTTGAGATAAGTCTCTATCAGGGGCGGACTTATAGAGGGGCAAGGGAGGCTCGTGCCTCCATTAAATTTTTCGAGAAATTACTAAAATTACTTTCCTATTCGGTAATATGTAGCAACTGATGTAATATATACCTTATGCTTCTAGTTGATTATGACTTATGTGTTTGGTCTAGTGGTTAAGTGCTGAATCTATACTTGAAAGAGGCGGGGGTTGAGGGTTGAGTTCGGAATCCCAATAGGTTCAAAAAAATTTGTAAATTTATTTACTATATTAAACTTCATATTTTTAAATTTTTTTTACTCAAAATTCCAACACTTTTTTCTCAAGATTCTTAACATAATTTCTTAGCATTTTCCAAAGATAATTAATATGACAATCCAAAAATTTCGAAACTTATTTACTGTAGTAAACTTCGGATTTTTTTTATAGCTAGTCACACTACAATCAAAAAATTTGGAAACTTATTTACTATATTAAACTTCAGATTTTTTTATAGTTATTTATTAATATCCATGTCAATTATTAAGATGAAAAACAATATAGATAATATCTTTTTATAATATATAAACCCACATCAATTTTCTTATTTGTATCTAGGAGAATTTTCTTAAACACTTTTCCTGCCTCAATTAACTTTTAGAATTCCGCCTCCCCTAAACCACAATTCTGGCTCCGCCCCTGGTCTCTATCACATAAGCATATCGGAACATAAGCTATATATTGTTTGTTGCGTAGAAAACACACTTTATGTAGTGTTGGATCTCCGTGTTCTTCTGCAATGCAAAACATTTGGCTTTGACCAATTGACTATAGTCGAATGCAAAAACTGAGATATGCCCAATTGATCGAAAATGAGTTTGAAACTCATAGATCTTGCTAAAGTCTTTGATTGCGTGGAATGATCCTATGTTGAGCATATTCTTACCGTGTTCAAATATAAATTCGCCATAATTTCATGCACTCTATTTTGGCATATATTACATTAACTGTTCTTTGCAAAATCTGATGCATTACATCTTGAGCTTGATCGAATCATCATGGAATCTGTTAGTGCTAATGCAATTCGGAAGATTAAGAGTCACGAAGTTGACTTCTCGAATATCGGTGCACTTATAGAAGATTCCCGCGCCTGGTGCAATGTGTTTACATCTCTTGCTCTCTTTTATCTTGATTATTTTTCCTAGCGAAACAAAATTAATTACAACATAAATTTGACATAAATAACTCACACTGCCACTCAAAAAAAAAAAAAAAAAAAAAAAAAAAAAAAAAAAAAAAACTCACACTGCAACTGACGAGACTGTCGTGGGACGTCAGCTTAGCCACTAAGCTAAAACCTCATTGGCCTTGCTCTCTTCTCTGGATTAACCGACCTATTAATCAACCAGCCCATTAATTAGCTGCCCGTTTATCATCTTCATCTTGTTATTAATGTGTATTTAACGAAATGCTTCTTCTTAGCGTCATGTAATTAAGCTTTCACATAACATAACAAAAAAGTGGTGTGTTTTGACCATCTCAATAATGCCGCCCATTTCCTCAGATAACGACATTAAATCGAATAATGCAACAAATCCAATTGAAACAAATGAAAATGACTTTCTATATTGTTTTGAAAGTACTACTTTATATCAGATGAGTTTTTCTTATCCCTTATTTTGTCTTTCTATTTATTGAGATACAGGCCGGCCGGCCGGTTATATATATATATTTCATTATCATATGTATGTATCATTCATTCATTCATCCTTCCTCCTTTCCCTCAAAGCCAGTTATCAATAAAACAGATTTTTCCTCAAAACCTTTTGCTAATTAAATGGCATCATCAGCAATTATCCACCTTTCATTGGCACTGATTTTAACATTTATGACATGCACAAAAGCTGATATAAAAGAACTCAAAGAAACAAGCATGACACTGTATTTCCAAGATCAGTATGCAGGCCATAACGCTACTGTCCTTCAAATCAATGCAGGATCAGACGGGGTCCTCAGTTTCGGAAAATTCGGAACAATGTTTGTTACAGATGATGCAATAACACAAGGGTTTCATGTGAACTCAGTACAAGTAGCTAGAGGTCAAGGTTTGTATGTAACCTCTGCATTAGATGGTTCAAATACTCATGTTCTTGTATCAATTGTGTTTAAAGAAGGTGAGTACAAAGGTAGCACTCTTGAAGTACAAGGAGCCAGTGCTCAGTTTGAGAAAATAAGAGAGGTGGCTATCGTTGGCGGCACGGGAGGTTTCCGTTTTGCACGTGGGTATATGACTTTAGAGACAGTTCATGTTGATGTTGAAGCTCATCTTGCTGTCATTCAATGTAACATTACTGTCCAACACTATTGATGGTGTTTGGCTGTGTCGTTTTTTTCTTTCTTTCTTTCTTTTGTGTGTGTTTTTGAAGAATTTTTATTTTAATCACTGGCCAATAATAAAAGGAAATGATTTCGTCACAACAATGCGTGATTCCCTTGTGTCCTGGAGTTCAAAGAAAGCAAAATGTAATGTCCATGTCCAACACCGAGTAAGAGTATCAAAGCTTTAGCAAATCTATCACTTGAAATACAATGGATCAACCTATTCATGACTGAGTTGCATGGATTGCGACTAAATGCAACTCATAAGGATTGGTGTGATAATAATAATAACGGTACCACATCTTTAGAACAAAGGCCAGTTTATCATGTGCATACTAAACACATTTAAGTAGATGTTCACTTTATCAGGTATCGAGTTCTTACAAGTCAGAGTATTAAAGTCAACATATGCTACACAGTTTTCGTCTTGTCTTGCTTATAAGTCAACGCACTCACTACTCTTTTGGCTTTATATATTTCATTATTATCACATCACTTCTCTATCATTCTTTCCTTTCTTCCTCAAAAGAAGCCAGTTACCATTTGAACTGATTTCTCCTCAAAACTTTTATTAATTATACCAAATGGCATCATCATCATCATCAGCAATTATCCAACTTTCTTTGGCACTGATTCTCACTGTAATGACGACAAGCACAAAAGCGCATTTGAAAGAGCTCAAAGAAACAAGCATGACACTGTATTTCCAAGATCAATATGCAGGCCATAATGCTACTGTCCTTCAGATCAATCCAGGATCAGACGGGGTCCTCAGTTTCGGCAAATTTGGAACAATGTTTGTTACAGATGATTTAATGACAAAAGGGTTTCATGTGAACTCAGCACATGTAGCTAGAGGTCAAGGTTTGTATGTAACCTCTGCATTAGACGGTTCGAATACCCATGTTTTGATATCAATTGTGTTTAAAGAAGGTGAGTACAAAGGTAGCACTCTTGAAGTTCAGGGCGCCAGTGCGCAGTTTGAGAAAGTGAGGGAGGTGGCAATCGTTGGCGGCACAGGAGGTTTCCGGTTTGCACGTGGGTATATGACTTTAGAGACGGTTCATATCGACGTTGAGGCTCATCTCGCTGTTATTCAGTGTAACATTACTGTCCAACACTATTGATGGTGTTTGGCTTGTTGCTCTTTTTTTTTCTTTCTTTTTTTTCCCCTTCTTAAATCGTTGGTTAAGAATAAAAGGAAATGATTTCTTCACAACAATTTCAATTAGGAACCATACCCTATTCTTTAGAATCAAGATAGAAATTTTATACTCATACTCACCTAAAATGTACATCAACTAATTTCATATTCTTGAAAAATAATAACTCTACCGTAAAGGTGTAAACGGTCCGAATCAAATGAAATGTTTACGTATCGAGTTGTGCAACTCATTAATCAGTGATGGTCAAACTCGACTCGAGTTCGTTCGAGCAGGGGAAAAACTAATCGAGATCGACTCGATTGAATTTTAACCATGCTCGGGTTTGGTTCGGTTATTGCTCGACAAAATAATGATCACTTTCAAACTCCAACACTGACTCGAGCAGCTTGACAAAAATGTTTGAGGTTCAAAGCGCTCGAATTTGGCTTGACAACTAAATACAAAAGAACATATATAATTTTTAACACAATTTAAAAATCATCGATAAAGCTAGTGAACAATTCGAGTCAAGCATTCAAATGCTTGAGCTCGGGTCATTAACTTCGATAAACTGCTCGGATTCGGCTCAAGATTAATCAAATCATGTTTGAGCAAGCGTTTCACGAATCGAGCTTGTCGAGCTGCTATGCGAGGCTGGGATCGTTTGACAGCCCTACTCTACCGTAAGGGGGGCACGGGGTATGATATAAACGGGCAGTTTTGGAATAATAAAATAAATAAATATCCCGAATTTCAATGGAGTTTGTGTTGACTTTGGGGCTGTGTATATTGCAATCAATTATGCAAAGTCGTTGGCATTGATTGTTCAGTATTCTTTGGATCACGCAGGTGCGTGTGCACATGGAAGATGAAAGTGGAGCCATTTCCACTACAAAACAAACAATACACTGTAATGGTGCGTTCAGAT
The DNA here is from genome assembly GCA_026214975.1 of Gentiana macrophylla. NCBI lineage: Eukaryota > Viridiplantae > Streptophyta > Magnoliopsida > Gentianales > Gentianaceae > Gentiana > Gentiana macrophylla. The sequence continues at coordinate 126,337,157 of CM047807.1, read as the reverse complement.
TGTTGGAATGAAATGAAATGAACTGATGGAATAAAATGCTATAAAATGGAATAAACAAGATTTCATTCTTACGTTTGAAAGCAATGGAATGAATATATGAGATTATATAGGATGCGGCAATTGATACGATGGATGATGGTGGTGTGTGTTTATGAGTGTGGCGGGTAGCGGTGGGGTGTGTAGAGGTGGTGGCAGCAATGATGTTGTGAGGTATGCAATGGTGGTGGTGGTGGTGGTGGTGGCGGCGGCGGCGGTGATGGTTGTAGAGATGAGGGTGGTGTGGCGTGTGGTGATGGGTGATTGTGAGGTGGGTGGTGGCGGACGAGTAAATATCCAAGGTGATGGAGTTGGTTGTGGTGGAGGATAGTGGCAGGGGTGGTGGTGAGGTAGGTTATGTATGAAAATGGGGAAGACGGTGGTAAGGTGGGTGGTCGTAAGGGATAGTGGTGAAATGGTTGGTAACGGTACATGGTGGTCATGGTGGGCGGATGATGGCGGGTTGGTTGTGATGGGGGATGGTGGTTAGTTGTTACAATGGTGGTAATATGTAGGCAACAACTATGGCAGGTGGTGGCGCGGTGGAAGGTGGCGGTGGTTGGTTTCAGTGAGATAGGCAGGTGGTGCGGGAGGTGGTGGGTGGTGGGGTGCATGGTGTTTGATTTTTTATCGCTATGTTATGTTTCTAATTTAATTCCATCCAACCCATTCCATTCCATCCATTTTTTTTTTTCTCTAACGGGGTTCGAACACTGGGCCTCCAAGTAATACGTGTTATAGTCTAGGCTCACCACCACTAGAGCCGACTGCACTCATCCCATTCCATCCAATTTTTTATAGAATGAAACTGACCAAAATTCCATTGGAATGAAAGCATCCAAACAGGCCAGGCCAGAGTGGTTGAATGGAATGAAACAAAAAAAAAAAAAAAACATTTTGTTTCATTCAAGCAATACAAACGCACTAAAAATCTTTTCTTAACCTCTAATGGTCAGCTCTAAGCGTTTTTGTTGTAGAATCTGATAAACAGAAGGTAAAAATCAGGATGAACTAATTAAACAACCTATATATACATCATATTTTTGTCTTGAATTAGAATTAATAAATCAACACTAAGCTAATCTAGTCTTTATTTACATCTCTAATTTAAACTCAATTTCAGCTTTTATCACTTTAACGTGTGCGCTGCCTTGTCCAGGGTTGAAGGCATAATAGGTTTGCTTAAAAGAAGTGGAGTGTGAGGAATTCATTAGTGACGGCTTTGGTGAAGATGTTTGCTACTTGGTGACTGGTGAGGAGCTGTTAGGTATACGTTGAGCAATCATTAGGTTAGGACTTAGGACACCTTAAGCTACTTTGTTTCTCTAACATAATGATGGTATGCCCCCCAACTCTATATGTTTGTTACGGTCATGCATGTTATATTGAATTCTCCGTCGTCATATGCAAAGCACTGGGGATATCAGAATATATACTATACGACGGGCAACCGAAATTGAGACTTCTTCAAGGATACGAGTTAGCCATGTGTCCTCAGCTGCTGTTGTGTGAACTAGAGCTTGATATCCAGATTATAAACAGACATGAAACATGCAATTCTATTGTAGGTCGTGATCCGGGGACTGTAACTACATATTCAACACTCATCTGTGATCAAGTGTTCCCTAAAACGATTTTCAGTGAATCCCCGGTATTTATACTAACTAAAGTTAATAATAATAATCATTTTGTGTAACCTCCTGTCCCTGATTTCTATGATCATATCTGGTTTCCTCAAAGAATACATTCTGCTATTCTCAGGCGATTCAATCATTTAATAACTACCAGTTCTGAAGACGAACTATGCGTCTACCACAGACGAAGAACAACAAATGTAACAGTAACATACGAAATTCCTTTGCAAGACAATATTGCACACATGAATACAGAAATGACTTGTCATTGTAAATATCACGATTGTAACTATAATCGGGCATTCCTTGTTTTACAGCCTGTAAAAACTAAAGATTACAAGGGTACAAACTGTGGGAATACAGAACTTTCATACAGCATCATAAATTTCGAAACTCAGGAGTACAAAAATCTATTGAACTACTACTACTACTATGCATTTGCTGGTGAATTGTCCAATGATGAGCAAATCAGATGGTATGCAATTGAATCACCTGATAATCTGATACATAGATAAAGCTAGCAATTTATGTCCCGAGCCTCCCTTACGAGTGATCAGGCACCGTAAACATGGAAACACACCAGAAATGCACAACTACATTCTCAAAGAATAATAATGATAATGCGCTGCACTAATATACCCCCTAACTTCTCATTTGTATAACTATAACCGGACAAATTTTTCCTATTATCCACGAGAGGTGCAGCCATTAATAAGAAGATGGCAATGAAGCTTACCAGATAGCTTTCAGCTACAGCTGCAGTTTTCGAAATCCAGCCAAAAAACTATCCTCTACTCTTAGTGGCAGATTTTCCTATGCTGATTGGAAATGCAGAATTGTGGCTAGAACATAAATGTCAGGAGCCGGTACATGCCTGGTGATGACGAGCCACTAATGCCTCCGAAGATACATCATTGTTTTGTTGACCAAAGGCAATTCTGCTGTCTCCTTACGAAGACTAAGCAATTTCATGCTGCAAATTGTCACATACTTCACTTTTAAGCAGGCATTCATTAATAGGAACATTTCACTTTTTCAACCTAATGTATGATACACCCAAAAATATGACTTGAATCTCATTATATTTCAGATTCCATACTGCATCATTAACACAAATAACAAAACAGATCAAGAACATTATTACTTGCTCCATTTTAATAACATTGTCCTCTAATAACTAGCATGCAAATTGCTGCTACTTTTCCTTCATTATTCTTTGCCACTAAACCTTGCTACATGAAATGAAACACAATGACATACCAAGTGCTGCAACTAGCATCTTATATAAGCTTAATCACGTAAATTGCGGAATCCATTAATGTGATGTGATTCGAAGTCTATAACTTAAATACATGTGCATAGGAAACTTGAAAAGATATTTCTTTTTTTTAGCATGAATGGACAAAAGTGAAGAAATAACAGCCATTCATGAAATCACCCTAACATGAAATATATACCAGAAATACACTAATAGGAAAGTTTCTCTTTTTTTTCAACATAATGTATGATACACCCGAAAACGTGAGTTAAATCTCATTATATTTCAGATCAGATTCCAACAGAACTTATAACAAAAATATACTTCATCCATTCTAATAACATTGTCTTCTAAAAACTGGGATGCAAGTAGTCACTTTTCCTTCATTATTCTTCCCCACCAAACATTGCTACACGAGATGAAACACAGTGACATACCAAGTGCTGCAAGTAGCATTTTTATGTAAGCTGAATCATGTAAATTCCAGAAGCCATTAACGTGATTTGAAGTTTTACTTAAATATGTGCATAAGAAACTTCAACAAATATTTCTTTTTTTAGCAGAAATGACAGTGACAGTCACTCATGAAGCCATCAAACATGGAAATATACACCAGAAATACACTGAAGTTCATGCAAAAATTATACGGATATAGCAAGAAACTTATGAAAATAACCTGGTGTAAGGGGCGGGACAAAAGACGATCAAGTAATCGGCGCCAGTGCAAGTGAAGGTGCTGGTTTTGTCATCATAGGCGTAGCTATAAGACCGGGGACATGCGTGCTTGAAGAATAAAGAGTATGCCGACGGCGGACATGTATCCGGCGTATTATAGGCACCGCTACAACAGAACAGAGGGTCACCAAACGCCTCGCACGCGCTCTTACAAGCCACGCTCTCACTCCTGCCCCCATTCCCACGCGGCACACGCAGCTGCGACGGACACGCGCCGTTCAGGTCCACCAAACATCCGGTAGAGCTACAGCCGGTTTTTGAACCTCCCATAGGTACAACCAGCATCGGCAGGTTGTAGCCGTCGACCAGGCTGACGTCATAAAAGTCCAGACCTTGATCACCATTTAAAGTGAACTCGGCTAGGGTAGCTGGAGGAATAGCACCGGCTCCTAAACACTCTACCTTTCCGGAACCACAATCGGCTGTAAGGCAGGAGAATTTCCCAGTAGAGTGGTCAGTAAAGCAGTCCGTTCGACCCCATAGCCGACCCGACCAGGCTCTGGGCACAGATAAAGTTATTGATTTTCCACTTCGGAGTGTAAAGCCAGTAGGGTTAAGTAGCGGTCGGTCGGCACCGGTAAGTATGCCGGGCCATATCGTATGCCGGCACCTGTTGAGGATCTTGAATTTCGTCGAGTGCACCCCTGTATATCAAAAACATGTGAAGAGATGTTAAAGTAAAGAAAACAAAACCATGATTTTACTTCAAAAATGAAAAGAAAGTAAAGTGGGGTGAGCAATTACCGGAGAAGAAAGGAGATAGAAGAAGAAGATGGAAAAAGGCGAAGAAGATTGCTGAGTTGCAGGGACGATCCATAAGTGTAGACGGCCAAGTCCCAGTGGCAAATACGATTACTTTCCCATTATGCGTATACCGAATTTTGTATTAACTTCATGACGGAGTCTTCCTAATAAGGCATTAATAATCTTATCTTATTATATTTGTGTTTTAGATAAAAGTTTCTGTAAGTGTTTTCTATTATTTGTAGTATGATATGTCTTGAAACTTGTATTTTTTTCAAATTATAAATAAATACAATCAATTGTCAATCGATTGTACTTGGTACATCAGTCTAGCGGTTGCTAGATCAGGGTTCGAGCCCGTTTGGGTGTACTCGTATCTGGAAAAAAAGAGAAAACAACAACAACACCACTACCGATTAACCTAGTTTTGCTCTTCTTTCCAATCAGAGTGATTGCTCCTTTATAATCTCTATCTATGATTAAATACAACAGATTTTCTATTTTACGTAATGAGTTAGATATAAGAGAAAATTTACAGAATCTGGATAAATACAGTAGATGCAAATGAAAATTTACAGAATCTGTAGTTTACGGTAAAATATAGAATGTCAGTGCTATTTTTTTTAAATTTGAATGTTGAAATATTTAAAATACAGTTTTTATAGGATTTATAGTATCTCACTTGATGCATGCACGCAAGTGCTCTAATATCTTGATTTTTTTTTTTTGGAGTGTTTTATTATTATTATTTTGAGTGGCTAATATGTTGATTTAATATGGTCTTCAACCCAAGTATTACTTGATGATCCAGCACCAATAAGAAATTAGATAAAACTGATTTTAAAAATATATATTCCACTTATTTTCAGATTCGTCCCTTTTTAAATATCGCATTAGTGGAACATATATGAAATGTTATACCTAGACCCCCATAAAACTACCGTTTCCGAAAATCATATTTTTTTTTCACCAAATTATTTATTTTTCGTCTTTTTTTTGCCTTTTTCTTTTAAGACATCATTTGATGCCATTTTCTTAAATAACATAAGTACAGAAGTATTATTTGTTTCCATTACGTGTAGTAAAGAAATTTCACTTGTGCGGCCTTACCGAACTTCGTATTAGTCGGACCAGTGGTGACAATGACAAATTATGTCACCTTATTAATCCGGGCTTCTACGAATCTAGTGTTGAATATCCAAGACCCTAATGCCTTATGAACGTGGTGGTGATTGGTGTTATTTGCGGTGAGTCTAAGCGTACGTCTTAGATTGCTTACTGATTATCGTGTAATTGTCAGGAATCGCCTTCGTGTAGTTCCCGGATCGTGGTATTTATAGTGATAATCGTGCCCTAACCCTAATATTGAGTCGGTTCTAGCTATTGTCACATTTACCCTTAACGGGCCTTGCCCTCGCCCAAGTTATCACGATAATGGGCTTTCATAGTCCAGTGCGGACTTCTCATCTCGAGGTCGACCTAATCGACTTGGCGCTTTAGATCGACTTCTGACCACCGACCTACATCGCTCGAATGTCGATTGTCGTAGACTACTTGGCGTCCGACGACATGCGAACCTTGACACTTTCCGTGAGGACCAACCGATAGACGACACGTGGAGGGGTGAAATCCCGTATCATCATAAGCCCCCCAGAATCGAGAAAGGCAACTCCCGTTGTCCGAGGTCGAATCTGTCATTTTGAAATCGTCCTCGAGTTGAATCTTTATTTGGGCGGGAAAAAGCACTAACGCTTCGTCTGCCACCCGTAACCCTAGCCAATCATGGCGCTGCATCATGAAGTCACAGCGCACTAACGCCTCGTCTTCCGTCAACCGTAACGTCATGCCTTGATTCTCGCGATTTTCAGAGGGTTATAACTCCCTCAATCACGTCCTTTCACGTCATTTGAAGATCTTTGCAAGCATAAAAGGGAGAGAAAGAGCCGGAGAAGAAATCTATTTTCCATTTCCTTCACACAATCTCAAACACCAAGTAAGCGTCTTTTTTTTTTATTTCTACCCCTTCTTTTTCTTTCTCCTGTGTTTATTAATGTCTAGCAGTGCTACTGAGTCTGATAGGAGTAGTGAATCACCTTCCCAAACCCCAACTTCATTGCCTACTGCTTCTGATCCTTCTCCCCAACCAATTTCAGACGACCTCATAGGTGTTCTTAGGGAACCAAAGAAATTAGTGACCAGGATGGAGGGGAAGGGTCCTAAAGGTTGTATTTCCATCATTTCCTCTGATGACATTGTCAGAATCCGGCAAAATTTTGGCCTTGCCAGCCCTCAATTTGAAATCCAACTACCTTCCGGCCAACACCAATACGCCAAAGCCTCCGGAGGGATTTTTGCTCGGTCTACGAGGCCCAACTTTCCAGTGGGTTGAGATTTCCGCTGTGTCCGGCCGCCATAGCTGTTTTACACCATTACGAGATAAGCATATCTCAATTAGGTCCTAACGCCATCAGGATCTTGTTGGGGTTCGTGATAGTACTTCGAGTGGCCGGGGTATGCTTCTCGATCCCCCTTTTTCGCTATTACTATAAGATGTCAAGCATGCCCGACAAGATATGGTACACTTTCCAGCGAAGGACGAATCGACACGAGTTTGTGTCCAAAGGACCTTCGTCGCACGGGGACTGGAAGCCTCGATTCTTCTTCCTACGTCACGGTTTATATAACCCATATATCGGCCAATGAAAGTCGAGGGGGAAAAAGAATGATAAACTGGCTAAGGGTTCAGCCCCTCACGAGGTCCGCAAGATGGACGGCTTTAGCTTCGAGGTGGCCACCCGAGATCTGAGCCTTCTATATGGGCTGGCGCACCTGGAAGAGGCAGGACCGATACCCTATGGGAATATTCATGCCCTCGACCAGGAGAACTGCAGGACGTTTATTGCATATGTTTCTCTTTTTCGAAGTCTGTAACTTGATATTTTGTTGATGCTAACTTTATCTTCTCTTTTCGCACCGGGAAAGTTCTCTCTCATCACCGACCCTACAAACATTCCGCCGTCAACGAGCAGGGCTGCTCCGCCTCTCGGAGCTCAAGTGGCCCCTACCGCGCAAGTGGCGAGGGCCGTGGCTCTCTCACCGCGGAGAAAGGAGTCTGCTCTCACTCGAGATTACTCTGCTTTGGCGTCGTCGGCGATTCAGGCTCGTTCGCCCACCCGACCCCCAACCACCAGCGGCTTACGAGTCCGCTACGGTTCGTTGCGGGACGAAGACGAAGAGGACTTGGTCGACATGACTCCACATGTCGGAGGGAGCGTCGAGGAAACGACGGCGCGACCCAATAAAAGGCCAACCCTTCCCGAGTTGGTAAAGGATCAACAGAGAAGGGCCAAGAAGGCCAAGGTTGGTGAGGCCTCTACCGAGGCCGAGATCGACATGAACATGGTAGCTGATGATTGTGCGACCATGGAGGACAAAGCTCTATCTTCCGCACTTCGGAAGTCAAGCCGTATCGTAAGTCACTTGTCTTTCTTTTTCTTTTCTGATGATTTCTCTCGAGGCATGTGCCTTGTCTTTATTATTTGACGCCGTTCTTTTCTTTCGACAGAATAACCTCCTTGGAAGAGAGGCTGCCAAACGATTGGCTAAGCCAGTCGAGTCAGAAGAGGATCTGAGGAGGGAGATCCGCAAGCTGATTGAGGATAACGTCAAGAAGAGCGCTGTCATAGCCGGTCTAGAGTCTCAATTTGAGACTCTTAAGCGCAAGGCGAATGTCGAGGTCAAGAAGTTGCAGGACGCGCTGACGGCTACCGCCGACGACTTGACCCGAGCACAAAACGAGCGGCAGGACCAGGGTAAAAGGTTAGATGATCTGGCAGTGGACTTTGAGAAGGTGCAGCAGGAGCACAAGGCTTCGCTGGCCGACGTGGCACTGGCTCGACAGGAGAGGGACACTCTGAGGGCCGATCTGGAGAAAGAGAGAGATGCCTTGAGGGCCGAGCTAAACCAAGTTCCTGCGCAGATCGAGGCGGCCAAGGCAGCTGCGGTCCTAGAGTATCGGAAGTCGAGTGACTTGGACGCGGATCTGACTGTGATGATGTGCATGGCGATGATGGGTGGATATACGCTGGCAGTGAACCACGCCTCGGCGGTCTATCCTGGGTTCGATGTCGGTAAGCTTGTTGTGCCGCAATTCTATGAGCCCGAGGCGGAGAAGATATACGACTAGTATAACGAGGAGTTCCAACGGGGGGAATCTCTGGCTCTGAAATACGGTCCTTCGACTTCTGCACCACCTTCCGACACTGCCGCTGCCGCACCGACCGCTGACATCACTGATCCGACTCCCGGTGCTACTTCTTAGTTGTTGTTCTTTTTGAACTTTTATTCGACCTTCTGAACTTGGTTCTTTTGATCTGTAATAATTTTGTTGAACTCGGAATTTGTATGATTTGAATTTTCATGTATAATTCGCTTAATCATACCTTGGCTGGTCTAGTCGACCCGACCTTACTTTGCGTTGATTTTGCTTCGATTTTGCAGTATTTTATTTCCTTTTCTTTGTTGTTGTCTATCTTTCACGTTTCGATGTCTTTTAGCTCTCGCTTGTCGAGCCTTTGGCTCTGTTGCCCTTTGCTTTATCGATGTCGTGTTGCCCCCCAAGTGTATTATGAACCCTTGGTTCTTATTGCACTTGTGAGTCTGGATTGTTTGAGATCGACTTGATCACCTTAGCATTTTTTGTCACATGGACTAGTTCTGCTATAGATGTATCGTTCTCTGGACGTGTGGTCCGACTTTGCGAACCATCCCTCTGCCTTAGCATTTTTTGCCCGTTAGGCTCGTTTTGCTTTTCGGCTGGTCAAATTTTTTGCCTTAGCATTTTTTGCCTTGTAGGCTCGTTTTGCTTTTGGCTATATTGAGGGATCCGACTTGCGGACTTTCCCTTTTCGTTGTCGACTGCATTGCCTTTGACATTTTCTATCGCGTTAGACTTGTAATGTTAAGGCTGTAAATCCTAACAAACACAAAAGCATCTCGAGGAAAGACATGTTTATTAGAATATTTATGAAATTGTCACATGGATTTATTACAAGGCATAAAAATGTAAAAACAGAAATTAATCGAGATAAAGCTTAGCTTAAACGTAATACTTTCTCAAGTTGTAGGCGTGCCACTGTCCGAGTTGGTAGGACCCCTTGGGGTGAACCTTCAGAATCTGATACGGGCATTCCTAATTCGGTTCCAATTTTCCAGTTGGTTCTTGTCGACTCGCTTTATTCTTTCTGAGGACTAAGTCCCCGACTTTGAAATACTTGTACTTGACTCTTGAGTTATAGTACTGTGAAATCTTTTGCTTGTATCTAGCCATCCGAGCTGAAGCAATCTCCGGGTCGTTGGTTTTGAAATCTGTCCTTTTCATGTCGAATATCAGAGTCGTTGGTTTTGATGTTGTACGCTAGAACTCGAGGAGAGGGAAGACCGATCTCGGCAGGAATTACCGCCTCGCATCCGTAAACCAGAGAGAAGGGCGTTTCTCCTGTCGATGAATTTGGAGCTGTCCTATACGACCATAGGATGCTCGGAAGTTATGCTACCCAGTCTATCCCATTGGATTCTAATCTCTTTTTTAGCCCTAGCTTGATCTGTCGATTAGTCTGCTCGACCTGACCGTTTGCTTGTGGGTGAGCGATCGAGGTGAAGTGCTGACTGATGTGATACTCATTACACCATTCCTTAACTCTCTGATCTTCAAACTGAGTGCCATTGTCTGAGATCAAAGCCCTGGGAATTCCGTACCCGCATAAAATATCAGTCTATAAGAACTTCTTAATGGTCGTTGCTCTGATGTTGGTCAGAGCCTTGGCCTCGACCCACTTCGTGAAGTAGTCCACTACGACGACCACGTATCTGTTGTTACCCAGACCTCGGGGAAAAGGCCCAACTATATCGACACCCCATTGATCAAAAGGCCAGGCTGACGAGATGGCGTTCATCTCTTGGGCCTGTTGGTGGGTGATATTATCATGAATTTGACAAGTCCTACACCTTTGAACCAGGCGAATCGCATCTCGTTGCATCGACGGCCAAAAATACCCCGCTAGCTTGCATTTTCGGGCGAGCATCCTGGCCCCGCAATGGTTTCCACAAGCCCCTCTGTGGATTTCCTCGAGAAGATATTCCTCTTCTTCTTCTGATGCACATCTCAACCATGGCGCCACAGAGGATTTTCGATAAAGGATGGAGTCAAAGAAAGCATACCGTGCTGACCGAAGTCGGATTTTGTGTGCTTGTACCTTGTCGGATGGTAGAATTCCGTCCTTAAGGTAAAGGGCTATTGGATCCATCCAAGTCGCCTGTTGAATGATCGGCTGCACCTCTGGTTCCTTGTAGCTTATGTCCGTCAACAACTCGACTAAGACTTTCTTGCTCGAGACGAAGTTCGAAGCTAGCTTCGATAACACATCAGCTCTCTTGTTTTGACTTCAGGGGACCTGCTCGATCTGAACCATTTTGAACTTAGGTATGAGGCCTTGTACCACTGTTAAATAGTTCTTCATGGTTTCCTCCTTGGCTTCATACTCCCCCCTGATATGATTTACCACCAATCATGAGTCAGATACCAACAGATTATCGACTCCTAATTTCAAAGCAAGTTTCAGACCTGCGATCATAGCTTCATATTCAGCCTCGTTGTTCGTTGTTTTAAAGTCGAACCGAAGGGCGTATGGGAATTCTTTGTCTTTTGGGTTGATTAGCAGGAGCCCGGCTCCTGCCCCCTCTTTACTTGACGCCCGTCGACTTGGAGAGTCCACTGTTCTTCTGTACTTTGCCTCTCTTGCTCGAGTTGGATGGAAATTCCTTCAGCTAAGAAATCTGCCAGGGCCCGGGCCTTAACCGCAGTTCGGGGAATGAACTCGATATCATACTGATCCATTTCCACTACCCATTTTGCTAACCGACCTGAAGTATCGGGCTTTGCCAAGATCTGCTTCGGTGGTTGGTCAGTAACCATCGTGATGGGATGGGCTTGGAAATATGGCCTCAATTTTCTCGAGGCATGTACCAGACATAACGCCAACTTCTCTGCTGGTGAGTACCGGATCTCGGGCCCATGCAATGCTCTACTAACAAAATAGACTGGCACTTGGCAGTGGACCCCTTCCCGAATTAGAACCGCACTCACTGCTTCTTCACATACTGCCAAGTAAACCAACAATTTCTCTCTTTCTCGAGGTGAAGTAAGAGTGGGTAATTATGATAAATAGGCTTTCAAATCCTCGAAGGCTGTCTGACATTCTTCATTCCGGTGAAAAGGACTGGCCCTGCGCAGAATTTTAAAAAATGGTAGTGCGCGCTGCGCAGATCTCGATAGAAACCTATTGAGGGCTGGCATTCGACCGGTAAGTCTCTGTACTTCCTTTATGTTTCGAGGTGTAGGCATGTTTTTTAACGTGTCGATCTTTTCTGGGTTCGCTCGAATCCCGTCCTTCGAGATCATGTATCCCAAAAAATTTCCCGACTTGACCCCAAAGGTGCACTTCTTTGGATTTAACTTCATCTTCGTGTCCTTCAACACCTCAAACACTTCCCGGGCATCTGCCAGATACCGATTCATGGATCGACTCTTGATGAGCAAGTCGTCCACATATACTTCCATACATCTGCCGATCTGTTTAGTGAAAATTTTGTTGACTGCTCTCTGGTATGTAGCCCCGGCGTTTTTCAAACCGAACGGCATGGTTACATAACAGAAAGTGCCGAATTCCGTAATGAAGGCTGTTTTCTCCGCGTCTCGAGGATCCATTAGTATCTGATGAAGTATCTTATTTGCGGCCGAGTCTAAGAGCCTGTCTTAGATTGCCTACGTATCCTGTAATTGTCCAGGAATCAAGCCTTACGTACTTCCCGGATCGCGGTATTTATAGTGATAATGCGTGTTCTAACCCTAATATTGAGTCGGTTCTAGATATTGTCACATTTACCCTTAACGGGCCTTGCCCCTTGCCCAAGTTATCACGCTGATAATGGGCTTTCGTAGCTGGTGCGGACTCTGTCCTCGAGGTCGACCTAATCGACTTGCGCTAGATCGACTCTGGACCACTGACCTACACTGCTCGAATGTCGATTGTCATAGACTACTTCGCGTCCCGACATGCGAACCTTGGCACTTATTCCTTCCGTGAGGATCAACCGATAGATGTCACGTGGAGGGGTGAAATCCCGTATCGTCAAGTGGGTTCCGTATACCGGGGGCTTTAAACAAAACAAAAAAAAAAAAACAAAAAAAAAAAAACAATTTCATTAGGTTATCAAAACCTACCATAATCACATGATCGACCTCAAGTATAATGCATCCATAAAACTATGATTCTTTACTATTTCTACTTTTGTTTTTGCTGCTGATTAATTGGGAGCTTAGGCTATGAGGTTTCTTTTGTCGCACCCAATGCTGAAGTGCTGCTGCAGCTTTCTTGTTAATATATGTATCCTGAGCTAGCTTTAATTAAGGTGTTATGTTTTGTTATCGCTGGTTATAAGTGTTGGAAATATGTCAAAAGTTTATAATTATATTTTAATATAATTAATGTGTTGAAAAATTATTTTAAACATATGTAATATTTGACATATTCACAATACTATATTTTGACTTGGCCTCTTTATATTAAAGATAGATTTTGATAAGATGACAAGTATTGTTATCACTTACCTACTTTCATGGGAATAGTGCGACTTTTGTGAGAGTAGTTGACATCCCACAATTTAGTCTTTGACAATCTATCTATATATTTGGAGGCAGTACGCAGGGAAAAGTAAGAAGAAAAAAGGTTTTGTTTTTCATAATTTCTTTGGATCATCTTGTCTTTATAGAATACAAATTGCTGGGTTTACTGCTCAATAATAAGTATCATTGATTCCTGGTGCCTTTAAAAGATGACTGTGTTTTATCCTAGTGAGACATTTCGATTCATCCGAAATAAGTCCTTTAGGACAGCGTCTTCTGACATGACTCACAGTTTTGTGTTCGTTTGATCATTACGATGGAACGGTTGATTATTACAATTGATCTATATAATTAAGATCGGTACTAGTTGGGGTTTTACAATGGATATTGTACATGTCCCGGTGGATATTTAAGGAGATGGTTACCTCTTCAATTATCGATTATGAAGACCGTTACTTGTTCGAGTGCTTACCGTCAAGGTCGTTACTTGTTCGATAGTCCATTGCGGAGGTGATTACGTACGTTTTCGTGACATCACTCGAAGCCAAATTTTACAACAATCTAAAGGACTTATCGCTTACAGTGGTGTCGGAAAAAAAAAAAAAAAAAAAAAAAAATCCGTTTGACTTCTTCTGAGGACGGTAACAATTTTTATGGCTTATTACTTGCTTATGATGTTTTTTTTGGACGTAAAATGAGAGTCGGACTTTATTGTCTGACTAGTTGTTATTCGTTCACCACGAATAGATCCTTTGTATTCTATTTGATGTGTCTATCATGAGCCGTGATTCCTAAATAATTTGCCTGCCGTATCATTATTGTTGATTCTTTTCACCTGTGTATTTTGAAGGTTGTCATATGTTGCTATAATTCTAGGTTTGTGTCAATTTTCAGTGAATAATAACGTGGAAAGATTTGTTTCTGAACCCTATATATATGTGAGGAATCATGGATTATTAATTAATTCATGTGAATCGACGTAGAGGATGAATCTTATGGAGTATAAGAAATATGTCGTTGAGAAACCTTTGATGCTTAGACTCTAAATTTGATGGCTTACTGTTAATGCTAAGAAATGGTGTTTGTGAAAGTCGAAGAAATAGCTTGGATGATGACAGTACGTAGACATGTCATGATCTAGTCTTGGAAATATTTCTTCTGTGCCTTATAAATTTATGATATGATTGAAGTGTGGGGATTAAAGAGAGTTGATCAATATTATCACACTGGATCAAACAGCAGCTGCATTCAGGATGCTTTAATTCAGAAATTGTGGGGTTTTATGTCTTGGTATAATCCCCTGATGATATTATTCGAGAAAATTGTTGTTGTAGTAACTGCAATAAATGTGTTTATAAATAATACTCTTATTTTGTGGATACGGTGTCAAGTAAAAATAATCGAAATTACAATATAATTTTGCTTGACATATTTCATGAATTTATTGAGTTCGAGAATTTTACGAGACCGTGGGGGTACTTTGTTGAATTTAATTCATACACTATCAACTTGTCGTCTTAACCAAAACCAAATTTTATTGTGGATGCACGCTATTGTAATCACGGGTTATTTATGTTGTTTATAATTTATTTATACTGTTAATAGAAATGCATCATCATCTTGAGCTTACATTATTGATTCTGGTTGACATGCTAGACTTAGAGATGTTGATCTTAATAGTATGTAATGAAAGTATATTATGGTGGTCTATTAAATGATACATATGGTCCGTTAATTCTTGCATGATATCAGCCGGTTTTGTTATTCTCTTTACGAAAGCAAATTGAATATTGGTGAATGCAATTACTACTTAATATAGTGTTATTGAATTTGGTGTTACATATATTTTCATCAGAGATAATATTTTATTAATGGAATAGTAGTATCCGTATCATGGTCTTTCTTTGGTGATGGTTTTGGTAGGCCTATATTTTGCTGCAAGGAATGTATTATACAATGGAAAAATTATTGAGTTTCTATGGTGACTCAGTTTAGATGTATCCAGATTATCAAAAATCTGATGTTATAAACATATTGCATTATCAATATTGCGTATGTTTTGAGTAGACTGAGTAGATGTACCTATGATTTCAATTGAGTATATTGGTTATGCAACTCAATTGTATCATTTGTTGTGTCTTTCATTGTGCAAGAAGTGGATAATGATGTTAATTGAGTGACAAATTCAATTGACATAATATCTACAATATTTGTATATATATATATATATCCCACTGTGGGGGTGATAAGGTTAATGTCAGAGTTTTAACTCTAGATTTGATTGATACTGATGTATGAATTTAAAAAGATACTAAATGAGAGTATCGTATATAGAGAATCCAGTATCATCGTAGTTTTTCTATGTGACAACTAATATTATGGAAAATGGTAGAAAATTGAGATGACGTCATACAAAACCATTGTTGATAATGAAAATTTCATTCAACATACAAAGTCATAAGTCTTGATCAAACTTATGAATGTGATTTTTTCTAAACATCGAGGGGATGAGATCAAATGCCAATTATATGTCAATGGAGATGGAAACCCAACCTATGTGATTGGAGATCCCATGAATTAGGTTCATATGGGTAATAACAAAAGTCTCTATTAAACCTGGGAACACTAAAATAAAGTTTGTCTCTCCTACGGTGTGCGCATAGTGTTCATATATAGCTACAAATAAACTAAGAGGGATGATTAATTCTTTTAATGAATTCATAGTCATTTTTAGATGGTGTATTAATAGCAGCATACACTTGATGAATTCACCTATATGAGTGTGGAGTGGGGCCGCTCCCATGAAATTATTATGGCTAAATCTCTATAGCACTCATGAACAACTAGGCGCGCGCACGGCCAAAATGCGCAAAAACGCATTGAACAATGATATAATAGAGGAGTGTAAAGTGATTGGTAAAATTACTAGCTTACAATAATGATTCATTGGTTCATAGAAACTTGTTTCACCATTGTTTCAGTAAGTTAAGTTTTATTATTTCTAGGATCTCGTTCATAGTCCAAAAGACACCAGTTTCGATATCTTACACTCGTGTGTAAGCCCAGCAAAATGTGTAGTGTGTTTTTCTAAACTTTTGAAACATGTGGGGGATTGTTGGAAATATGTCAAAAGTTTATAATTATATTTTAATATAATTAATGTGTTGAAAAATTATTTTAAACATATGTAATATTTGACATATTCTCAATACTATATTTTGACTTGGTCTCTTTCTATTAAAGATAGATTTTGATAAGATGACAAGTATTGTTATCACTTACCTACTTTCATGGGAATAGTGCGACTTTTGTGGGAGTAGTTGACATCCCACAATTTAGTCTTTGACAATCTATCTATATATTTGGAGGCAGTACGCAGGGAAAAGTAAGAAGAAAAAAGGTTTTGTTTTTCATAATTTCTTTGGATCATCTTGTCTTTATAGAATACAAATTGTTGGGTTTACTACACAATAATAAGTATCATTGATTCCTGGTGCCCTTAAAGGATGACTGTGTTTTATCCTAGTGGGACATTTCGATTCATCCGAAATAAGTTCTTTAGGACAGTGTCTTCTGACATGACTCACAGTTTTGTGTTCGTTTGATCATTACGATGGAACGGTTGATTATTACAATTGATCTATAATGAAGATCGGTACTGGTTGGGGTTTTACAATGAAGATTGTACATGTCCCGATGGATATTTACGGAGATGGTTACCTCTTCAATTATCGATTATGAAGACCGTTACTTGTTCGAGTGCTTACCGTCAAGGTCGTTACTTGTTCGATAGTCCATTGCGGAGGTGATTACGTTTTCGTGACATCACTCGAAGCCAAATTTTACAACAATAACAAGGTACGTAGATTCATGCATTATGCCCTATTTTATCCTTTGGAAACGTGTATTATTATGCTGCAGGAGAAAACCTTAGATTTTAGAGTACATATATAGTCATGACTCATGAGTAAGCTTTTGCATAAAAGAACAAAAAAATGTAATTTCTCCGTCATTCATTAGCTCAATACTGGAAAACGATAGAAAATGATATATTCAAAGAGAGAAGATGAAACAGGAGCAGCTTTGATCTTAATCATACGAGGAAAGATTCTAGCTAGTCCATTACACACACCAATAGACCGGTGACACTTGGCATACAAGAGTAAAGTAACGATTCATT
The DNA here is from genome assembly GCA_026214975.1 of Gentiana macrophylla. NCBI lineage: Eukaryota > Viridiplantae > Streptophyta > Magnoliopsida > Gentianales > Gentianaceae > Gentiana > Gentiana macrophylla. The sequence goes on along the minus strand of CM047807.1, from coordinate 126,319,887 downwards.
TGACACATGTAAGTTAGTGAATGGTCTTTGGAACCCCTCAAACTAGATGGTGCTATGTCAATATTTAGTTTAAAATGTGAACTGCTCGTGAGCTAGACATTGCCTTTGTAAAAATGTTTGCAATTTGATCACCAACAGATACATATATAACACACTTGAAGTTGCCTCTCCATGATATCATTTCAAATGTAGTGAATGTCGATCTCTATACGTATATATGCTTTGTCCGCGCGAACATGATATACATGATTCTGAGCTAATGATGCTACCAAAGTGTTATCGCACCATGTTGTTGGAATTTTCGGGATGGAAATTCTTAGTTCAGAGAAGGTTACAATTTTCACGTATTACAGATGGTATTTATAGCCTTGGGAATCCAACCCTAACCGACTAAACAACCAAACTAGATAATGACTGAAATACCCCAGAAGTAACTTTATCCAAACCGGAAAACCATGCAGACGTGTTCCCCAAGTAATGCCGAACCAACTCAAGAGGCTTCAAAGAGATGATCGATCTGCGACCTTCTTCAAATAGAACACCGTTATTCAGAGACACCTTCATGCCTGCCGACCACCACAGCTTCCCAGGACTACATGCGAGTATCACACTCAAAGCAGACCAAACTCAAGAAAGATAGTTTAAGTCACCATTAGAAATCTCCACCTTGACTTCAACTTCATGCAGTGACGGATGCACAACCAAGTGCCAGATTTCCTCTTTGTCTTCAGATTTGAATACCTTAGCAGACCCCCACCTCCAGCTGAGTATTCCCAGATTTAGATTTACAGCTTTGGATATTCAGCAAGTCCAGACACAACTGAAACTTGCCCATTGGAACTGGTTTGGTGAACATATCAGCAGGATTAACATCAGTGTTGACTTCTCCTCTTTGACCCTCCTCTCATTCCTCAAAAAAGGGTACCTAACATCAATGTGTTTGGTTCTCTCATGATGAACCCGATCCTTAGCCAAACTTATTGCATTGAGACTGTCACAATACACACTAGCTTGATCTTGATGCAGACTCAGATCATTGACTAGCCCTTTTAACCAGATTGCTTCCTTTGCAGTGCCTTGTATTCTGCTTCAGTAGTATATAATGTCACTGTACCCTGTAAAGTCGCCTTCCAACTTACCACAAAACCACCCAAAGCAAACACATACCCAGTCATAGATCTCCTGCTGTCCACATCAACAGCATAATCATAATCAAAGTACCCTGTGATAAAACATTGAGTACCACCCCCATAAATGAGTCCAATATCAGATGTACCCCTAAGGTACCTAAATATCCTCTTCACCGCCTTACAGTGTTTCTTTCCAGGTTGAGCCATAAACCTGCTGACAACACTGACCGCCTGAGCTAGATCAGGCCTAGTACAGATCATGGCATACATTAAACTGCCCACTACACTAGCATATGGAACTCTTGACATGTATTCTTTATTTTCAGCTAACTGTGGAGCAAACGCAGCAGACATATGTAGATTTGGTGCCATAGGAGTATCTACAGTTTTGGCTGCTGACATGCCAAACTTGGATAATACCTTTTCAATATACCCTTCCTGAGACAATAACAACTTTCCTTGTTTCCTATCTCTATAGAGATCCATCCCAGAATTTTCTTTTCATTCCCTAAATCCTTCATCTCAAATTCAGCCTTGAGCAGATTCTTCAGATCTTGAATATCAGACTTGTTCACAACAGGCTATCAGCATATCATTCACATACAAAACCATATAGATGATTGAACCATCCTTCAACTTGTTGTGATAAACACAACAATCATATGGACTCCTGCTATAACCCTGTTGAATCATATAACTGTCAAACTTCTTATACCACTGTCTTGGGGCCTGCTTAAGTCCATACAATGACTTCTTCAACTTGCAATCTTATCCTTCCTTGCCAGGAAATTGGAAACCCTCTGCTGAGTCATATAAATTTACTTATCTACATCTCCATGTAGAAAAGATGTCTTCACATCTAATTGCTCAAGTTCAAGATTCTGATGTGCCACTAATGCTAATAGCACCCTGATGAAAGTATGTCTGACCACTGAAGAAAATATCTCTTCATAGACTACCCCTTCTTTCTGACTGAACCCTCTGGCAACAAACGTGCCTTATATCTGATGTCATTAGCAGATGTAATTCCTTCTTTTTTCTTGAAGATCCATTTGCTGCTGACCACCCTTCTATCATGTGGCTGTTTGACTAGATCCCAAGTCCCATTCTTCTGAAATGACTCCATTTCATCTCCCATGGCAGCAAGCCATTGAGATGCCTTAGAACATGCCACAGCTTCCCTGTAAGTGTTTGGATCAAAACCATCCACTTCTTCAGCTACCTGTAGTGCATATCCAACCATATCCTCATCAAACCCATATCTTCTTGGGGGTTTGATATTGGTCATTCTAGCTCTGCTGACCAACATCAGCTGTTTGAGTATCTGCTGACCCCTTATCAGTAGACTGGTTTGGATCCAGCTCTGGATCTGCTGAGTGCTAGCTATCCCCTACCGAGTCTTTAAATTCAGCAGACTCTACTTGAAGCTCCACCTGTTTGTCAACCCTATCAGTTTCATATTCAGATGTGGCCCTCATGTTGAGTATAAGCCTATTTTCAGCTGATGACCATATTCTATACCCATTAACTTTATCTCCATGTCCAACAAATACTCCATTCTTGGCTCTAGGTTCCAGTATACCTTAACTGACATGATAGTAGGCTGTGCTTCCAAAAACCCTTAGACTAGAGTAGTCTGCTGACTTTCCTGACCAAACCTCAAGTGGTGTTTTGATCTTGATCCCAGTGTGAGGCCCCCTATTGATTAAGTAGAATGCTGTGTTAACAGCCTCTGCCTAAAATCTTCTTGCCAGACCAGAATTAGAGAACATGCACCTTGCCCTCTCCAAAAGATTTTGATTCATTCTTTCTGCAACAACATTATGCTGTGGAGAGTCTCTGATAGTATGGTGCCTAGCAATGCCTTCATTCTTGCAAAAATTCATCAAACTATACCAACATAATTCCAATCCATTATCAGTTCTAAGTCTCTTGATCTTCTTCCCTGTCTGATTCTCACCAAATCCTTCCACTGCTTGAAGTGTTTGAATGCTTCACTCTTGTGCATCATCATAATTACCCAAACCATCCTTGAGTAATCATATATAAAAGACACAAAATACCTATGACCACCCAGTGACTCCACCCTTGAAAGTCCCCAACAATCAGAATGGACATAATCAAGTGTCTCTTTTGTGATGTGAATTGCTTTTGGGAACTTGCTTCTACGTAGCTTTCCAAACACACAGTGCTCGCAAAATTCTAGCTCCCAGACCTTATGTCCCCCAAGTAGATCAGACTTAAACAGAATTTACATCCCTCTTTCACCCATATGACCCAATCTCATATGCCACAACTTAGTTAGCTGTGACTGGTGAACTTCTGATGATGCCACAACAGCAGAACCTGATACAGTAGACCCTTGTAGGATGTACAATGTCCCATGTCTTATACCCTTAAGAATCACAACTGAATTCTTATAGACATTCACCACTCCACCTTCACCTCTAAACTTGAACCCTTTGCTGTCTAGAAGACTAAGTGATATCAAATTCTTGGTCATTTATGGAACATGCCTAACCTCATTCAGTGTGCAGAATTTACCATCATGTGTACTTAACTGAACAGATCCAATCCCAACTATTTTGCAGTCCTTGTTGTTAGCCTTTGCAATATGGCCTCTATCCACCTGCTGATAAGTTGAAAATCACTCCATGTTTGGACACACATGATAAGATGCCCAAAGTCCGTAATCCACATCTTTGTGCCTGTCACGACTCAAACCGCTAAGGCGGATTTTCTTCAGAGTTTGTGTCTTGTTCTGCCAAAGCAACAGTACCCTGATGCTTCCTTCTCTTTGGACATTCATTTTTCCAATGTCCCTGCTCCTTGCAGTAATTATAGACATCCTTAGTTTGAGGACCCTTGGAAGTTGTCTTGGATTTGTTCTCTCCAGAATTTCCTGATCCTCTGTTGACTCCACTGGCCACCAATCCAGAAGAATGAATGTCTGTCCCAGAACCAGATGCCTTATGGCGTAGCGCTCGAGCATGGAGTGATGACCTCACATCCTCCAATGACACTGAGTCCTTCCCAACAATAAAGGACTGCATAAATTTCTCATATGATGCATGCAATGATACAAGTAGGATCAATGTTGCATCCTCATCTTTAATCTTCACATCAATATTCCTTAGGTCAAGTAATATTCTGTTCAGCTGAGTGCCCTCATACATCTTTATGCTGAACATACGTTCTTTCAATAACAACTTGTTGGTTAGAGACTTTGTCATGTACAGACTCTCAAGCTTGGACCACATCTTCTCTGTTGTGTCCTATCCAGCAACCTCTGTGATAATATCATCTGACAAGCACAAAATCATTGTTGAATGTGCTTTCTCCTCCAAACTGGTTCTCTCAGCAGCACTTCCTTCTATTGATTTAGACAAGGGATCCCATAATCCATGTTGCTTCAACAAAGAACGCATCTTGACCCGCCACAGACTAAAACCGTTTCTTCCTGTAAACTTGTCAATCTTGACATTTAAAGTAGACATCTTTCTCACAAAAAAGCTTGCGTAGATCCCAAATCCTAACGTCAATTATGACCATGGTGCCAATCTACCTTGCCTCAAACAGATAAACGGATTTCTTGATGAACCTGGCTCTGATACCAGTTTGCTGTGACGGATCGATCAAGAAGTGATGGTGATTGTGAGTAAAGATAAGCAATTAACAAGTAAACAAACACAGAAACAAGAAGAACACAGATTTAACGTAGTTTTCGGCAATGTGCCGACTACTCCACTGACAAACGAGGATATTTTATTATCACGAGAAAGTTACAATTCACACGTATTACAGATGCTATTTATAGCCCATGGGAATCCAATCCTAACCGACTAAACAGCCAAACCAGATAATGACTGAAATACCCCAGAAGTAACTTTATCCAAACCGGAAAAACCATGCAGACGTGTTCCCCAAGTAATGCTGAGAACCAACTCAGTAGGCTTCAGCAGATCGATGATCGGTCTGCTGACCTCCTTAAGCAGAACACCAGATTCAATAGACACCTTCATTCCCTGTTGACCACCACAGTTTCCCCAGACTATGTTGAGTATCACACTCAGCAGACCAAACTCAGCAGCATAGTTTAAGTCATCATTACAATTTTCGTCTTGATCTTGTCATTTTAATAAGCTGAATTTAAAAAGCAAATTAACACAATGAAGATGATGGCTATCCAAATCGAAGAGTTGTAACCAGGGGCGGAGCTAGAGAGCTTAGGGGGGCTCGTGCCCCCCTTCTGATTTTCGTAATGACCAAAATACCCTTGAAGAGTAGTCCAGAAAAATGCCTTATATATACATCGTTTGTCATCCAATTACTATTATGAAATCTAGCTGAATGGCATAGCACCCTATGTGTGATGTAGGCATGGGTTCAATTCCTTGCTTGCTCACTATTTTTTTCCATTCTCTCGTTTTAGTACCTTTTTTTTCCTCAATTTTTTTCAAACTAGCCCAATCTATTGTTCCTCCAAACTTTTCCCTTAGCTTTAATAATTTGTTCTAAATATATATTTTCGAATTATACAATATTCTTACGATTACTATTTTGAAATCTCTTTAAAATCGAAGTAAAAAGCACATTCTTCTTATGTCAATGTAATATTTTTCAACACGTATTTGTGTCTTCTCAATCATGATCTCAGATTCTCGACCGTTGGCCGTAACATGATTTGAATTCGAAAGACCGAAAAGTTATAGAGAAATTTTCACAACTTGAGGATTATTATATTTATACAGTAAAACAACAAAACATTATCTATAAAGCGCAAAATTGAATACTGTTATAATAATGTTCTGTAAATAATTAAGTTTTTTTTGTTCACGGTTTATTTTTTTTATGGATGGGACATGCTTGGACCAAAAAAGTTCAAGCAGCTTATTGATGTCGTGCATGCCGATCCACATGTCAATTAATTCCCTTGCCTTAAAAATTATACAGTAGCTATTTTATACTCATCATATATATAATATTCTACTATATACTACTTAATTATTACAGCACAATGGGTCGAGTAATTATTTTGATTTCGGCAAATATATATTCTTGTCTCATGTGTTTCTATAACCGGCTATTATTTCAAACAGGACAACCACCAAATCCATCACTAAAATTTGTCGCCTGAAGTATCCAATGAATATAGTAAGCAATGAATTAGTGTACGTAGTGATCATCCACGGTCCTATTATAAGATATTTCATTCGTCCCTACTTTAATTAATCTCACAATATTATAATGAATTCCATTGATTTGTTAATTACTGAAACATTACAAAGCCATTAAGTAGATGATGATCTAGCAAGCTAGTGCTCTATAGGTCACATATATAAAAGGATAGATTCATTCAGTCTAGTACATTTGGGATTAGATAAATGTGTAGTAAAAGACTAAGGTGCCCTTGGTTGTGTTAAGCTTTATCTTCAACATCCCCCTCAAACGATAGAGGGAGTAGTCCACATTGACTTTTCTCAAAGGTTTGGTGAGACATTGATAGGCTGACACATGAGAGACTATTAATGACCAGCAAATAACATGATGTCTTATAAAATGGACATCAATCTCAAAATGTTTGGTTTTTGAATGGAAGACTTGATTCTGAGTTAAAGATGTGGTATCCACTTTGTCACAATAAGTTGAAGGAGAGACTGCGATTTTGATACGTAACTCCTGTAGCCATAGTAACTCAGCAACTAGGTGTGCTAGGCACGACATTCGGTCTATGTGCATGAACGAGCAACTACATGTTTCTTTTTTGGAACACCATGAGACAAGAGATGAACCAATGTAGGCACAATAGCCAGCGACATATTTTATTAAAGAGATTACAACCCCCATCAGCATCAGAAAAATCAATCAAGGATAGGTTACCAATGGCCTTAAAGTGGAGACCAGAGTGAATCATTCGTTTAATGTATCTAATTAAGGAGCCTCTTCAAAGCTTGAAGATGTTCAATAGTAAGAGCATGCATGAATTGATTTAGAGTATATATTCACAGCAAATGAAATATCAAGTCTTGTAAAAGTTAAGTATTGCAAGACACCAACTGCACTTATGTATTCTCTAAGATCAAACAGGGAAATACCATCATCAAGTTTGCGAATTTTACCAGCAACCATAAGAGTAGGACAATGCTTGGATTGGTCCTTGTCCAATCTATGCAAGAATGTATAGCATATTGTAGTTGTGAAAGAACCAGCTGAGTAAGTCCATGTTAATTTCCATGCCAAGAAAATGTGATAGAGCACCAAGGTCTTTAAGAGGGAATCTAGTGTTCAATAAGGCCGGTGATGAATTTCTTGATTGTAGTGCATGGATTTCTAGTGATGATAAAGTCATAAATATGTACTAGTACACGGAGAATAGCCTTGTCATTGTGAAAGATAAAAAGAGAGGAATCTGATATGTAATGTGTAAAACCCCATTCAATGAATCAAAACCTTCATTTTTCAAACAAGGTCATAGGGGTCTGAATAAGGCCATATAAATCTCTTTTGAGTGACAAACATAACGTGGCCTACCAAAATCCACAATGCCTTCTGGTTGAGGCATAAACTTATACTCGTATGTGGTGTAATTCAAGAAGGAATTATTGATATCAACTTGCTGAATGGTACATTTGAGAGAAACTTCAAGTGCTGAAATAACTCTGATAGTGAAGGATTTTTCTGTTGGACTAAAGGTTGCACTAAGAAGTGGATAACGCCTCAACATATGTTTCCAGGTCATACTTTACCATTTAAGTAAAAGGACATGGATTTCCCAGCCATTTACCATGTCGCAACTCCTTAGTATCTTGAGGATATTTTTCAACAATATCTTTAGTTCGCTTTTTCAAATTGGAATCTTCATTCTCCTTGTTTTTGCAAGAAAATTTCTTTCAAATAACAAACATTTATAGAGTCAACATTAATGTCATGCACATTTGGAATGCCTAGCTTGTGCACCAATATATGATATATATGCACTATTGTCATTTGCATATCCGATGAGTATGCATGCAATAAATTGTTTTAGGTCTTATAGTAACTAGTTTCCATACACCCCCCACACATTCAAAAAATTATAAGCTTATGGCATTTCTATAATTCATATGAAGTTTCACGTCTTTTCATTGATTGAATTCAAGAATGAAGTTAACCGATATATATATATATATATATATATATATATATATATATATGATAGCCTCCCCACAAGTTCTAATTAAGATAAACCTAAAATTATTAATATGACAATCATCATTTCTTTATTTGTTCGGTTGTTATGTTTACCAACACCATTAGAGTTTCGACTAAGGTAAATATGGTGCAGAAGTTTGAGAGGTAATTTGTAATGCCTCCAGACCGATGGTTTGGTAGCGCTAAATTAGTCATTAAAAATCCGATAAACCGCTTAGACCGCCGTCTAAAAAGGCTAATCCGGGTTGACAAGACATTTATGTCTCATGATGTTGATACGCTTTTCCCATTCCAACATGGGATATCACATGCATGATTAATGCCACATAAGGGTGTAGTAGAGTTCTTTAATGACATCATATACTCCTTATTAAATATGCAGGAGGAGTATAGTACTATAGCAAATTAGCATTAAGACATATAGAATTCAAATGTTTGGTCTTTCTTTATTGCTAGCTGGAAATATTATTAGTGACTGGTCAACAGCAACAGCACAACAAGTAGAGGAGACAATGTTCTCAGGGAATGTTGCTGGTCCCAATCCACTATGTTAACATTTTGATAAGGGTTCCAAAACCATAAGACCCCCTCCCCTCCCCTCCCCTCCCCCCAATGAATATGTTGCCCCCTCCCACTACATATTTGGCTCTTACTTTTGCAGTTATGCTTTAATTAAGCCGTCTTAATTATTATCATTATCATTATCCTTCACTACTATTTTTGTGTATGCATAATGCATGTGTAGATGAGAAATTTGCTACCGTCTTAATTGGAGTAGTTCTTTTGGGAATTTCTATTTCTTCTCCCTTCTAAATTACTAGTAGCATAACCTATTTGGATACAACCAATCCAAATTTTCCCCACATGTAGAAAAAGAAAACGGAATATTGCTCTTTCTTACGATTTTAGTGTTTGTCTTTTATCACAATGAAACAACAATCATTATATTCTACATTAAAGTTACGTTGATACAATTTAAACACCAAAACATTTAAAAATGTTCTTTCACCAAATTAAAAAGAGGCCAATCAATTAAAAAGTCGAGTACCAAAATAATAAAATAAAAAACTCAGAAGGTGCGAAAAGTTCGTCTCTACTAATGAAAAAAAAAGGTTTGAGGAGAGGTTCATTTCACGTTTTGTTAAGGGGTATGATTCCAAAATATCAGACTCGACGTTTATTGCGCTTGTTATATGAAAAACGGATCATTTTTCACATGATTTTGCAATTTGACCGTAACTTTATGTTAATTTGATTATCCATTAAATTTCTCTCATTACCCTAATCCGGAACGTAATATGAATTCATTGTTTATCTTTGATGCTCCTTTGAAGGGAAACAAGTGAAAATATTAATGGCGGATGGAAATAAAAAAAAAAAAAAGGCTATTAAGATAAATTAAAAGAAAATTTTGATAAACGGCCACATAAAAAAACCTTTTGAAATTATGAAGCAGTTGAAGTAAATAATATTTGGCTAGGCTGTATGTATAATAATAGAGTTATTCTCAAAAGTTTACATAAATTCTACCCCAACATCATCTTGTGCATTGTTTGATTAAGAAGATTATATATCCAATTATTCCACTTTATTACTACCTTTGATGTATTGGTTCACAAAACTCGGTTTACCACCCAAAAAAAATAATAATAATAATCACAAAGACCAGCTTAATTAGAACTCGATCTCTGCTTAATATATTTCAATTTCAATATATAACTAATTAATAAGGACAATGTAGAACAAACAAAACATTAACCTTTATCACTAAATCTGTTAAGGATAGTGATCAGATAATTAGTGTGAAGAAGCACCGTACGTTTAAGAATTTCACAAGTGAATTTAAGATAAAGATTCTTCATGTTTTGTCTCTTGGGACACACATCTTGGTGACAAGTAAACATTAGTACTCCTTTGACTATTCGGAAACACATTTATTTGTACATGCATTTGTCCTCTTTCTTTTTCTTTTTTAGTACAGTATGGGAAATTTATTTAAAAGTGCACATGGTGATGATTCACAGTTAAAGAACTTTTACCTTGAGTAGTTGCAGTTAAAAGGCTTTGATTTTGTGTGTAAAATGGCTGGTTTTTAGATGAAGAGACTTTTTAAATGAAGAGAGGTTGACCAGTCGTCTTTTTAAATGAAGGCACTTGTGATGATTTCCTCACTTTAGTAATGTTAATCTTTTGAATTTGTGAAATTGTGTTTCTTTTTTTAACAAACGAAATTACTGGTGGGACTCACACTCAAGACCTCAATCACTTGAGTTAAGCTTCATTGATAATGAAATTGTTTTTTTTTTTCTTTCAAAAGATTGAAAATTGTACTATTACCATTAATTATTTGAAATTGTATTTTGCCTCTAAATTTCAGGAAAAGAAATTTCCACTACCCTTAAATCTACGATTTTCTCTTGACTCCTGATTTCAGGGGAAGGGAAAAAAAAGGTTTTCAATGCAACTTCTTTTTTTTTTTTTTTATAAAGAAAGACTGGTCTTTGTTAGTATAAAATTGAAGAAAAGTACAGTAATCGCACATCCAAACACAGCCAAATTGAATGTGTTTTTTTTAATCATCAAAGACGAATTAAATTACAGTTTGAGATTTTTTTTTGCTGGAAATATAAGCTTATCAAAGTTTAAGAATCGTTTTCATTCGGTTTTTTAAGCTAACTTTACAGTTTTCAGTTTTAAACTATATCGAATCTTTACATGTTAATCATTAATTAAATATATGTCTATTATAAAGTCCCACGTAGAGTTGTTAACAAGCCGAACCGACTATATGGTTGTTCAAACTTGTATTCTTTTATGTCACGAAATTGTTTGACGGTTCGTTTAATAAACGAAAAAAAAAATGTTCAAGGTTGGTTCGTTGCCACAAACTCAGACGCGAACGTTTGTTTAATAGATTAACGTGAAAATTATGTTCAATCTAAGCTCATTGATAAAGAAAATTTGTTCGCTTAGTGTTTGAGTTTGAGCCATTACACGTAGTTTTGCTTTTTCGATCTGAAATTTCCAGCCAGCTTCATTAAGATAAAAATCAAAATCCAAATACATAAATAATAAAGTACGAAGTAATTCAACTTAATAGTATCAAAATACATTAGAAGAACTCTATAAATACTTTATAGAAGTATCTTATAGATCAATAGATGACTTATTATCTTATATATATATATATATATATATATATATATATATATATATATATATATATATATATATATATATATATGTTAGAATTATGTTGTAAATTGATTTAACTATATAAGCAAGTTCATAAACATAATCGAAAGTTCAGTAACTAAGCTCGTGTTCAATGCGTTTAACATACGAGATTATAATCTTGTTCAATCTTGGTTCATTAAGCTAATTAAACAACGAAAGATCATAAACACTAATGTTCTAACACAAACAATTCAGTAATCGACTTATTCTTTCTTTTAGCAACACTAGTCCCACATAGGATATATAAATTAGAGAAAAATTACCAAGATATTTAGACGTAATAAACTTGATAACTCGTGTTAACTATTTTAATTCCAATGAAAGTGTTGAATGTAATCAATTATGCGTCAAGTAGAACATGTTTGTTACATGTGATATCAAGTCCACTAAACGCCCGTTGTGAGAGACGGTGTAGCGCCTGTAGGATCACGAGGTCATGTTTTAAAATGAGGAGAATGTAGTGTCTTGAGTTCCTAGGGTTACATTAAAGAAGAATTCCTGGTAAGAAAAAGAAATACAGCTAGTATATTTCAATCATGGGCGGATCTGTATGTATTGGCATTGAAAGTATATAGTTTTGTTCTTTTTTTTGAGAAATATAATTTTGTGGTTAAAAATTGTAATTTTAGGTTTCAATAACTATATTTAAACTAATTTCTAGAAAATGAAATATAGTTTTAGATTTCAATGATCCTAATAGGATAAATTTTTGGATCCGCCCCGAATACGCAAAAATGGTTTCGGCACGCTAAAGGCAAGTTGGGATAGCGAAAATCAAGAGAGGAGGGACTTGGGGAGATGAAATTCTAAGAAGAAGAATGTTCAATTCCTTATTAGCTAGCTAGAGTGTCAAAATGCCCCGATCGAATAATACAAATGAATTTTACGACATTAATTAACATAATACTAGCTACATGATACAGAATACAAACCATATATATATATATATGTCTTAAACCCTAGGAATAAAATTATATAAGTACAAAAGTGTGAAAATACAAAGCCAAAGAATCCAAGAACTGAGAGTTGCTGAAACAGAAGAAGCTTGAACGGATTGATTCTCAAAGATCGATCATCGAGCGGTAAGTAGCTGATCGAAGCAAATAAAAGGAAACGGTAAAGGGTAAATGGGTGGGGCGCCATGTGCAAAAGCTGCTTTCTAATTTCAATGGCCATTGTAAAGCGGTCCACCCCCCACCCCCACCCCCCCTTTCCCCGGATCCCCTTATAACCAGCAATCATTTGGTCTACTAATTCCTTATTATTATTCCCCCGCCTTCACTTCTCCCTATCATTTGATCTTTTCTTTTTTCACACCCTTGTCTCCCCTTCTCTCTTTGCCGTTGCTTTCACACCCCCCCACCCCACCCCCGCACCCCCATTTCTCTTTGCCTTAGTCGGAGGGGAAGTTATTGGACGGTAAACAAATCTGGACCATATAGTTTGATTCAATTAAAAAATAAACAGTGATTTTATAGTGGATCAGGATCATCATGTCATACCTGGTCCATCAATGAAAATTTTATAAGAAGAAAGAAAATGTAAAAACATACCATTTATATTTTACATGGTGGCCCTTGTGTATTTTGTTGTTTTTTATTGTACCAGATTAATGCTCATACTTTGTTCAGGATCATAAAAAAAAAATTCCGAAAAATAAAATGTGTCCACATGGGTGCACTCCATTTATGATGGGTGCACCTAATAACTTCTCCGGTCGGAGAGAACGTAGGAAGTGAAACTAGGGTGGTTGTTAATATGGTTGTAACACAAACCAAATCGAAAATCTCCGTTAGTTGATATTGGAACCGAAGCCGAAAAGTTAGTTTTATGTAAACAAACTAATCGAATTGAAATATACAGTTCGGTTTGGTTTGGTTCGGTTAGCTACAAACTAGAATAAAATTTAACAATTCTATCCGGTTGTAAAATTGTTTGCTTTTGTATAATTGTATTCAGTTATCAAAATTTTGGATAATGCCATGGTTCTGTTATCCAAACAAAGTAATTGCATGATTCACAGAAGGCTTGGTCCAAATTGTGTAATTATATTCTCAAAAAGTCATGACTCATGAACAAACAAAAGTAATTTGCATAATATGTCCACTCTTTTATCTGCTTATGAATTACTGGAGTTTGTGGATGGGCACAAAACCATGTCAATCGGCCATAATCGATCCTTAAGGATGAAGCCTCGGTTCCTTACCCGGACCATGCCCTATGGGTCCGGAGGATAAATTTATGTTGAACACGATTCTTGGTTCTTTAACTGTTGAAATTCCGACGTATATTTCGCTCATTGACACTTTATTAAAGTGATATAAGAAATATAAGTAGCGCTTTCCCTAATGTAAAATATAGCTTTTAGGAGAATTGGTAAGTATTGATCTTTAACATTGTGATATCGGAGCCGGAAGTCTCGAGTTCGAACCTGGCTATAAACATTATTATTTCCATTTTATATTGTGCACGCGTGATGCATGTGTTGGGCCTCTTTGTTATTGGAGCCTGGTTTGTCTCATTTGCCTAGTTTGCTTTTGTTATGCCCCACACTTGAGAGGAGTGTTAAAGTGATATAAGAAATATAGTAGCGCCTTCCCAATAAATATAGCTTTTAGGAGAATTGGTAAGCGCTTGATCTTTAACAGACACATCCAAGCAAGCATGGGCGTCTTAGCCGCAACTTATGCCGAACCCTCGAGGGGGCGCTTCAAACAAATCAAGTTTTCTCTCCGTACACTTACTAAAGGTGCTCAATCCGTCTCTCAATATATTTATGCAATTAAAGCCGAAGCGGATTGAAGAGAGTTTGAGAATGTGTTAACACAAGAGTAAACTTCAACTTCATGGTATCAGAGACATTTGTGTTCTAACTTTTTCCGCTGCAAAACTCATATTTACAAAGAATGTCTTCCACATCCGACATTACTTCAACCTCAAAGAGACTCTCAAGACTTCAAACCGACCGAGTACCGACAACTCCTCTTCTTATACAAACCATAGACTTGATGGTAACAACTATCTCTGTTATGGTCAAGGCTCATGAAAATGTACATTTCTCGGACAAAGTAAGATGGGATACTTTGTGCGAAACAAAACCTCGCACTTTCTCTTAAACTCGACCCGGTTTTGAAGCATGGGACACAACAAATAATCAACTCATGACCATCCTCACGAGGTCAATGACAAAAGAGATAAGTGAAAACTTTATGATGTATGATCTTGCCAAAGAAATGCAGGATAATGCCGTAGATCTTTACTCAAGAAGGATAATACATCCGAGGTATATGAACTAAGCTCTGATTCAAACTTGCGAGCAAGGGGATATATCTCAGAACTCAATATTTCAATCAACTATCTAAGGCTTGGCAACACTTAGATATGTTAAAACTCACTCATGGAATGATGTCAAGGATCTTGCTTTTTATAAAGACATCATAGAAAAGAAGAGAGTATTCAGGTTCCTCACCGGATCAATCCTACTCTTGATGATGTTAGAGGAAGAATTCTTGCCACCAAACCTCTTCCAAATCTCAAATCCATGTTTCTTTGAGGTCAAACATGAAGAAAGTAGGAGAAAAGTCATGCTTCAAAATTCCCTACCGACAACCCTACTTGAAGGTCTCGCTCTGTGATCGCGGGAAGGTCTGCGAGGTTCTTTGAGACATCTGGAAGCCTCTTGAGAAAATCGGAAAAGCGTTTCGTGATCATCGCAAACGCACAAATCACACCAAGGACAATCACTGGAAGCTCCATGGCAAGCCTAACTCCTCAAAACCTCAAAACCTATCGGGGAAAGTCAAGGCGCATACATCACGTGAGGAGAGAATGACAACCGATGAATGCTCGCTTGTTTGCATTCAAAGCCTTCCTGAATCAACAAAAGGAAGGTAGTCACTCTCTTGATGTTGCTACTCATACTCATACAGTAAATTCTACTCTTTCCTTAGCAATGAAACATGGATTGTTGATTCTGGGCATCCTCCCATATGATCGTAATAAAACCTTATAACCAACTATATGCCTTGTCACCAAATTCATAACATTAAAATCTGGCTTGATGGATCTATCTCTCGTGCAAAAGGTGTTGGAAATGTTAAACTCACTAATAAGATATGCCTACAGGATGTCCTATTTGTTCCAAACTTAGACCGCAATCTTATATCTCACAAGAGACTCACTAAAGATTTGAATTGGACTGTTGTTTTTAAGGAGAATCAAGTGCACATTCCAGATCCTACTTCACGAGGAAGTGATTGGGAAGGCTAAACCTTGCTACTGGATTGTTTCTCGTCAACCTCTGAAGACAGAGGATCAAGATCGAATCGCCTCGGCCACCGCTCCCAGACTTTAGACAATATCATGTTATGGCATTATAGATTAGGACATCCAAGTTTTGGTTACTTAAAATCTTTAACTCTGAATTGTTTAAAGGATGTAATCAATGACCTTCAATGTGATATTTGTCAATTTGCTAAACTTACAAAATCATGTATGCTAAGTTACCTCATTTGCATTCCTCACCCTTCACCTTAATACAGTGATGTGTGGGGACCTCTAGGGTGGAAAGTATAACAGGAAAAGGTGGTTTGTCACCTTTATTGATGATCATACCAGAACACTTGGGTTTTTAATGAAAGACAAATCAAGTTGGCCCTATCTTTCAAGAATTTTATCATATGGTCTCCACTCAATTTGATACTAAGGTCAAGATCTTAAAGACGATAATGCTCTAGAATACTATGAGTCTAATCTCGTTACCTTCTTGTGAGATAGAGGAATTGTTCATATCGGTAGTTGTGTGGAAACACCTCGTGAATGGGGTTCTTTGAGAGAAAGAACAGCACTCTTGGAAATGGCCGATCAATCATGTTCACCACACATGTTCCTAAATATATGTGGGGTGAAGCTATCTGATCGCAACTTATTTAATCAACCGACTTCCCAAAGTGAGTGTTAGGTTTCAAATCTCCACTCCAAACCCTACTGACCACACACTCTCTTGCCATCATCTTGTTTCCCGGTTGCCTCCAAAGATCTTTGGTTGTACTTGTGTTTGTGTATATCCATGCTCAACACGTAGTAAACTTGATCCTAAAGCTCACAAGTGCATTTTCTAGGTTATGCAAAGGACAAAAAAGGTTACAAGTGTTATTCCCTATTGAAAAGAAATTTTACAATTCTATGGATGTAAAATTCTTTGAAAGGACCCTTATTACAACAAACCCTCTTGAGCCATTCAACGATGGAAACTGATTGAAATTGACCTAAACCCTTCCCTCGGCAAACTCTTAACCTCAAGAACTCCATCGATCCTCAAAGAGATCGAACTTCAAGACCTACTCGACTCTCTACTGCCCTAATACTCTCAAAGCAACCTCCCCCGAACAAGAGTCATCGACCCCCAGAGCCTGCGATCCCGAGCCTCATGACACTCGGCAATCTCACGGATCCTCGACTGGCTGACATTGATGATAGGCCTATTGCTCTTAGGAAGGGAAAGAGATCGTGCACGGCATAATTGTGCAAAAAGGTCCAATGTCTGTGTGTAGTTTGAGACTAGAACAATGCGGTCATCAGTTTTCTGGCGGAGGTGAGCCAGTAAACGTGCAAGCACATGCATTTTCCCAGACGGATGAACTAGCCATGTTTGGGGCACCTATGGATTCTGAAGACCCAATTGATCACATTCTCGCTAATTTGAGAGATGAATATATTGAGTTAGTTCGTGCGGTTCAAGCCCGGGAAAATCTTATTACTTTTGATCAGGAGCTTCATGAAAAACTATTGAACTTTGAAGCACGCATTCAGTCCAAGCAAGCAATGATTCACTCTCCCCATCCCACTGCACTTCTGGCATCACCACTGCTTCCAAGTCCACCTAGTCGACCTCCCCCTCCACGTACACAACCTTCGGCTCCACATACTTACGGTCCCCATCCTCGTGCTCCTTATCAACCTAGGCAATATCTTAGCAAGTGTCTCCTTTGTGGGGGTCAAGGGCATAGTGCAAAAAGATGCCCCACCTATCCATTTTTTCACTGGGCTCAAAATCCTCCACAAGTACACCCCCCGGAAACATCTTAGTTCTTTGGTGTGCGTGTCGAACTTAAGAACTCGTTACAAGTATTCCACTCGTTCTTTACACCCCCACCCTATGCTCATCATGTTGCACTCAACCACTGGCTCTGAGATAGGGAATTCTCTCATCATACGACTGTTAATTTTCAGACCTAAAGCATGCATGCTCCGTATTATGGTTCTGGTGATATTCAAATTGAGGATGACAGCTCTATCCCTATTACTCACACTGGTCTCTCACTCTCCATTCTTCTTCTACTTCTTCTTCCACTTTTCACTTACTTCATGTTTTATGTGTACCCCGTATCACTAGTAATTTACTTGTTGTTTCCCAATTCTATGCCGACAATGATGTTTCCATTGAATTCTAACCCCAATTGTTTGTGAAGGAACGTCAGACATGCAACTATTTTCACCAAGGTGAGTTAAAGATGGGCCTCTAGTTCTCTTCTCCAGTTTTAGCTTTTGCGGCAAATAAAACAACCTATGTGACTTGACATCATTGTTTGGGTCACCTAGCTTCCACCATGCTTCAGCACACTCTTCATCAGTACTCCTTGCACACTGATAGTTCTCATGTTGTCTCTCCCTGTGATGCTTGTTTAAGTAACAAGAGTCATCGTCTTTCCTTTTCCACTTTTACTTTACAGACTTTCCGCCCCTTAAAAATATTTTTTTCTGGTGTACGGATATCACCAGTATAGGCAGTGATTTTAAATATTATGTTATTTTTGTGAATCAATATTACCCGGTATATTGGTTCCATCATTTAAATCATAAGTCTGATGTTATGACTGTTTTCCACGCTTTAAATCATTTGTTGAAAAATCCTTTGATGCCTCTATCAAAGTCCTTTACTCGATAATGGAACCGAGTTTGTGGCCTACGAGGATTTCTTTCGGACAACGGTATTGCACACCACACTCCCCCGCTTAACACCCCAATATAATGATATCAGAGCGAAATGTCAATCTTTCAAACATCGCTCCAAATACAAGTTTTCAAAAATAAAATAAAACAAAACCTATACTTACAAGTGTTGGGCCTAACTTTTTCTCCTTTTCTATTGGCTAACACGAGTCTCTCTCCTTTCTAATAAACACATATTTGATGGGGCGTTTTGAGATATAAGGATAATTATCTACTTCCCCACCAGCTTAAGCTTTTGGAAGAAATAGTAATTCAACAAGTAAATATCAAAACATAAATAATCAAGAAACTCAAGCATAATTCACTTTCATCAATAAGTTAGGGCAAAATTCCGTAACATATGCATATCGAATTTTTCCATGATTTGATTCCAATATTTTTTCTTTTGCTAAACGTTTGGGTAGTGACTCAAGTCATTTATTAGCGAGTCATGCCTTTTTTTTTGGTATCTCAAAGAATGGAAGAACGCTTATGTAATTTTTGCTTGCGGCGCTTCATTAGTAAAGCTGATTTTAGCCCTTAGAAAAAAATCATCAAAATATATTTTGATTCTTGAGATGGGTATGACCGACTTTATACACGTGACACTTTTTGGGTCTTGGTTAATCTGAAATACCTTCTCAGCAAATGAGCTGACATAGACTCGGCTCTATATTGGGCTTTAAGTATCAGATGACTCCAGCAAATCGGCCTTCATACAACATAGGTCGGTCCTATTAGTATATTACCAACATGACGTATATCGTCCTCTGTCATTACTGGTCAACACGACGTAAGACGTCTAAGGTCTCGGAATGCCGACCTAGTGTAGGATCACCCGGTTGCTTATATTTAGCTCCAACAAGTCAGATCCGACCTAAGATGGCAGTTATGCTCCGATCCATCAACCGGGTGATCCTACACTCAACAAGTCAGATCCGACCTAAGATGGCAGTTATGCTCCGATCCATCAACCGAACATTAAGCTGCAATGCAATAAATGCTCCTTGATTCTCGTTATCGGGCCCATGATTGATACTCATTAAAGAACATGATCTCCTGATTGATATTCGTTCTTGATTCTCGCCTAATTGAGCCATGACTGGCCACGATGAAATCATAATGACCTTCAATCACAGACCCCAATCAGAGATTCGTGCATTAATTCCCTCTCGCATGACTTCTATGTAAAAGACCCTTGTCTTTTCTTTCATAACCACATTATTTTACTTGATCTCATACACCTTGAATATGTAGACAGTCTCAACGACGTAGTCATTAAACACTGTCAAAAATTCGAATTTATCCGTTGGAATTCACTTCAATTACATGCTTATAAAGCCCGATGATATCTAAACATTGTCTTCTTCTTTTCTTTTCTTTTTTTCCCTTTCTAAAGATTGTGAATTCTATATATATATATATATATATATATATATATATATATATATATATATATATATATATATATATATATATATTTGGTTACTTCTAATTGTAATCTAGTGAAATGAAATTGAACCTTAAACAGTGTGTAAACAACACCGATAATATCGAAATTAGAGAATGTACTCGTGCGGGGACAAACTATTCACGCTCCAATTATTATCCCTTTAAACAAGACAATGGTTACGTTAAAAATAATTTTAGCGCTACCCACTCTTACAAGTTTTAGGCACGAATTCAAGTGGAATTTTATTACGGTAATGCAAGTCATACATGTTGCATCAATTACATCGTCTAAAACAGGGTACACATATAAATGATATGTAAAAATAAGAGGCCATCACATTATCTAATATATTTTTGCCTCGATCATGCTCATATTTTGATCATCAGGATAAAATTTGCATGGTAATGGGCCAAGTACGACTTGTAGTTCCAAAACAAATACTACACCCGTATCAAAATATAAGCCTATTTAAATCTATTTAGAAAACAAATGAAGCATTTATTAAATTTTTCTAGTTTTACCATTAGTACATACTCACGATCAAATGATGACCTAAAAAAATCTCGATTAGAAAAGACCTAATAAATTCAAAAGACGAGTGGGACATCAACACTGTTTTTACATTTTTTACCTATAAAAATACGTCGATTTTCGGATTTCGGTGGAGCGTGACTAAATTTCACCCATTACACATTGGGTCCGTCAATGATACTCACTCGATTTTCACTGCTTTACGTTAATAAAGGTCAAAGATCATTTTAAAAAAATCGAAATTAGTAACACATAACCATTTCCAATTTAACTTTTTTTTTTTAATACGTGAGTAAAATTCTAAATAAATTTATATTTAAGGACGGATATAGCACTAAATTACAAAAACAGATCGGCCTATTGTGTAAATATATATGTGTAGTCATACAAATTTACCCTTTTTTTTAAAATTTTATTGGTGAAGTAACCGTGACATTTACCCTTCAAGGGATCCCTACTTCAGTTTCACCAAGCCAAAGGTCTAAAAAGCACATTTATATACACCGCCCACCCGCCTCCCCCCTCCCCACCCCCTCTCACCATGAAATAGATAAATATATAAAGATGTATATATATGCCCATATATAAGAGAAGCTGGGTATGCTCTTATAATAGCACTCCAAGCAAAGCTATAAGCATAGCAAAGCTACATATATATCCAGTGAAGAAAAAGAGAGATATTTTTACATATTTGGAGTTTTAAATTAAAAAAAAGAAAAAAGAAAAAAAAGAAATGGAGACAGAAAAAGCGGTGGAGACGGTGATAGCCGGAAATTATGAAGAAATGGATTCGGAAGGAAAGGGGAAAGGAGTAAAATCAATGGTATCTAAGTTTTTCTGGCATGGTGGTTCTGTTTATGATGCTTGGTTTAGCTGTGCTTCTAATCAGGTAATTAATAATTTCCAATACTTAATTTTTTTAAGTTTTATTTAACTTTATAATATACATGAAGGATATTGATAGTAAAAGGTTGTTGTTGGGTAATTGGTACATGCAGGTGGCACAGGTGCTACTGACATTACCATACTCATTTTCCCAGTTGGGAATGGCCTCCGGAGTTTGCTTTCAGATATTCTATGGTTTGCTTGGAAGTTGGACTGCTTATCTTATTACCATTCTCTACATTGAGTACAGAACCAGAAAAGAAAGAGAGAAAGTCGATTTCAGAAATCACGTTATTCAAAGGGTAATTTTTCCCAGTCACCCATTTCTGACCGTAAATACATCGTGCGTTGATGATTACGGGCCAATTTCCCTATTCAGGCACCTCCCTAGCTCCATCTATAGTAACATTTATAGTATTTTAATTACATCATGCAAGCAATATCAGATCTGTTTATACTACATACATACAATGTATATTGCATTTGAAATATATATATAGTAATAAAACTGATCGAGGAAGGAAGCAGACAAAGTAGATAGTACTCATAGTAGTAGTTACTTAATAAGTTCAGAGTATTCACATGGAGTCACTTGTTGCAATAATATAATTCTCTGTATATACTAAAACTCTCTTTGTTTGTTTGTTTGTTTTTCATGTGCTGATCAACCAAAATTAAAAATTAAAAAAATTAAAAATTTAAGTGGTTTGAAGTTCTTGATGGGCTGCTGGGAAAACACTGGAGGAACGTGGGTTTGGCATTTAATTGCACATTTCTCCTGTTTGGATCCGTGATTCAACTCATCGCTTGTGCCAGGTAATTCATTTAATTTACACCTAATCAATTAATCCCCCTACCCAACCCCCCTCCCTCTCATAGTAAATTACTCTCATGCATGCAAATGCAGGACGACCCAGCCTAGCTTTTTACAGTTTATTATAGGCTGCACACCTTCTTTTTTTTAATTATAAAATTTAATACTAATTAATGTTGTATCTCTAGCTAGCTAGTAGCTAGCTAGCTACTGGACAGTGTATTTTAAATATTATTGGTATATGTCTCATTAATAATAAGATGATGATGTTACTTTAATGAATGGATGCAGCAATATATATTACATAAATGATAATCTGGACAAGAGGACATGGACATACATCTTTGGAGCATGCTGTGCAACCACTGTCTTCATCCCATCTTTTCACAACTATAGAATATGGTCTTTCTTGGGCTTAATTATGACTACTTACACTGCTTGGTACCTCACCATTGCTTCCCTTCTTCATGGCCAGGTCAGGTCATTATTTATTTATTACTTTTATCCCCCCCCTTTTTCTTTATGATCATATTACATTTAATTACAATTATAGTATCATTTTTTGTATGTATATATATGATGATGATTCTTAATTGCTTGAATTAAGCTATAAGTAATTAATATGAAATTATACATTATTATCAGGTAGAAGGTGTGAAGCATTCAGGACCAGCCAAGTTGGTGCTGTATTTCACAGGGGCCACAAACATTCTTTATACATTTGGGGGACATGCTGTTACTGTGTAAGACAACTTGCACTACATTCTCCTTGTTTTGTCTCCATTTTATTTATTATTATTATTATCTAATTACTTCGGTCTATGGTAGTAATTAATAATTTTCTCAGATCCCCTGGATATGGCTTAATGCCAAAGCGTGGGTGGTAATTTTCTGCATCAAACTTGTTCTGGAAGTCAATCTGTTCGAATCACCTGGGGTTGTTTTTCCGATTGATAACACCCTTCAGTCAGACGTTGGTTTAATAAATCAATGCTCGAATTACTTGTGCTAGGATTCTGATTAATCTCTCATCACATTCCAAGTGGGATCGGGGGTGAGGGGCAATAATAGGGTATACCATTTTTTAATTAATAATTTTATCAGGTGCAAACAGATTAAATAAAACATAGCAATATCACAACGGTTCTGTGACATTTAAGTATTAAATACGATGAAAATGTGTTATATATGTCACAACGGTTTTAACAATAGCAATATCATATAAAATAATAATAATCTGTACAAATCTCACAACATTAAAAAAAGAATAGTAGTATAGTAAATGTGATGGACAGTAAGCATGAAATTGACAGAACCTTAGCATTGATAGACAAGATATATACGAAAGAAAGAATCAAAATGAGCAAAAAATCTTTATCTGAAAAAAAGGAGGGGTCATACTCATACTCATAGTGTTACACTTCCACCAACCACTTTAAATTCTTATTATGACATATCACTTTCAAAAACCTTGGTTTTTTTTTTTTTTTTTTTTTTTTTTAATTTGTAGCATACACTTTGTGTATGTATTCTCTACTGTTTTCTTTTTCTTTTTTTCTTTTTTAGAGAATGTGTGTACTAATTATGAGTATATTTAGTAGTGATGGGAAACTGTGTGCTTGTATAATGATTAAATGACACTTTACATTATTTCTATCTATTTACATTCCCCAAATTGCCCCGGCCTTTTACCAGCAGCATGCGAGTCTTTTCATTATCATACTCATAGTCTCTCTCATACTATCTTTACCTTTTTCCAACTACCAAAAATATCCACCCTTTTAGTTTTTCCACCTACCTCACTATCTTTCCCCTAAAAGGAAGAGAATATATGTATAAAGGGGTTAGTCTTATATGAGGAGGATGTTTGAGGAGTGAGCTTAGAAGACTAACCCGTATAAAGGTAGTATACACAAACATTTTATTTTTTTTTTTTTTTGAAAACATCATTTCTCTATGTACCAAATAATAAAAAAAATCATACAACAAAAAGAGACAAGTGACTATAGTGCCCACAAAAAAACGTGCGTGAGTATATTTCGTATCCGTAAAAAAAAAAAAAAATTATATGTGTATCCCTTTTGTTTGCTTTTTTGTTTATCATTTAATTAAGGGAAAATGCATGCGTCATTGCTACGTTTGAATGAATCTCCATTGCAATTATTATTAGTAATATTAAACTAAAGAAATATGCCTCCGGAAATACTGAAAGCAAAGAATGCATGTCGCTTGAGGGCCCTCCAATTAATGGAATAAGTTAAATTGGAGAGCATCATGAATCCATGGAACTGCAACATTAATTCATATTCTTATAACACTTGCACTAGTTTTATTTATTATAATCCCTATTTAAAAATGAATTGTATATTCTATATACTACCTCCGTCCCATAAAAAGTGTCCATAACGGAAAAATGAATTGTCCCATAAAAAGTGTCCATTTAAATTTTCAATACATCATTAAATACATTTTTTTCAATCATACCCCTATTTTAACATTTAATTTTCCATAATCCTCTCATATTCCAAAACAATCATTTATGATTAATTAAGATATATTGTTTATTCATTCTAAAAATACAATACATTATTTATTTCCTTGTCTCAGTGTCCAAATGTGAAGTGAATCTTTTTTTGTGACGGAGGTATAAGATAACTCATCAGTTGAATAGAGATTGCGAATTTTGCATGCTACCTACATCATAACTCAATTTTCTTTTTTTTCTTTTTTTGTAGAGTATTGGTTATAGATGGTTTTTGATGATAAATATGAATGGATAGATTGGTACTATTTTTTGGTTATATTAATGTTTACACTATTTTACAAGTTATGAAGTACTACTTCAGTCTCAAAATACGAGGATTTTAACTCAAAAGATTTGTCCTCATTTACGAGTAACTTTAGAATATCAAAGTAATTACATTTATTAGGTTTTTTTTTTTTTTTTTTTCATCATACCTTTAACTTATTATCCACCTACCAACTTTGCAATATTGCAACATTTTTACACAGAAAGTTGTAGTTCAACACTGATTCAAGTGATGTATCAATTGGAGGGCTCTCACACACAGTAGTGGTGTATAAGGGTGATTTTGATGCATCAAACCCCTCCACTTTGTATATGCACCTCATTAATCACCGATGCACCATAACTTTTCTCTCTTTTGCGCATCGATCAATCCTAGTCAAATGACATTTTAGACTTTAACTATAAATATTTATGACTCATATCTTAGGACAGAACTAGTTATAGTGCAAAAGCTCTGTTACATATATATCTTTGAAATTTGAAATATAGCTTCAGAATCTTTGAATAGTAATGTTTTGAGTAGTAATTGTGGATGCCTTGAATAAAGATTGAGGTAGGTAATTGATGGTGAATATATTTGGTTGTGAACAGGGAGGTGATGCACGCAATGTGGAAGCCCCAGAAATTCAAAGCAATTTATTTGCTGGCTACCCTTTATGTTATGACTCTCACCTTACCCTCTGCTGCTGCTGTTTATTGGGCATTTGGTGACTTGCTTCTTAACCATTCTAATGCCTTTGCCCTTCTCCCTCGATCCCCTTTCAGAGACATGGCCGTTGTTTTAATGCTCATTCATCAGGCATATATCTTACTCCACGTCTATATATACCCACCCTTTTAACTCATTTAATCACGTACGATTATGTATAATTAGTAACAACTCTATAATTATCAACTCGGTTTAATTTATTGTGATTTCTTAATGCTGCATGCAGTTCATAACATTTGGATTTGCTTGCACGCCATTGTATTTCGTGTGGGAGAAGGCGATAGGGATGCACGAATGCAAGAGCATGTGCAAGCGTGCTGCAGCGAGGCTACCAGTAGTCATTCCGATATGGTTTCTTGCAATTGTTTTCCCTTTCTTTGGGCCAATTAACTCTACTGTTGGATCCCTTCTTGTTAGTTTCACTGTCTACATTATCCCTGCTCTTGCTCACATGTTCACCTTCAAATCCGCCTCTGCCCGCGAGGTATAATATATCCTACTTTGTTATAATATATATATATATATAGACATTATATTAAGGGGTAGTAAACATTAATTATAACATGCATTTGAGGAAATTATACAACATGTATTCTATTGTATTGTATTGTAATGCAGAATGCGGTGGAGCAGCCTCCGAAATTCTTGGGAAGATGGGTGGGGGCCTACGCGATCAATATATTCGTGGTGGTTTGGGTTTTTATAGTTGGATTTGGGTTTGGTGGATGGGCAAGTATGGTCAACTTTGTTCACCAGATTGATACTTTCGGGCTTTTCACTAAGTGCTACCAATGTCCGCCGCAACAGCCTCTGGCACCACCGCCGCTAAACACTACCGCTCCTTTAGCTCCTCCACCGTGGTTCCACCACTAGATTGATTTCAGACACTAAGTACTACGTACGTACGTACTTGATCTTCATGCAGCAGATCGATCACGTACTAGAAGTAGTAGTATTTGTAATCCCAGTTAAGTCAAAAGTAGAGAAGGAATATCCAAATTAAGAGATTGGCGCGCAGTTAGTTGTCTTCGATCCTCTGTTTGCTTCCATTATATAATTGTTAAGAAAAGAAAAGAAAGATTATGTATTCAGCGAGTAGTTAAGTAAGGCTCGATTTGGTTGTTGTCATCATCCTCGACTCGAGTAAGAAAATTCGTAACTAAAATAGTAGTACTTGCTATTGTGATGATCGAGATTTAATGTTTTTTTGCAAGTGTGATCGATTATTTTCATGGCTAACGTCTTAACACGCAACTCCTTAATTAGTCTTATCGTCCCTTTTCTAATGAAATGGTTAACTAATTAAGTTATTAAATATATATGATATTTCTCAGCATACCGGGCCTCATGTAACATGTCCCATCATGATCATGCCACACGTACAAATAACAATTATATTGTAGGAATATGGTTTTACTTTTTACGGGCTTAATTATGTCTTTCATTTGAAGTTCCATATTTTCACAAGGAAACAAAAAAAAAGTTCTTTGATTAGTTAAAAACTTTAACACATTTGAAAAACCGAAACTGCACTATACTGAGTCATACTAAAAGGGCAATTTCATAGATCTACATGGTCCAGTTTGATTTCGGAAATAAAAAAACCAACAAAGTTCAGTTTAAAAGTTTATCAAAAACTAACCGTAATAAACTATGTGCATCCCTAACTCGGGCCAAGTGGTGGTTGTGGAGATGGGGTTTCTTCCGATTTAGCGTCTTATCTTTATTTGTACATTCTTTTTCAAAACAAATCTTACTTGTACATTAGCCCTTGAAAACCAATTCAAAACTATTAGGTAACACAAATTTCAAGAGGGTTCTTTAGTTATATAAGCTTCATGATGGGTCACGGAGCAATTATGATTTGGTCTTTCTGCTTACTAATAAAAAATTAGATAAAATGATGGACCTGATATCTGTAAAAGATACTTAATTTTAAAAGTTTCTCTCTTTTAATTTTTTATTTTTTCCATAAAGCCCCCGGTCTCCGGAACCCATTGGTCCGACTACTTTGGAGTTCGGTCCGGTCCAAGCAGTCTGAATCTGATCTTTACTCAATTGGTAAGGTCTCACAAGAACTCTTTTTTAACACTGGCGTCTCAAAGGATAATCAAACCGGTGACTCCCTGGCCTCAGTAAAGATACTTAGTTTTAAATTTTTCTCTCTATTGAATTTTTTTATTGATAAACAAGTATAACATGATTGTTCTACTACCATCATAAAACTACCGGGTAAATAATCGGAAGATAACTGAAAGGGAGAAATTTGGAAATCAGAACCTTGTAGGGCCTGATATTTTATTTCATGTCTAGTCAGACCTGATATTTTGTTTCTTAAATTACCCCATGAGACTTTCCACGGACTCAAAACAAGGGCCGTGAAAAATGCAGAACAAAAAATTCATGCCAGCCCCCGGAAATTTTTACGGGCTAAAGTCAGCTTAAGGAAATTTTCACGTCTAACATAAAATTTTATGTTCTGCATTTTCTACGGCCTTTTTTTTAAAGCCTGTGGAAATTTTCATTGGTTTCCTCCCAGCCCGTGGTAATTCCCACGGAGTGCTTGAAAAAAATGCCATGTAAGAATAGAGCTGAAAAAGGAAATCGGATCCTACCGGGACAAGAGTTCCTAATTTCTTCTTGGAGGGCCTTCATTTCAAAAATCATAAGATACTAAGTACTACCTTCGTCCCAAAATATAAATCATTATAAAGGTTTCACACAGATTAAGAAAGTTGTTGAATTTAATAAATTTAAAAGTTAATGTCTAAAATGCCCTTTACTATCTTTAATGCAATACTCCCTCCGTTTTTTTTATCTGTCACATTTCAGAATTTTATCTGTTTTTATTTATCTGTCATTTTACATTTTCAATGCATTATTTATAATTTTTTTCTTCATTTACCAACAAATTATTTACATCTCCAATAAAAAAAAAAATACATTTTCAATACAAAAAACTCCAAAAGTCAATTTGGCTCACTATTACTCATGTATATATTCAAAAAATCAAAGGACAACCTAGTCATTTTATACTATATTTAAAACTTATTAATTACTTTCGTAATCTGTGTGATTCATCTCTCTGTGACAGATAAAAGAAACGGAGGGAGTAATTGTTAAGTAGTACTCCCTCCGTTTTTTTAACTGTTGGAGAGAAAAAAATCACACATATTAAGAAATTGATAAATATGTCTGAAATAGAGTGTAAAATAACAAAAATACCCTTCAATATTCCTTGTGCATAGAAAATTGTACCAAAATTTGGGTTATTGAAATGAAAGGTAATTGAGGAAAAAATAATAAATGATGCATTGATAATGTAAAATGATGGATAAATAAAACAAAGCATATTCCGAAAAATTACCGTTGAAAAAACAGAGGGAGTAATAAAAAGGGGAAATTGACGTATATTATAGATTACAAATTTTTTGACGTCTTAGTTACTCCCTATGTTTTTATATATATGTCATGAGAGAGAAAAAAATCACATAGATTAAGAAAGTAATTAATATGTGTATTGGAAATGTATTTTTTTTATTGGAGATGTAAATGTTTTGTTGGTAAATGAGTTTTTAGTATCGGAATTGTGTTTTATTTATTGAAGATGTATATACTCCATCCGCTTTTTTTTATCTGTCACATTTCACAATTTACTCATTTTTTTATTTATTTGTCATTGTACATTTTCAATGAATCGATCATTTATTACTTTTTCCTCTTTTATCAATAAAATATTTACATCTCCAATAAGAAAATACATTTCCAATACTGAAAACACATTTACCAACAAAGTATTTACATCTTCAATAAAAAAAACATTTCCAACACTATATTTGAGACATATTAATTACTTTCTTAATCTGTGTGAATCTTCTCTCTGCGATATTGGAAATATAAAATAACAGATAAATAAAAAATGACAAAACCGAAATGCGATATATAAAAAACGAGAGAAAAACTGTTAATACAGGACATTCAAAAACAATTTTTAAAGGGAACATTTTTTGTTGTTGAAGGGAATAAAAACATTTTTCAATAACCTAAAAATACATTATATTATTAAAAGAAATATTATACTTCCTCTTTAAAATAACTGATACAGTTGATAAAAGCACACATATTAATTAGGTGAGTTAATACTTTAATTTGAATGCCAAATTTACAAAAAGCCCCCTAGTCTATGATTAATATAATATTGTTTTTATTCTCTTCCTCCTTAATAAATAAGGGTAGATGGAGAAAAAACATACTCCCTCCGTTTTTTTTTACCTATCACTTTTCACAATTTGTTTTGTTTTATTTATCTGTCATTTTACAATACCAATACAGTATTTATTATTTATTTTCACATTTACCCTTCATTTTAATAACCCAAATTTTGGTATAATTTTTAATGCACAATGAATGAAAGGATAATTTTGTTATTTTAGCATTTTTTAGACCTATTAATTACTTTTCTTAATCTGTGTGAATCTTCTCTATACGACAGATAAAAAAATCGGAGGGAGTAATAAATACTATATTGGAAATGTAATAGGCTCACATAAAATAAAATAAATAATTTTGACACAGCATCATTTTTCATTTATATTGGAACAGAGGGAGTATAAGATAGTATATACTACCTCCGTTTTTTAGAGAAAAATTACACAGATTAAGAAAGTTATTAATGTGTCTGAAATAGAGTGTCAATAACAAAATTACTCTTCATTCTTTGTGTATGGAAAATTATACCAAAATTTGAGTTATTAATGAAGAGTAAATGAGAAGAAAAATAAATGATGCATTAGTAATGTAAAATAACAGATAAATATAAAACAAAATAAATTCTGATAAGGGACAATTAAAAAAAGGAGGGAGTGTGTCTTTTGGATTCTATACATTTAACGAATTATTTTAGGGCATGTTTGGTAAACTAATTCAGCACTTATTCTTAACATATTAAGTGGTGGTTACGTCTAGAGGTGTTTGAAAAAGTTTTTATCACCACTTAATAATTTTTTTAGGGTAATACTTAATAAATTAAGATGTTCTAAATTCTAAGTGTAAAATTTTCAGATGTAAAAACCAAGGTTATCACTTAATAATAGATTCTATGACGAAAAGAAAAAAAAACTAACCGCTAATCTAATGCCCCACGATTACATGTTCTGTATCTTTACGTGCAGTATATATTATAACACAAATTTTGTAGTCTGCAAATTAAATAAAAAAGAATGACGAGAAAATTGTAACAAATGGTTTTTTAATAATTCCAGGAAAGATGGGTTACAATCTCTAGAAAAATCCCTATATTTACGGGATGACTTTGTCGACAGTACTCTTCCAATTTGTTGGGAAAAATGCTTGATTTATGGAAGATCTCTGGATATGGCGGATAATCTTCATTAGTTGGAGATGACCTGGATGCTTCCATTCTTCCTTGATCTTCTCAATTGATTTCAACGAGGGTCGCGGTGACTTGTTCTCGGACTTTACGGTGCTCCTTTGATTTGTGGGAAGAACGCCTTTGATTTTTGAAGAACCGGATATGGCGGATGATATTCGTTTGTTGTGAAGAACCCCAAATATAGCGGATGATCTTTGAATGTTGTGAAGAACTCCGAATATGGCAGATGGCCTTCGTTTGTTGTCGAAGAACTTTGGATATGGCATATGATCTTTTATTTGTTGAAGAAATCCGGGTGCAATGGATAATCTTTGTTTGTTGTTGAAGAATGCCGTGTTTTTTTGGTGATCTTCTATTTGTTGAAGAGATCCGGATACGGCGAATGGTCTTCGAATGTTGTTGAAGAACGCCATATTTTTAGCTGATCTTCGATTTGTTGAAGAGCCCCGAATGTGGCGGATGGTCTTCGAATGTTGGTTGAAGAACTTGAAGGTTTTTGTGTTTCTTCTTAAATCTTCTCTTCGGTGTCTGAACAGAGGGCTTGATGCTTTTTCTCTGACATTTTCACCAATTGTTGTTGATGAAGAACTTCGGATTTTGATGGATGATCTTCGATTGCTGGAGATGACTCGAAGGCTTCTTTGTTATGCCTTCGATCTTCTCCGTCGTGGTTGAGTAGAGGGCTTTATGCTTTTTCTCTGACATTTTCACCACTTGTTGTTGATGTTGATGAACTCCCGGATATGGCGGGAAAACTTTGATTTTGCCGATGATTTGAAGGAATACTTTGTATACCTTCAATTTTCAAGTTGAAGAAGAACTTTGACTTCTAAAAGATCTTCAATTGTTGAAGACGGCCCTTTTCCGGCGTTTTTTTGCCTTTGATCTTCATGTTCTTAAAGAACTTTGAACCTCCGTTGATGATCTTTATCTTGAAGAAGCTTTTGATCTTCGTAGATGATCTTGAATGCTTTGTGGGGTTGCTCCAAAGTGCTTGCATGCTTCTCTCTGATTATCTTCAATCACCGCCTTCTTTGGTGTGTTGATGTTTGCACCAACTTTTCTGGTGCCTTCAATGTTGAGGATCTCACCAACTCCTTCAAGTGTCTCCTCCAAGTGTGTTTTGCAATTGACCATGTCTTCTTATTTAGAGGTGTGGAGTAGCCAAAGGGATAAGGATTTGATGATTGTCTCTTATTTATTTAATTAATAAGATAATCATTTTTTTATTATCTTTTATCCTTTTTATTTCTTATTTATCTTATACATTTCAATTGAAAAGATAATAAGAAATCAAATTTACTATTATCTCTTTATTTTATTTCAAGAGATAATAGAACTTTAATTATCTTTTATATTCACCTTCTTCAAAGATAATTAATAAATAACTTTTGATATTATCCCCAATAATTTATTTTAGGAGATAATATTTCTTTTAATTATCCTTGCTTTTCAATTTTAAGAATCATATTTTGACATTATCTCATATTATATAATAGGTGAAAATATCTTTAATTCCTTGGACAAATCTGACATGTAATATTTTTAATGTGTTACATTTTTTTTCGTCTATAAATGTCCTCTCGAGACTTGTTCGCCGATTGAGTCAACCACGGTAACTCGCATTCTATTTAATTACTACTCCCTCCGTCCTAAAATAAATAGAGATAAATCCAAAAGCTTTGTTCCAAAACAACTGAAATTAAAACATTTTTCAAGCAGATTTATCGCTTGATTTTTCAACTTTACCCTTATTTAATACTCCTTTCGCTCCAAAATAACCGGATAATACAAAAAATTTGTTCCAAAATAACTGAGGCTGAATATTTTCCAAAACAGCATTTATTGCTAATTTTTCAACTTACCCTTATTTAATACTAGGGTAGAAGTTAAAAAAAAACTGTATTAATTGTATCATGGGGATTTTTAATATCAGATACGAAAAGTCATAAAGATTTAATCACTTTCTTAATACGCGTGTTTTTGGCAACTGCTTCAAATATTTCGGAACGAAGGGAGTACTAGATAAGAAGTTAAAAAGAATACTGTTTTAATTGTATCATAAGAATTTTTTAGTCATTGCATCTTTAAAGTCATAACATTAAATCATATTTCTTAATAAACTTGTTTTTTTACAACTGCCTCAGCTATTTTGGAACGAAGAGAGTAGTTTATAATAATATTCAAACATTGTAATGAAACGAAATGTAACTTCAATTTATTTCATTTCTATTAGGTGAAACAAACAAGTCAGTAATGCTACGATAGGAGTTCATGAATTAATATAGTGTGTGTATATAAATTCATCAAATACCGTAAATATCCTTTTGATTAGGTGCAATATAATATTTTGAGTGTCAGTAGAGTAGCAATTGTTAAGAAAATGGAAAATACATGAACGCTAAAAACAAAATCCACCGGCCAACCATTCATTTATTATTTGCATTGAACACAACTATTGGAAAAGTTAAATTTGGCACAGTTTGTCAAGCAGGTGCAAGTGCAGGTGCAGAAATTGGAAAATCGCGGTTGTGTCGACCGCCATTCAGAAATCGCGCCACGCTTTTCTCGATACGGCGTAAAAATCGTGAACGAAAGATCTTTACGCTCAAACGTAGAGATCCTTACGCCCAAACGTAAGCGAAATTCAAACCAAATCTCATACAAAAAATCACTCAACACAGATTCCTTTACGCTTAAACGTGAGATCTCTACGCTTAAGCGTAGATAATCCTTACGCTTAAACGTAGCGATCTCTACGCTTAAACGTAGAGAAATTCTTGTCCATTCAAAAAAAAAAAAAAAATTAATTATATTTTATTGAATTTAAAAAAAAAATTGAACATTTAAAGGCCCAGAATTATAGTATTTCTAATCTCCCGTGAAGAAAAATGGCATTCTCATAGCTAACACCGAGGAAAGAAAAAAAAATCTCACGTATGTTGTAACGCCCCATTCCCGGACACCGAGTCCTTATCCGGAAAGAGCGCTCGGCACATATATTATCGAATAAAACTCAATAATACATGCAAGCCTTACGTCATACATCAGAAACCAAACGACGCGGAAGATAAAACAACTCAACAACTCGGGAAACCAAACGATCGAAACATACGGTAATCAATGCTGTGAAGAAAACTAAATCCAATAAAAGATCTAAACATCCAGAATTCAATCCAAAAGATCTCAAAGGTAATTAAACCAAAAGAAAGAACAACATTGTTCAAAATCGAAACAATCTGCTTACTTAAAAGAAAACATCTAAACGATCTAAGTCTTCAAACCCCAACTCAAACGTCCTCGCTATCAAAGAACTCATCGGTGGTAACCACTTGCTCATCTTCTTTGGGAAAGGAAAAGACAAAGACAACGTAACGGGTAAGTACAAAAGTACTTAGCAACGTGTAAGATCGTATAACTATGCCCTCATAAAGAAATAAAAGCAATACCGCCTTTTATTAATTCATTTTCCGTTATTAACCCTAACTCGCCTATCATATTATGTTCATTGCATAACACGAGGTTCCAAGGGTATCTATCTTAGCTCAAGTTTGTTACATCATGAAAAACAAGGGCACTGCGCTTTAGTAATAGGATGTACTAGACAATCTGGTGCAACCTACTTAGAGACTCGCTCTAGTAGCCCGGGAATATCTCGAGTCCCGATAGTGTGATGACCGCGCAGAGTGCACCAGACGCTTTATCTCGCCAATCGATTGACCGGCGTGGAGTGCACCCACTTTGTCTCGGTCGAGGACACATCGCGATATTGTACTATGCCTTACCAAGCATTGCATGATGTTTAAGATTTTATTCTAACACATACGCTTAATTAAATATTTAACTAGCCACCTAAGTGTTTTCGTGTAAGCTCCATCACCTCTCCTACTCTCATACTTAGACCACTGTGACACGGGCAAGGCCTAGCAATTACACGTACATCGATAAACTCTAGTTTACCAAGCACAAGGCAAATCCAAGCTTTCGGTGGTCCCACACTTCATCTTTTAGGGAATCCATGTGGCCCGAACTAAACGCACTCAAAAGCTAGTTCGAGCTTTGTCACGTAAGGTTATGCAATACAACATGATTATAAAGCCTGAACTCAAGCCGACTCAATAAAACAAAACAACGAAAAGTCTCAGTCAACGCCCGCTTAAAAGATCAACGCCCGCCCTAAAAGGTTGAACGCCCGTCCTCCTCAAACCATCACATCTCAGATCGAATCGACCTCTCGAACGCCCGCCCCAAGTATCAAACGCCCGCTCAAGCCGCAGAGAACCGGACGCCCGCCCGTAAGTCCGACGCCCGCCCACCGGGTTTTAACCTAAAATCTGCAACTGCTTGTCGCGATCTCCAACCATATGCATCCCAAAACTCCACATAAACAGTTATAAAACGCAGGAAAACCATACACATTGCCCTACGACCTCTACAAGAACTTAATCATACGATGAGAAGCCACGTTACCTTGATTTTGCGAGCTACAACGATCCACGCAACCAAATCTTTGAAAAAGTTAAACCTTTAACCTCAAACCTAAAACGATCAAACCCAAAACTCGGTCACTACGGCTTAGAGACTCGAAAAACGCATTAAACCATGAAGAACGATCCTAAATTAAAACGATGAAGAAACTTACGTTAACGGTTCTAGGGATGGTTGATATCCAAACGATCCTCTTGTCGCGTGATTCTTTTCCTCGAGATGTCTGTCCAAAAGATCAACGGATTAAGCCTCGGGATTGAAAGTTCTTCCTCTCTCTTTTTTTTAACTTGCGGCTCTCCTCAAAAAAATGCGGTCGTTCTTTTTTTTTTGACAAAATAACAACTAGGTTAATAATTAGGATTATATCCTTTTTATAAATCCCAATTATCTCTAATTATTATTTAAGTCCTTTAATTATCCCTTTTCTTTTATAAAACCCTTTAAAACAAAAAAACATAATATTCCGATTTATCAAAAGACCGAAATGCCCTTTATCCAAAAATCGATATTACATTCCTCCCCTTAGAGGAGTTTCGTCCTCGAAACTAGAACGTACTCGGAAGATGAGGAACTCGGGAACTCGCCCAACATATCCGCTTCCACTTCCCAAGTGGCTTCCGCCGGTGCATGGTTGCTCCATTGCACTAACACTAACGGAATCATTCGCCTCTTGATCATCCTTTCCTTTCTATCCGTAATCTTGATCGGCTTTTCCACGTATGATAGGTTGTCTTGTAACACTTCCGGATCAATCTCGATTCCACATCCACTTTTGATAAACACTTTTAAGCATTGATACGTGGAAGACATTGTGGACTGACAGACATCGATTCTCGCAACCGTAGTCTATAAGCCAACTTCCCAACTCTTTCGATGATATCAAAAGGTCCTACGATCTTGGACTTAGCTTTCCTTTCGACCAAACCTCTTGACACCCTTCATGGGAGACGCTCGAAGGTAAACTCTATCTCCAACTTCAACTCTAATGGTCTCCTTCTAACATCGGCCCAACTCTTTTGGCGATCTTGTGCGGCTTTCGTGTTCTTCCTTATCAACTCGATCTTCTCCTTGGCTTGTCGAACCATCTCCGGCCCGGTGATGTGTTTCTCCCACTTCATCCCAATAAAGTGGAGTCCTACACTTCCTACCATACAAGGCCTCAAAAGGTGGCATTCCCAAACTTGCGTGGTAACTGTTATTGTAAGCAAACTCCGCCAAGTTGAGGTAATCTATCCATGAACCTCCGGCATCCAAAACACAAGCTCTAAGCATAACTTCAAGGGTCTCAATCGTTTCTCTCTCGGATCGCCCATCCGTCTCGAGGATGAAACGCCAGCGTGCTCAAATCGATCTTCGCTTCAAAAGCTTCTGCGCAGACCTTTCCAAAAGCGATCGATGAATCTACTATCCTCGCCGGATACAATAGATAAAGGCACACCATGAAGCTTCACTATATTGTCGATGTACATAGTAGCGAACTTCTTTATAGGCATGTCTACCTTACACGGCAAGAAATGGGCTGATTTGGTAAGTCTATCCACAATCACCCAAATCATGTCATGACCGCTTCTTCGCCTTAGGCAAACCGGTGATGAAATCCATCGTGATATTCTCCCATTTCCATTCCGTAACTCCAAAGGTTTCAAAGAAACCTCCCGGCCTCTTATGTTCTCGCTTTCACCCTCCGACATGTATCGCATCTCGCCACGAACTCTCTGCGATCCCTAACTTCATACCAGCCCCCAGAGATTTTCCTTGAGATCTCTATACATCTTAGTGGCTTCGGGGTGAACCGCAAAAGCAATCTTGTGAGCCTCATCCATAACCTTCTCTCTTAGACCATCCACATCCTGTACACACAAACGGTCTCCATACCAAAGATAACCACTCTTGTCCAACTGATAACCCATCAGAGGTTTTTCTCGGGCCACACGCTTCAACTTAACCATCACTGGGTCCTTATCTTGTTTAAACCGTATTTCATCTAGCAGATCTGACCTCGCCATCAATGGCGCCATAATCTGGTCTTCATCCTTCTGCTCAACCACTTCAATCGCATTCTATCCAACTGATCCATAACTTCTTGTAAGGTGGTGATAGCATTAACCGCTCTCCGGCTAAGTGCATCGCCACGACATTCGCCTTACCCGGTGGTATTGAATGTCCAAGTCGTAGTCTTTCACAAACTCTAACCATCTTCTTTGTCTCATGTTCGATTCTCCTGAGTAAAGAAGAACTTAAGGCTCTTATGATCCGTGAAGATCCTTGTCTTGACACCATACAAATAGTGTCTCCAAAGCTTCAGAGCAAACACCATCGCCGCTAACTCCAAGTCGTGTGTAGGTAATTCCTCTCATGCACCTTTAGTCGCCTAGATGCATAAGCAATCACCTTTCTGATCGCATCAAAACACAACCCAAACCTTGACCCGATGCATCCGTATAAACGCTATAATTATCAAAACCTCCGTAACGCCAACACAGTGGCTGTGGTCAACTTTTCTTTCAAAGTCCGAAAGGCTTCCTCACATTCATCACCCACTCATACTTGACGCTCTTCCGAGTAAGTCTCGTAAGAGGTGTAGCTATCTTCGAGAAATCCTTTACAAACTTCCGGTAATACCTCGCTGCACTCCAAGAAACTTCTTATCTCATATCGATGTCGGTCTAGGCCACTTAGAGACACAAATTTCTATCTTTGGCCGGATCCACTTTAATACCTTCTCCGTAAACTATATGTCCAAGAAAACCGACTTGATCCAACCAAAACTCGCACTTGGAAAACTTAGCATACAACTTTTGTTCTCTTTTGGTCTCAGAGAACTATCCTTAGATGTTCTTCATGCTCTTCCTCATCCTTAGAGTATACCAAAATATCGTCTATGAAGACAATCACAAACTTGTCGAGATAAGGCATGAAAACTCTTTGCATTAGGTCCATGAACTTTGATGGAGCATTAGTGAGTCCAAATGGCATGACCAAAACTCATAATGTCCATACCTCAGATCAAGGTCGCCTTAGGTACATCCGACACCTTGATCTTCAACTCGATGATAACCGGACCTAAGATCAATCTTAGAGAACACCTTCTTACCTCGCAAATCGGGTCGAATGTATCATCAATCCTTGGTAAAGGGTACTTATTCTTGATCGCCGCTTTATTCAACTCTTCAGAATCGATGCACAAGCGCATACTCCCATCTTTCTTCTTTACAAACAAAACCGTGTGCTCCCATGGTGATGTACTTGGTCGGATGATGTTTTTCTCTAACATCTCCTTAAGTTGAATCTTCAACTCTTTCAACTCACCGGTGCCATCCTCAGATGGTGCTTTAGCTATCATGAAGCTCCCGCGATCAACTCGATCTCAAACTCTATGGCCCTATCGTGCATGTGTCCCGCAAATCTTCCGGGAAAACTTCAGAAAGTCCTTAACTACACGAGTCTCCCCTAACTCGGGTTTGAGCTTTTCCTTGTCTAATGCATAAACAACAAAACCTTGGCAACCCCGCCTCAAGGCTTTTAAGGCTTTAAATCACGAGATGATCGGATGTTGTTTCTTGCTAGGCTTGTATACGGTACCAAAGGTCTTAGCTGATTTTCCGGAACTTTAAAGATTACTCTCTTGCCTTTGCAATCCAAATAGACATGGTTCTTAGACAACCACCATACCTAGATAACATCAAAGTCCGAGAAATCCAACACCGCTGTGGCATGCCGGCACTTGTAAGTCCCAACTCTAATGTCGATCGAGGTGTGACTTGAGCACATCCGTGACTCGCCCAAAGGGGTGGATATACTCAAGGTCTCTCCAACTCCTTAGCGGTAGGTTTAACTTCTTGACTATGTTTGAAGAAACAAAAGTTCCTCAAGCTCCGGTATCAAACAGAGTGAAATCGCTAGATTATCTATGATTATGGTACCTAAAAGTGAATCAATTTACGTATAAATATGTAATATCATATGCGCTTATATCATATTAAATATTTATAAGAAACACAAACACCGAAAAAGTACTGCTACCACAAAGTCATCTAACTCCTCTCCGCTCCGATTCAAGCAAAAACACGAATCGTTCATACCGTAGGACGACTTCCTCGCCGTTACTTCGCCCCGCCTGATTGCCTGTGTGATAGCTTCTAGACACGCCGAGTAGTGTCCCGCTTCCCCGCAGTGGGAAACAATTCAAGCTACCCGCCATGCAATCTCCTCGTGTGTGCCTTGTTACACTTAGCACAAACCGTGGCGCTCCACTTGTCGAACTCTTCATCGCTAATTCCTCTGCCTTCTTTACATTCTCGCTGTGGCGCCTCTATTACCTCTCCTTGAAAATTGGAGAATGGCCTCTTGTCCCCAACTACCACTGCCGGCCTGCTGGCAAACCTTTCCGCCGCCAATGCTCTATCCATGACGCTTGCCATACTCGCCGGTCTATCCCTAAGCATACCTTTGCCACATCACGTGACAATCCTTCCATAAACTTGTCTATCTTCTTTCTTCACTCTTCATAATCTCGGGTAGAACTCGCCACACTGGTGAAATTCTCGCGAGTACTCGTGTCACCAGTAGTATTTCTTCCTGCTTTAAACTCAAAAACTCGTTGGCCTTTGCATTTTGTGCCGTTTCTAGGAAGTATTCTCGATAGAACAAATCCTTGAATACCGCCTACCTGTGATTCTAGGATTAGCTTGCTCATAAGACTCCATCCAACTCTCTCGCATTACCGCCAACAAAGATATCGCTAACCGAGCCCATTCAGATTCTCGGGGCCTCATGTTTCTGCATGCCTTTTCAAACGACGGCCACAAGTCTCACCGCTTCGCTCAACATTACCAAAAACTCGTACTTCGTGCTTCTTCACCTTCTCATACTACCTATTGGTCTATCATAACCCCCAATCGCCAGTGTCCGAAATCGCTGCCAGACCGGTGGGGCATTCGATAACTCACAAGGGTCAGGTGTAGCCAAAGCTACGAAAGAACTCGATCTAGGTGGTGGTGGAGGTCGAATCACCGGCCGAGGAGTGAAACTCAACGGTGTAGACGGAAACATGGATACTGTGGATAATCAAGAACTGACCGCCGGTGGGTTAGAAAGTCCCAATCCGGTCCAAGTGGTGGTCCTTGGGGCCGATGTAAAACCGGCACGCTGGTGCTAAACCTTGAAGGACCTGCTTGTTCCACTCGACCTCTAACAGTAATTACTTGGTCCTTGATTTCCACCATGACCGGGTTGTTCACTTGAGTGACCGGAGGAACCCGAGTAGCCGGGTCCACTCCTCCTCCTTCTCGGAACCACAACCTCGCAAAATCCGCCTCTCGTTACTACTGCCTGGGTATTATCTCGCCATTGTCATGATTAAACTAGCTCCTCCTCTAGTAAGCACCATCCTCAGAGCCAAGAAAGAGAGGGGTTACTAAAGCTCTAACCTTATCTTAAAGAAAAATCAAGTCCTACACAAAGAAGGAAAACCTTTCTCTCGATACCAATCAGAACGCCCATTCCCGGACACCGAGTCCTTATCCGAAAGAGCGCTGCACATATATTATCGAATAAAACTCAATAATACATGCAAGCCTTACGCCATACATCGTAAACCAAACGACGCGAAGATAAAACAACTCAACAACTCGGGAAACCAAACGATCAAAACATACGGTAATCAATGTCAGTGAAGAAAACTAAATCCAATAAAAGATCTAAACATCCGTAATTCAATCCAAAAGATCTCAAAGGTAATTAAACCAAAAGAAAGAACAACATTGTTCAAAATCGAAACAACTGCTTAAGAAAAGAAAACATCTAAACGATCTAAGTCTTCAAACCCCAACTCAAACGCCCTCGCTATCAAAGAACTCATCGTAACCACTTGCTCATCTTCTTTGGGGAAAGGAAAAGACAAAGACAACGTAACGGGTAAGTACAAAAGTACTTAGCAACGCGTGTAAAGATCGTATAACTATGCCTCATAAAGAAATAAAAGCAATACCGCCTTTTATTAATTCATTTTCCGTTATTAACCCTAATCGCCTATCATATTATGTTCATTGCATAACATGAGGTTCCAAGGGTATCTATCTTAGCTCAAGTTTGTTACATCATGAAAAACAAGGCACTGCGCTTAGTAATAGGATGTACTAGACAATCTGGTGCAACCTACTTGAGACTCGCTTCAGTAGCCCGGAATATCTGAGTCCCGATAGTGTGATGACCGGCAGAGTGCACCAGACGCTTTATCTGGCCAATCGATTGACCGGCGTGGGTACAGTCCACTTTGTCTGGTCAGAGGACACATCGCGATATTGTACTATGCCTTACCAAGCATTGCATGATGTTTAAGATTTTATTCTAACACATACGTTTAATTAAATATTTAACTAGCCACCTAAGTGTTTTCAGGTAAGCTCCATCACCTCTCCTACTCTCATACTTAGACCACTGTGACACGGGCAAGGCCTAGCAATTATACGCACATCGATAAACTCTAGTTTATCAAGCACAAGGCAAATCCAAGCTTTCGTGGTCCCACACTTCATCTTTTAGGGAATCCATGTGGTGCCGGAACTAAACGCACTAAAAGCTAGTTCAGAGCTTTGTCACGTAAGGTTATGCAATACAACATGATTATAAAGCCTCGAACTCAAGCCGACTCAATAAAACAAAACAACGAAAGTCTCAGTCGAACGCCCGCTTAAAAGATCGAACGCCTCGGCCCTAAAAGGTTGAACGCCCGCCCTCCTCAAACCATCACATCTCAGATCGAATCGACCTCCAACGCCCGCCCCAAGTATCAAACGCCCGCTCAAGCCGCAGAGGAACCGACGCCCGCCCGTAAGTCCGACGCCCGCCCACCGGGTTTTAACCTAAAATCGCAAACTCGCTTGTCCGCGATCTCCAACCATATGCATCCCAAAACTCCACATAAACAAAGTTATAAAACGCAGAAAACCATACACATTGCCCTACGACCACAAGAACTTAATCATACGATGAGAAGCCACGTTACCTTGATTTTGCGAGCTACAACGATCCACGCAACCAAATCTTTGAAAAAGTTAAACCTTTAACCTCAAACCTAAAACGATCAAACCCAAAACTCGTCACTACGGCTTAGACTCGTAAAACGCCATTAAACCATGAAGAACGATCCTAAATTAAAACGATGAAGAAACTTACGTTAACGGTTCTAGGGATGGTTGATATCCAAACGATCCTCTTGTCGCGTGATTCTTTTTCCTCGAGATGTCTGGCCCAAAAGATCAACGGATTAAGCCTGGGGATTGAAAGTTCTTCCTCTCTTTTTTTTTAAACTTGCGCTCTCCTCAAAAAAATGCGGTCTGTTCCTTTTTTTTTTGACAAAATAACAACTAGGTTAATAATTAGGATTATATCCCTTTTATAAATCCCAATTATCTCTAATTATTATTTAAGTCCTTTAATTATCCCTTTTCTTTTATAAAACCCTTTAAAACAAAAGAACATAATATTCCGATTTATCAAAAGACCGAAATGCCTTTTATCCAAAAATCGGGATATTACATATGTCATCCTCATTGCCTCAAGATTCACATGTTTCCGGTAATAGATTCTCAAAGAATTTTTTAATCCATCATCTTCATAAACACAGTAAATTTGGAGAAGAAGGGTGAAGAAAGAGAAGATAAAATTCAATAAAATATAATAAAAAAAAAAAAATTTGAATGGACAAGAATTTCTACGCTTAAACGTAGAGATCCCACGCTTAAACGTAGCGATTCTCTACGCTTAAACGAGAGATCTCTACGCTTAAACGCGTAAAGAATGTGTGTGAGTGATTTTTGTATGAGATTTGGTTTGAATTTCCTTACGCTTGGACGTAGCGATCCTTACGCTTGAACATAAAGATCTTTACGCTTACCTGATTTTCCATGTCGTAAAAGGCATGACTCGATTTATGTCACGTCAGGCCTGACACAACCTGATTTTCCAATTTCTGAGTGCAGGTGCTGGTGCATTACTATCCCTAAA
This sequence comes from Gentiana macrophylla, assembly GCA_026214975.1. Lineage (NCBI taxonomy): Eukaryota > Viridiplantae > Streptophyta > Magnoliopsida > Gentianales > Gentianaceae > Gentiana > Gentiana macrophylla. The sequence continues at coordinate 126,276,251 of CM047807.1, read as the reverse complement.
ATGAAGATAAAAAATAAAGTTTACCTTAAATAGCTTTTACGGCAGAGTCTCTATTCCTATTTATTTTTAGGGATTTAAACAATGCATCTCTACTTGTGGTGATACACTATTCACGTCCCTAAACATATTTAATTATTAAAAATTATAGAGATAGGGATAGGGATGCTGCTGGAGGAAAATAATAAATATTTAATGTGTATAAATCAGGTTGTGAGGTAGAATATATATTATTTAATATTATTTGAAATGTTATCTGATAAAGATAGAGATGCAATTGTGGAGGCTTTGAATTGAGATGTTGTAAAATAATAATATGTATTATTTTATATTATTTTAGTGATAAAATTTGGGGGCCTTATAAGAGTGCCCTAATAATACTAGTACTATCATCAAACGTATCATGATTTCATTTTTTAATTTAATACCATTAATTTTGATAGATTTTTGTCCGTAATGACAAAATTATAAAAAATCGTGATAGAAGAAACAGTAATTTAATAAGGACAAAAGAATAATTATGAAGAATAAATGTGGAATAGAAGAAATATGAAATAACAATTGTAAAAACACAAAGAACATTAACACGCCAAGAACAATTTTAAAGAATAATTGTGATTTTTGTCATTTATAATAATGAAAATATTACTTTTGTCCCTTCCGCACTGATTATTAATTTTTCGTCTCTCGCCTTTTTCCCTAATTTTAAAGGGTAATTTAATACCATTATGCCAAACATAAACAAAAATACCATTATGAAAATATGTGAATGTGATTACTACTTTATTGAACTTACATGCATAAATTTAATTTTAATCCCTCTATGTTAAAACCAAAATATTTACCATTTTTTTAAACATGTGCGATTTTAACAATGAATATCAAATAATAAATAATAACAAGGGGGTATTAATGGCAACGAAAAATCTTCAAAAGAGAGGGACACGTACTATCAAAGAGAAGTTATAAATTCACAACAAAATCAAGTACAAAATTAAACATAATATATTTTGGAACCATTGACTATGATGTGAGATATATTGAACTATATGGGTCTCATAAAAATAAATGACTTAAAAATATGTTATAAAATTTGTTGTATATATTTTGATGTGGCACCAACATTTTTCATTATAAAAAGTGGAGTATTCTAAGAATAAACAGACAATTGGCGATTCCCGATCTCCGATCTCCGATCCCCGCTTCTCCCCGTCACTGCTTAAATCCGACACCATGGAGCCCCTGGCTACCATGGAAACAGATGATACCGGCCAATCTATAGAAGAGTCCGACCTCCTACGCAAGAGTTCGGATAAATGGAAGGAATCCAACAGAGAATCGGCTAACACAATCTCCATGGTCACTTCGAGGTGGTGCCGATCTCCTTAGAGAACCCAAGCGGCACTCGGGCCAGACACACGGGTTCAGTGAGGACGAGTCGGACATTGCCGATTTTATCACAATTGCTGAAAATTGGAGAGGAGTGGAGGTTGATGATGATCCCATCGAAATTCCGATTGAAGAGTGTATCGATTTGTGGATGCCTTGGCGGAGGGCTGTTATTGTGAGGGTCTTAGGCCGAAGTGTGGCCTATAAAATCTTGCATCAGAGGCTGTATAGCCTATGGGACACTTCCGGCGACTTACAGCGGTCTGGATATTGTGGATTTACAGTCCGACTGCTATGAAGTCCGATTCTCTAGCAGAGATGACTATGATAGAGCCATAAATATGGGGCATTGGACGGTGCTGGGGCATTACTTGACTGTTATGAAATGGCGTCCTTTCTTTCAACCTTCAAAACATAGAATACTCTCAACACATGTTTGGGTCCGTTTCCCAGGTATGCCGTTAGAATTGTTTGAAAAAGAAGATTTCTTATTCAGCTTTGGCGTAAGAGTAGGTAAGCCAGGGAAAGTTGATGTAGTGACCTCTAAGTCTACAAGAGCTAAATATGTTCGTATATGTGTCGAAATGAACCTTAATCAAGTCCTGAGATCCAAAGTAGTGCTGAATGGAAATAGTTTTGCCGTTGAATACGAAGGTTTAAACCAAATTTATTTCAAATGTGGAAAGATTGACCATAAGACTTTGGAATTCCCTACACTTCACCAACCAGATGACCAACAGCATAACCAAAATGCAGCTGATGCAAATCGACCTAAAATCCCGGATGGACCGACACCGGACAGACCTTTTGGTCCTTGGATGATCGCTACGAATCGGTGAAGAAGACCACCTCAGGGGCAGCGAAATAGAACTGATAGACAGGATCCAAGGCAACAGATTGAGAAACAGGATGAAATGGCTAGAGGCCATGCGAATATAAATCTTGAACAGGCTCATAACGAAGGAATAAATGGCTCTCGGTTTAATGTTTTATACGAGGAAGACCCGATGGATGCACATCAAGAAAATGCCCCAGAATCTGCTCCACTTCAGGACCTGCAAATGCAAATGGAAACTGCAGGTCAGAGCCTCAATGAACCAACGATCTCTCTACTATCCAAGGATCAGCAAAATGTGCGAAAAGATAAATCCAAATATACCTCTGTGACCAGGGATTCAGCCCCATCCAGAAATCCTACCCAAGAGACCCAAAAACGGAAAGGCCCACCGCCAAAGGAAAGGTCCCAATCAACGTCTTCTAAGCGTCCCTCTATGAACTCCGGAAGCATCAATTCTGTAAGTGCTTCACCAAAACCTCTTTATGATATCTCCAATGCGCAGTCCCAACCCAACCATCAAAGAGAGGAAAGACCAAGTGTAAAGCAGAATACCGGGACACATGCTCCACAAACTTCCATGGTAAATGCCCATCAACAGAATCTTAAATCAAAACCTCCAGACATAAGTGTTGGTGGAGAGGTACACAAGCAGCAGAACAAGGGGGATGAACGAAACGCAGGAATGTGGAGATTGAGGGATGAAACTCCTGATGATACAAACTCGGTGAATGCCACCGTCCCATCCATAAACCGTTAATTATCATGCGGATCATTGTTTGGAATTGCAGAGGAGTTGGATCAACTGCGTTCTTAACAAATTTGAAGGCCCTTCTATCTGAACAAAAACCGGATATTCTTTGTTTAATGGAAACACGAGCTAGCAGTCACAAGGCATGGAAAATCATGAAACGCTCCCAGTTTACTAAGGTAATATGTGTTGAAACCAGGGGATTTACTGGTGGTATTTGGTGTTGATGCGAAACCGCCCGGAAGAAGGCTTCAAATCGAATGAATTACTTAGGATCGTGGATTTGAGGTATTTGGAATAGGTCCTGACACAACCACAACCTTTGTGTGAGGCATCTTGGAATCAATAAGCTCTCGATTCGATCCAATAAAGAAGACCGCCGAAGTAAGTAAAGCTCCAAAATGTGGCACCAATAATATCCTCAAAATCAGCCCGTATTTTATAATTAATATATTATATTATTACTTAGATAATAATATATATAAGAATACTTAAAAGTGAGATATGTGATGGATCCTTATTCACATCATACTCTCCCTCTTCGAAAGGATTCGTCCTCGAATCCACCAGGGTCGAATATGAATGTTGGCCATACACACCGAATAATTCGAACATAGAAACCATCATCCAATACAAAGAAAATGATGAACAATGCCGCCATCATCCTTGCAAACATTGTAATCTTCTCATTGATCCTTTTCACATCTTCATTATGTCCAGCCATTTTTTTGTTCAAAGTTTGTTTTTTTTTTGAAGAAAATATGAATGGATATAATACCGTCATTTGTTAAGAAATCTACGCGGGAACGCAGCGGAATTTAAAATTTATTTCCTATCGACCCAAGATCGACTTCGCTTAAGCAATAAACAAATAGATAGTAGACGGTGGTTACCTTGGTTGATCTAAAAGATCGACGCTTTGACCGTCCTAAGAGAGAGTAGTTCTCATGAGAGCCGCCCAAGTGTTCGGCCTCTACCGCTAGTCCACACGAACAAACCTGCCCGAATCCCATCGTGGATTGCTATTGGAAAACTCCGGTTGCTAGACCGGCCTTTTTCCCCTCTCTCCAACTCTCTATATGATGCTCTCTATTTTACACAAGAACTATTAGTTCTTGGAATTGTGATGTACAAAAGAGCTTAACACCCACTTCCTATTTATAGGGAAAGTGGCGCCACATACTAGAGTGGAGGAGAAGAAAACCTTTTTCTCAATAAAATAGCGAAAATATAATTGATTGATTTATCTCATTTATTATAATATCTCATATTAAATAAATCTAGGATATTGTCAATATCTTATATTGAATATCTATCTTATTACCATAAATCTATTTTTCCAAAATCTATTAATATCTAATATTAATATTATGGTAATCTTATTAATTAAATTGCACAATCCAAATGTATCCAAGTACACAAAAGATGGCGCCACATTATGGCCAATTCACGTGTGTCAATACACACAATCTTTGGCCATATATTTAATTAATAATAACATGATCAAATAGTTTGGCAAAATCTATGTGTGTCACAAACACACATTTTTCGCCATATATATATTTTTATTTTCAACATAATTAATATCTTGTAAATAAATACCACCATATTAATTTACCACTATAACCCTTATAGTCTCGAGATAAACTTTTCTTATTTGGTTATCATCTATAACCACATTTTAATCCGCTAGATGTTAATATGTGTGTGACCCGATAGGCTTCGAATATGTTGGCCGTAGACACAAAGTGCAAATTACTTAAAATGCCCTTCATGCCTAACGATCACGGGATAGCGCCTAGCAACACACCGTGACTTCAATCATCGGAAGAGTCAAATGCAATGACTACTACCTTTCATGTGAAAATGCTTACCGTGTAACTTACAATCTTATCATTGTAATAATATCCATACGGTCGTGACGTCGGGTGTCAAACATTAACAACCGTGATCTTATAATCTGATATCATGCTCTCTCGAAGTAACTCGCTTACTCCCACTTTGCAAAGATTCACGAGAGCTAGACATTCCTTATAAGAAGGCCATTTCGGATATTCGATCCCAATCATAGATACGCGATTCCCGGATCGACCAATTATGTATACTCCGTGATGCTTCAAAGATCACACCCAATCACTACCGCATGATCGCCCCGTGGCTGTGGAAACCTCAATAGTGTCAAAGCATGACAATCCACACCGTGATGCCATGAAGACTCCGGTCTTAAGGATAATTACACAACCGTCACATAGTGTGACACTTATCCGTGTAAGTGGGTCGATCCTAACGACGCATTCTCTAATACACGCCCACGCATACCCAAGTGTCTCTACACTTCGATAGACGAGATCTATCCCTGCCCTAAAGACAGAAGACATCTAATACGTGCTAGTCTGTTTCTCCATAACCAATTTTATCGTTTACGGTCAATATCCTTTGGAGACCTTCTTGAGCGAATCTATACTATCAATGCCCTGTTTAATAGTACATCAGCCTAGAGACATTTAAGTATCAAACTTATTAAAGTGATTAGAGATCTCATCAACCATAATCGCTTATCATGGTTTCTCTACCACAGTTTAATACTAAGGACGTTATCATATAACAATTCATAATTGGTTCTTTAGAAAGAACTTATATATGACAACAGAAAAGCCATTTAATATATGTATAAACATAAAGAAATAGTAGAAATGATCCGACCCGGTCGGATCCGGTCCAACCCGATTGGGTTTAGGACACTATTCCAACATCAATTCCGCCCTGGTCTCTGATACCAAATGATGCGAAACCGCCCGGAGGAAGGCTTCAAATCGAATGAATTACTTAGGATCGTGGATTTGAGGTATTTGGAATAGGTCATTGACACAACCACAACCTGTGTGGAGGCATCTTGGAATCAATAAGCTCCTGATCCGATCCAATAAAGAAGACTGCTCACTAAGTAAAGCTCCAAAATGTGGCACCAATAATATCCTCAAAATCAGCCCGTATTTTATAATTAATATATTATATTATTACATAGATAATAATATATATAAGAATACTTAAAAGTGAGATATGTGATGGATCCTGATTCACATCAGGTGTTTTTGGCAAGAAACCAGTGTTGACTTGAAATTGTTACCTAGCATAAACCAGTGTCTTAACGTAGCAGTAATGCAAAATAATGATGTGCAGTGGATTTTATCAATAATTTATGCTTCCCGACTCGGTTGTTCAGTAAGAGTGTTGGGCATATCTTGAACGTCACAAGCATCTTGTGCTATCCTTGGTGTCTAATAGGCGATTTTAACCAGGTGGTGAATCGTGAAGATAAAAGCGGGGCGGCCTCTGTGTGAAACCAACGTCAATAGTATGCGACATATGCTTCAAATCAGAAATGGTGGGAATTCAATTTACGGGCCGAGATTTATATGGACAGGCCGACTTACAAAGGCAAGCCTATTCTAGAAAGGTTGTACCAAGCTTGGTGCACATCGACTTGGCTAACACTTTTTCCTCGACATGACCCTCACCCACTTGCCCAAGACGATTCCGATCACCATCCCTTCTACTTAGCTTGGTGCGTGGTCCACAGAGAGATAAGGGTCCCCGCAACCTTTTCTTCGAGAATGCTTGGTTTGACCATCCATTTTGTTGAAGAAAATTGGGACTCAACTAATTTAGATTTTGGTATGGTTTCTAAAACTTCATGAAGCGCGACGCCCGTTGGAATAAGATACTGCTTTGGTAACATATTTTATCGTAAAGAGGAATGTCTTAGAAGGTTGAAAGGTACCCAAGAATCTCTTTCTAAGTACCCCTCATCCTATCTAGTTTGGTTGGAAAACAACTCATCGAGGAATACAATACGATCCTAAAGCAGAAGAGAAATTCTCACCAAATGGGTCCCATTTACATTGGTTAATAGAAGGGGAGAGAAATACGCATTTCTACCACCTAACCGCTCTCAAGCATAAACAGAGAACAATAATTACATCCCTTATGAGGCCAGATGGAGATTGGAGTGTGAACGATTTGGAAATCAAGAATATGATGAGAGATTATTTTGTGAATCTCTATGCACGAGAAGATGATCACCATTTTTGTAGTTGTGAAGTGCACCTACCTGCCCTCAACGAGGCTGATATCCAACACCTCAAGAGACAGGTTTGTGAGAAAGAGATCGGAGATGCCTGTTTTGACATGGGTACCTATAAGGTGGCTGGACCTGATGGGCTTCCCCCGATTTTCTTCAAGTACTGTTGGGGTACGATTGGGAACTCGGTAATCAGATTTGTTAAAAATGCATTTGAAATGGCCAGCTTTCCGTCTGATCTTAATGAAGTGCTTATTACGCTTATTCCTAAAGTTGACCATCCGGAATCTCCATCACAATTCAGGCCCATCGCATTGGCAAATGTAATCGTGAAGCTCATAACCAAAATCTTAGCCAATCGATCGCAGAGTGTTGTTGGACAATGAGTGGTACAACACAAAGCGCTTTTTATACTGTAAGGGAAGTGCGGGAAATATTATTTTAGCCCAAGAAATAATTCATATGCTCCACACAAAGAAGCAAGGAAGAAAGGGGTTCATGGCAATCAAGGTTGACTTAGAGAAGGCTTATGACCGGGTTAATCGGCAGTTTTTGCGAACATTATTCAGAAAGTGGGATTTTCAGAAAAGATTCAACAACTTCTAATGCATTGCATTACCTCATCTAAACTTTCGCCTGTGGAATGGCGAGAATCGGAAGCATTCACCCCAAAGCAGAGGCCTCCGCCAGAGAGACCCAACAAAGACCATACCTTTTGTGCTATGTATGGAAGTGCTCACCATAAAATTCGTGAAGTCATCAACAAAGGTAAATGGAAACCACGAAACTTTCTCAAAGATGGTCCACCTATCTCTCACATGTTTTTGGTCGATGACCTTTTGTTGTTTGGGAAGCCTCAAAGCCAGGCTGTGAGTCATTGAGGAGGTGCTTTTGGAGTTTTGCTAGTGTTCGATGTAAAATCAAGCACCTCGAAGTCAAGATTTTATACATCTAGCAACGTGGGGCATCAAACGATTATGACCTTGTTGCAATGTCTAGAATGACATACACATCGGATTTGGGTAAATATCTAGAGTTCCACTACTTCATGGCGTAAAGAAAGTATCCCACTTCACTTATCTTGAGGATAAGATGAGGAACAAGTTACATAATTGGAAATCAAAATGTCTCTCAAGAGCGGGAAACGATTCTCATACAAAGTTCTCTCGCAACGCAGCCTTCTATGTCATGCAAACCACCATGCTTCCTAGTACGACTTTGAACAAATCAAGCGAAACGCGCATAATTTTTCCTGGGGTGATGATGATCGGGGCGAAATGCAAACAGATTTCTTGGGAGACTCTTTGTCACACCAAGCATGTGGGAGGTTTGGGGTTCAAAAGTTTATATGATATGAATAACGATTCCTTGGAAAACCGATTTGGGATCTGGTTACGCGAAAAGATACTTTGTGGGTTAAGGCTTTGTCCCACAAGTATAAAGAGTTTCTACCACGCCTAAAGCAGTGTATTTCATCAACATGGAAACGGATCTCAGTAAAGCTTACTCACACCTTAGGGAAGGCCTTGAGCAGCATCGATAATGCATTCAAATGGAAGGTAGACTCCAAAAGGCAAGTACACAATGGCGCTGGATATTCTCTCGATTCGTCCCGTTGTTTGATCAAGGAAGTCTCTGAGCACGCTTGGCGGCGGATTTGGTCTCTTAAGCGGCCAACGCGAGGTAATTATTTACCGTGGAGTATCGCTCATGATGCCCTTCCTGCCACCGTATGTTGTATGATAGATCCGTGATGGATGAGCCAACATGCGAAATTTGTGAGGTTTCCGACTTAAACTATACCGCACGCACTTCGAGACCAGTAATTGGGCTAGAGAAATTTGGAACCTTTATGCACTTTATGGTGCACGCGCCTTCTTTGGGATTGATATCATGTTGTCGATTGGGTGAGCCTTAATTTGACGGCTAATGGTAAGTCATTTTTGGGACAACGGCGGGTATACACACGGAGGAGGCCTTGTATGGGATTTGGACATGGAGAAACAAACAGACACGTGATCTCGAGGAGGGAAACCCCGGCGATATTTTTGTAGCAAACATAGTAGAGAACGATCAAGAAATCTTCGCCTAGCTTGGTGTCCTGATTAGATTTAGTTTTTGAGACACATGATTGTAAGTTGGTGACCGAGCCTATTTGATGGCATGATTAATAAAATGATCCCTTTATAAAATTAAAAGGAGTATTCTACAAAATCTCCATTTAGAGCACACTAATGGTAATTGTGAGATAAGTTTGTTGATTGTTGATGTTGAATGACGTGGCGAAAAATAAGTGGAAGATAAATATATGAAGGATTGTAGAGATAATTATTGTGTGATGTGATGTTGTAATGGTGATAAATGTAAAAGGATTGTAGAGATTATTTATGCGTGATTAGATGTCAGAATGGTGATAAATATTTTGAATCTAGTGATAAAACAATATTAAATATTGTTAAAGAAGGGTTTTGTGCTATTTGGGAGACAAGAATATTGTTTCATTGGCTCTCTCAAATTAGAGAAGAGAGTAGATAGTCTCCAAAATTTCTTATCTATTTTACTACCATTATTTGACATTTATCCAAGTGTTTATTCTCTTCTTACAAAAATATACAAAGAACATCTCTAGAATTGCCTCACTAGGGCTGCTCTTAGTGTGCACAGAGACAAGAATCCATTAAGTTATGGAAAATTATGATACATAGACTATCAATTAAAACGGACCGTCGGACGACTGCTATGTGTAAAAAAAAACTATTTTTTTTGTTTGTATACATAACAGTAATCTGACGATCCATTATAATAGGAAGTCTTTATTTCAGAATATTTAAGTTATGCAATTGAATTTTCTACTCAAAACGAATAAATAAATTGAATTTTCTACTCAAACGAATAAATATAAAAGCTAGATGTTGTAGATTAATTAAACTATATGTAAAATTGATTAGATGTGTATAAAGAAAACAACTTTCCACGTCTGTTCTTTAAAGAGAACTTATTCCACATTAAAAGGCTCGTGTTTTAATAAGAATATAAAATAGCTACTAGAAGTCTAGAAGAGCCTTAATTTCCGCCAAATGCGTACACTTTGAAGTTCAGGCCTTAGCGCCTCCCAAATGAAGTCTATATCTGATGCCTTATTCTTAAAATAAAGATAAAACATGTAGCTATTTCTCAAAATAAATTTCACTAGAGCCTCTATCCCTATTTATTTTTAGGAATATGAACAGTCTGATATCTACTTCATGACGATCTATTCACCGCCTCTAAACATATTTAATTGTTAAAAATTATAGGGATAGAGATATGGATCTTTCTTTGGAGTGAAATAATAAATATTTAATGCTTATAAAGAGGGTTGTGATGTAGAATATATATTATTTAATATTATTTGAAATGTTATAGGATAAGGATAAAGATCTTTTGTTGTAGAGGTGCTGAATCGAGATGTTGTAAAATAAGGATATCGTTATTTTATATTATTTTATTGATAAAATTTAGAGATTCACGTGAGAGTTTTCTAACCTCTCCTTTAGGGTCACACTGCAAAAGAATCATTATTATGCATTTTCCTTTTAAAATAGATCCAATACTTAAAAATAGAAATTAATTAATTTATTAATTAATGAGCGTAAAACTAGTTAAAAAGTCCATTAGGCATTCAGTAGCATAAAGCGCTATATATGGTGTCTATCTTTAAAATGAAGATAAAAAATAGTAGTTTAAATCAAAATAATTTTCCAAAGTCTCTATCCCTATTTATTTTTAGTGATATGAACAAACAAGATACCTCTTTGTGAGGATCATGGACAAGATCTATTCACGTCCCTAAACATATTTAATTATTAAAAATTATTATAGGGATAGAGATAGAGATGCTGCTGGAGTAAAATAATAAATATTTAATGTATATGAATATGGTTGTGAGGAGAATATTATTATTTAATATTATTTGAAATGTTATAGTGATAAGGATATGAATCTTTGCTTTATGGAGTATTTTGAATTGAGATGTTGTAAAATATGGATATGTATTATTTTATATTATTTTAGAGATAAAAAATGGTCAAGAACCGATAAGAGTGTCTTTAGAAGGCCAACAATCGCAGCACCATCCATATTTATTAGCAGACGCTTTGTTTGTTTTGGGTTGAAGTTTTTTGGATTTTTTTGGGGTTTTTAGATAAAGTGATTGAAGTAATGATTAGAAAGTTAAGATATTTTTTTAAAATTTGTGTAGATTATGAAATGATTGGTGAAATAAAGTAGAATAATGAATAAAATAATGGTAAAAGGTAATAAAGTTGATAAAGTGAAATGATGAGAGATGATTTAATATTTTTTTATTCAGTAATCAAGATTTGATTGGTGAGAAAATCAGAAAAAATAATTGGTGATGCTGATTAAAAAAAATGCTTCAAAAAAATTAAGAAACAAACTAACCTTAGATCTTTTCTGCAGAGAAAGAGAGAGGATTCTTTATTTTTTTGCCCCATCTTCTTCTTTTCAATGTAACAACTATCATTGGGTAAATTCAAAATTGGAACATTGCTAGCTACTAATTTTATTTTAAGAAATTAACTTTACTCAGATTAAACTGGCTCACTTCGATCAACATAAGCTAACTAATTAGTGCTTGATATTCCAATGCATTTATTGATAATGCCAAAGTTATTGTGTGCAATTTATTTATTATTTTTTTGAAATGCAATTTATTTTGCCTTAATACAAAATTGCCCTAGCAATATCAATAAATGCGTTGAAATTTCTACTCGCCGAACCAATTCAATAGGCATAATGGAATTAGCCAATTCAGTAGGCATAATGGAATTAGCTTACATAGTCATCTGTGGAGTTATAGCCTACACAAATGAAATAAAATTACTAGCCCACACAGTCATCTATGGAGTTAACTAGACAGATCAATCAATACAAATCACCTGACATCCTACGCGAATCTGCATAGGCTATACATTGATCAAGAGGAGTTAGCCTATACATTGATTAGCCATAAACTAACCGGGTTTTGATCCACACAGGCAAAACTCGACACCCTTTGAAAAATAAAGTGTATGTGTAATACCAATTAAGACATTTCTTGTCTTGAGAATATAAATAGTCGTAAAATGTTTTAATGTGGTTTTGATGCTTTCAAAAATAGTTTAGACCTTAAATGTCGAGGATCAAACCTCGCTTGAAAGATACTTCTTTCAGTTCTTTTGCATAACTCATAACACTATGCCACTAAGTTGCTTAATTAATATCTACATTCATATGTAGCAAGCTTCTGATTAGTGTCAAAATTAGAGTAGAGCCACTTATGGTTATGGTTTAACCATTTTAAATAAAAACTTTTTTTTTTTTTACAGAGTGTAAAACAGAGAAAATAAAAATAAAGAATAACATCCACCAACTAGAGGACCGGTCAACAAAAGCACTTCTACCAATTCAATGCAAATTTCACATCATTTTGCAGACGACCCAGGCACAGACCACGTGCCCACAAGTTTGACCAGAAGATTGACCATAAACCCTAATTTCGGTTACACGTAGAGACCGACGCAAATTACCAAAGTACCCCCCAACTCACAACTGTGTTACTCAACTTGGTGCGTCCTTGTGACTTTTGTGCTACCCAGTAAGCGTGTAGTAATTTTGTATTTATTTCGAATAATAATTTAATAAAAGAACCTAACTGATAATATTGAATATATGGATGAATTCACAAGTAGATTCATTTTTCGTGACAAAATAAAACGTAGGATTAAATTATCAAAGCTTTTGAAATTCAGGGACGCATTTATAATTAATGGAAAACGTCAAAACGGAAAACAGATCAAGCCAAAACATCGCCGGAGGCCGGCCGCCGGACGTCGGACGTAACCCATTACCATTCAAAATCAACAACTAAACTATCAAACAAAATCAAAATCAAACACCCATATCAACACCTAACAGGCCATTGATTCCAACCAAAGTGGCTGATAACACAATCAATCAAGCAAAGTAAACAAGAAAGATATAAAGCACTCAAGAGTCAATCAACCATTAGAGAAGAGAAACATAAACACTTGTATCACAAGATCAATACCAATTCGCAGGTATTTGGATACCCCCATTTGACTGCAAAAATAGTACTAAAACGGACGGAAATTAAAAGATAGTTTTCACTAGACATATCGGATATGTCTCCTGCGAGACTGACCAAGACCCAAAAACACAAACACAACATAAACATAACAGCAGAAAATACCAATCCACATCAACTATTCTATGCTACATGGTTCGCCGGACCATTTCACCTTGAATCGTTGACGGAATTTGAAAAGCCAGGCCTTACAGATCAACGACCTCCGTCATTTGTGCACTCCCGTGCGAAATGACCATCCTCACCACACTTGTAGCAACCATTTCCTCCTCCACCGCCACCTCGGCCGCCTCCGCCACGGCCTCCGCCACCATAGCCGCCTCCTCCACGGCCTCCGCCGTATCCACCGCCGCCTCCACTGTATCCACCTCCACCATAACCGCCTCCACCACGGCCACCGCCTCCTCTGCCGCCTCCTCCATAACTGCCGCCACCGTATCCACCACCGCCTCCTCCATATCCACCGCCGCCTCCGCCGTATCCACCGCCGCCGCCTCCACTGCCTCCGCCTTGAACAGGTCCGCCATCAGGTCCAGTAACGTTCACAGCCTTAGCACGGCCATCACCGCCGTACTCCACCTCAAACTCGACGGACTCGCCTCTCCGAGGCTTTTGTAGCCAGAAGAGTCCTTGATGCCGGAGTGGTGGACAAAGAGATCCTCGCCGCCATCATCAGGAGTGATGAAACCATAGCCTTTCTGGTCATTGAACCACTTGACTGAACCCCTTCGACTTATCTTCGGCAGCCATTTCAGATTCTCAAACTGTGAAAAAGGGAAGAAACCCAGAGTCTTCTCCTTTCTCTCTCTCACTAATTTTAACCTCAACCGCTTTTGTGTGAAATGTGAATGCACAGCTGCCGTCTAGGTTTGGGGTCATTTATATAAGGAAAAGAAAAACAACGAAATAATGGGATTAGGGAAATTTGTCCCTGGCACTTTTACACAAATATCCTTTCGCTTGGGTTTCATATTGGAGTTTATCTTATTCTCTTTAGTTTTTTTTATATAAAATAGTTTTTTTTAAAGTGAATTAAACTTTATCTAATTGGCTAGATAAATCGACATACTTGTATTCAAAACAAAAAAATCTACTACCTCTGTTTTTTTATTTATCAAATTTCAGAATTTTATCTCTTTTATTTATCTTTAATTTTACATTTTCAATACATCATTTATTATTATTTTTCTATTTACCAATAAAATATTTACATCTTTAATAAAAATATGCATTTCTAATACTAAAAATTCATTTTACCAACAAAATAGTCTAATACTAAAAATACATTTCTCGTCTGCAATAAAATATACATTTCTAATACTAATACGTTTTCAATACTATATTTTAAAGATATTAATTATTTTTTTATTACGCGATTATTCTCTCATGCATGATAAAAAACGGGCGAAGTAAAGTATAATATTTTTTCGCTTTGTAAGGATTTTTATGTTTATTGAATCGAATGTATAATAATATAACTCACGCATACATTTGTTTCTAAAGGGCTTGAACCTCTATCAAGATAATGACAAAGTCAAATTACGATTTACGATATGACTTTTTAAGTTTTCTAGTGATAATTATTTTATCGCTTCCTAAGAAAAATATATGTATATTTACATACATAAAGTAAAATGATCAAGTCAAATTATGACAATAACAAGTCCTTACTCTCTCTTCGTTTCAAATAATTCAGACAAAAAACAAGCATATTAATAATGCCAGTTGCTTTAGCTTGAATGCCAAATTGACTAAAAAACCCTAGTCTTTAATTAATGCAATATTGTAGACAGTATTTATTCTCTCACTCATTAATAAATAGAGATAGATAGATAGGAAAATAATAATAAATTTGATTTGAAATGTAATCCCTCGCTTATTTTCAACAAATCTTTTTCTAACCTGCCTCAATTATTTCCAGAAATGCTAAAGTAATAGTTTATAGTCAGAATTTAACACGTATCGTATATTGAGGGATAAATTACGGTTTTTCGCTTTGATAATTTATCAAATACAAGTGTCTTTTGCAAGTGTGTGTGTCTATATATATTACATGTTTACACTGTTATCAGCAAGTAAATTTCACTCTCCGTGCATTTAAACAAAAAAATATTCACTATTGATTCAAACAGTGTACCTATGGGATAAAGGAAGAGAAAAACCAAAGATTTCACAAAGTACGTTTGATCAATGAGGAGTCTGATTTATTTTCTGAATGATAAGGAGAGGGAAAAAATGGGTCTTAACTTAATTTTTTAAAATTATAATGAACTTATTACTGAAAGTTAAAAAAAAAAAGAAGAGTTCAATTAATAATAGATGACGGATGAAAGCCCAGCCCTTAAAACATAATATACTTCATTTACTGAATAATTACATGGATATATGACACATGTAAAACGAGTTAAAGTCTACGGAATATAAAGGATACACTGATGCTTTAGAGTAAGATGTAATGAACCAAAATCTTTTGATACAATCAATATTTGAGTCGATATCAACTGATTATGTGAAATTTTAGGATTGGCCTGTGCGAGTTTTGACCAGCCAGTCAAAGACTTTCAGCCAGATATATTGGCTGGAAAGTTTTGGCTGCAGTGGCGTTTTTTAGAATATTGGATTCTGTGGTTTGCTGCAGGCATCAACCAGATTTGCACTGCGCCCAACATAAAATTTGTGACTGATTATGAAGATCAAAAAGCTTGCCACCTTTTGATGTGGTCTTCTAAAGCTTAATTAGACAGCCATGGAATGCTGCTTAAGGAATGTTCCTACCAAGGTTAAATGGAAACAATGGATCTACTCCTACTGAGAAAGAAAATAAAAATGCATTCAGGTGAACATCTTTGACAGGAAGTTTCCATTAGGCCAGATCAATGACAATGGTGGCCTTATGAATAACAAGGTCAAAACATACTGTCGTATTGTACAGTGTCATTATGTGATGTGCATTAGAGGGAATAGGAGCCTTTGCGTTAGAATTTCCAAAGACCAAAAGGCAATACCAGGGCAATGTAGTCTCGTCTCATCAACAATGGCGTGGTAGTAACTAGTATCAGCTTCACCACCTCTGCTGGCCATCTTCATCTTTGATTAGTCATTATTCGCAACTGTTGTCACTAGTCCTAACCCAACGATCCTCAAAACAGTTACCCAGAAAAGTGCCATAGATCAAACCACAGATAGCTCTGCCCAAGTGCCCACCGCTGTCTTCCTCAGCTAGAGAAATTTCTTCCACGTCCATAACTTTCCAAATGAAATGACTCTGAAAAAGCACTTTGTGTATCCTTCTCATCTGTAGTGATACCTTTAAGTGAGAATCAATCCCAATTGCTTTTTCAAGAAAGCTTTATGGAGCAATGGGAAACCTGTTTAAGCCCTTTATCCTCCTTCAGCTGAAACTGAAGTCCTTGTAATCTTTTTACCTTATGAGGGCCTAGGTTCACCCTGTCTCACAAAATTGCACCGAAATTGCTTCCACTTCCTTGAGGACCCTCCTGGGAAAATAATAAGATGGCCTGGTTCAATAATTCCTAAATATCCAAAAGTCTTAAAATAATTCCAACTTATGTACAAATATATATACAATGAGAGGCAAAACTAATTATTCATCATGGTTTGCACATACAACTATACTTAACAAGAAAGAAAGCAATGACAGGCATAATAATTTGTTCTGTGTATTTGTCTCATTCTAGCAAAGCACATACCATATATAAACATAAAACAATGTACTAACAGTAACACCAAATAAATATCAAAATGCTTGAGTACCGATCCGCTAGGAACCATTGTCGCTTTGGCAGTTCTAGTGCATAGTTAGAACTTGCAAGAAGTTACCAAACTAAGAAGATTAAGATATGACAATCCATATAATAGAAGTCTTCAATAATTTGGTTTTCCTCTATCCATTCATAAGAGAGCAAAATATCAAAAAGATCATTCAGAGAAATACCATTTATTACTTCTAATCAGTCATGACTTTGGAGCTTTGATCAGCAACCGGTTCCAGATCTGAATTGGCTTCTCCGCTAGGCAAATTCACCCTATCAGCTACAAAATCTTGAGGCAAAGTATGATCAATTTTCTAACCAGCTCAGTGCTTTGCTCTTTCCTAACATTAGTATCTTTCATTAATTGCCGTATCTTTTCTAGTTTGATTCCCACTTTCCTAATGCACCATATATACTTGACAAAGAGACATAAGAAGCTGGTACTTGACTATCCAACCCATGAAGGTGCTTTGCTGCTAATTTTCCCAGCTCTACATTACCATGAATGCAACAAGCACTCAATACTGAATTCCACACACGACTATCAGGTTCATAAGGCATTCTCTTGAGCTGATTCATGACATCATCAAAACGTCCTGCTGCGACCTAAAATATTCATTAGGCACGCATAATGTTCTTGATCAGGAACAATATTGTGATCCGTAGTCATTGACTCAAAAACACTGATCCCTTCATTGACAAAGACCAGAATGGCTACATTACGCACTTAAGAGGACAAGAAAAGTGGTTTTATCCGGTTTAACACCTGAGCTTACCATTTTGCCATACAACCTACTTGCCTCTTTACCACAGCCATGAAGTGCAAGAGAATATATCAAGGTGTTCCACAATACTACATCTTGTTTGTCACCCAATATATCAAAAACTTTTCGTGCATCTTCCAAGCACCGCATTTGGCATACATATCAATTAGAGAACTAACAATTATTGAATTAGGTGTAAATGTACTAGTCGCCAACCGTGCATGAATTTGTTTACCATGCCCTAGTGAGGCTATACTTGCACAAGCACTTAGACAGCTGCTAAAAGTAAACTGATCAGGCTTCACACGAAGCATCATCATTTTGGCAAACAACCCCACCGCTTTATGTCCCATGTTATTTCGAGCATACCCTGAAATCATAGTAGTCCAGGACACAGGATTCTTTTCTGGCATTGCATCAAACAAAGCTCTAGCAGATTTCATATCACCCCGTTTTGCATATCCGGAAACCAAAGTTGTCCAAGCAAGAACATCTTTTCTTTCCATTTGATCAAACAAGCGCCTAGCATCGACCAACTCACCTGATTTAGCATAAGCATCAACAATGGAACACACAAGAATCTCATTTAACAAAATCTTGAAACAAATACTTGGCAATGCACCTGCTTTGTTAGCCTCAAGTCTTTCAACTTGACACAAACGGTTGCAATCCCAGCAAAGCTATAATCATTCAATCCAATGTTCAACCTCCTATACTTCCTATAAAATTTCAGTGCCTCGTCATATAATCCCTGGTGTGTGCATGGGCAATCACCATAGTATTCCAAGATACAATATCCTTCTTGGGCATTTTGTCAAAACCTTCCTTGCTGGCTTTAACATGCCCAGTCTCGCATAGCCTGAAAGCATATTATTCCAAGAATAAATATTTTTTGCACCCATTTTGTCAAACACTCTCGGCTTCTACACAATCGCCACATTTGCCATACATGTGAATCAAATGGTTCCCCAATAAAATACCGGGCCTCTTGAAACCAGTAATCTTCAAATGAAAGGTGGACCAACTTGCCCAGTTGAAGGGACTTGTAATTAGCACACTGGTTTAGCAGAAAAGCTAGTGTTTCATGGTTTAGCCGGATGCCCTTTTCCACCAAGAGGTCCAGAGAATAGACAGCTTCTTTGAGATGACCTTTACTCTTTAGAACAGATGTCGGGAAATTATCAAATATGCGTGGAAGCCTTTTCGGACACTTCCTATTGGGTTTGGAAACTGAATTACAGATACGGCTACAGGTTGGGAACGAGGGCATCGCAGGAAGGCAACATGTGATATGGTTATCATGGCGGTGGTGGGCGGAAAATTTCCTCATTTAGTCTTGAAAGCAGCTAACGGCGGCCACAATCAGATCTACCGAACTCAACGCCGGAATCAATGGCTAGTAATGTGAGTTTGACCCAGCACCGTCTATAGTTCGTTTGGGCCAGAGCCCTTGCCGAAGCTGCTCAGTAGGCTTTTTTTTTTTTTGGAAAAAAGGGCTTTTTTTTTTTTTTTTTGGAAAAGCATAACAAGGGCTTAACAACATTTTGATACTCAATTTGTCACTATTCATATAAAATTATTCTATTAAAAAATATATATTAATACTAATATTATTACTATCTATTTGTTGTGTTAAATTTTATTTTGATTTAAGAGAAATTTGATTTATTTAGAGGCAGATTTTTTTGATGTAATTATTCATATACTTCAATCGGTGCATGAAGATTTATATGAAGTTGGCCAAATTATGTCCTTTAATTTTGTTAAATGCATGCATAGAATACTTATGCAGATTTTTTGAAGCTAGTCATGGTTCTCCTTTAAATGTTGGTAGTTTTGTTGAATGGTGTACTCCTCCCACTCTGGATGTTTTACATGCCTGCACTTTGGATAATGTCTAATAAAAATCATTTTTCCACTCAAAAAATAGAGTACCATCTTAATTTTAATCGACATCGAGTCACTGTCCAGACGCTAGAGGGCTGCTTAACACGCGATATTTAGAGCAGAACCATCGCAGAAGAAAGAAAATAAGCTAGGAACTCAAGAAATTGGCCCTTAAGGCATTCCATTAACTAAGCTCAATCGATTCTAAATTGTTCTGAAAAACTAAATTATAAATAAGTCTTTAGCGCTTTAAGCTCAACTGACTAAAGAAAGCACACCTAACTCCATAAGCTCTATTCTTGAGGCTGCTCTCCAGTACTTATCATCAGTCACTCGTCTTCAATGCGAATAACTTCTTATTCCAAATAAAAAGAAAGTGTGTTTAGATGATTAGTAAGGAAAAAAGAAGATCAAAGTGAGATTCACGTATGCCGTTGTGCCGGGAGGCATGAAGAATTTCCGTTGTTTTGAGTTTGAGTTTTTTGTGGAGCTTTTGGGGATTGTTTTAGATAAAGTGATTAGAAGAGAATGATTAGAGCAAGTTAAGATGTTTTTAAAATTTGTGTAGATTATGAAATGATTGGTGAAATAAAGTAAGATAATAAATAAAATAATAGTAAAAAAATGTTACTATAAAGTTTGATAAAATGAAATGATGAGAGATAATTTAATATTTTTTTATTTGTAGTTGAAGAAATGATTGGTAGTTATAATTATAAGATATGATGGTGAAGTGATATAAAAAAGCTCGAAAAAAAAGCTAGCAATAAACCCAGGCCAAATTCGCTTTCCTTTTCTTCTTCCATTTACAAAACAGTTTGAAATTCATCACTGTGAAACTTAAAATTCCTTAAAGAATAACTTGAAACATAATTATTTACTTAACATCTTAGTGTTCTCTGTCAATCTTAAATGGTACAAACATTACTAATATGACTAACCATACCTCCACTTTTCATCATTGGAGTTAAAACCCGCGGACTTAGGGACCGTCGTCTTAAGAACAACATATGGTTATGCCGATGCCTAACCATACTCCAACAATGGAGCTTAGAGCCGTGGTACTGCGTGTGATACATTCGTGGGATAACTAACCTGGACTCTTATCTTAACACAATTATGAGCCAAGCGCCTCACATTTCATGTTAAAGTCCATATCCAACCTCGAGAACCTACTGGGCCATAGTAACATCGAACTGCCATCACAGCATGTCTCCGACCACGGGCGCAGGAAACG
>CM047807.1:125974096-126255289 GCA_026214975.1 Gentiana macrophylla | reverse complement strand
AAATATGTATGAAGGTTGGCCATATTGCGGTGAATGTTAGCATAGGTTTGAGAATGACTATGTCCACTCCTGGTCCCCACCTACACAGGCTAAGCAGTATATCTGCATATCTAGCAACTCCGAAGCGCACTGGACTTATCTTGGTACCTTGACAAGTGGTGCAAGCAACCATGTTACATCCGATCCTGAACAACCTAAGCCTCGGCACTTCACATGATGGTACAGGATGGTCTTGTGGTTGGTAGCGGTGAGAAACTTCATATTTCTCATCATGGTTTTTGCAAATGTCTTCTCGCCACACACAAACACCACACCGTTCTTAAGCAATGTCTTGTGTGTACTGGTATAGCTAAGAATTTGTTGAGTGTATCTCGATTATTAGGCGATAATAATGTTTATGTTGAGTTTACTAATTAATTTGTTGTGTGAAGGACAAGGACACCAAGGCTACACTGCTGGAAGGACAACTTCATGATGGTCTGTATCAGGTTCTAAGTTTGCCAGTCCAATTCAACACCTCACCTCCAACTTCAGCTCAGTCCAAGTCTGTTTTTGTTATTAGTAGTGCTAAGTCTCTAGAACTTTGGCATAGGAGACTAGGACATCCTTCTGTTAGGGTCCTAAAAGTTGTTCTCAAAAATTGTAATCAATCTCTTGATGTTAATGAAAATTTTCCTTTCTGTATTGTCAATTGGGCAAACTTCATGCTCTACCATATGCTTCTTCTGCATCTACTTCTTCCATGCCTTTGGAGCTTATCCATACAGATTTGTGGGGGCCATCTCCAGTCAAATCTGTAAATGGTTACTCCTACTACATATCATTTGTTGACACTTATAGTAGATTCACTTGGATCTATCCCCTCAAATTCAAGTCTGAGGCCCTAGATGCCTTTCTTAAGTTTAAAAATCTTGTTGAAAACCAACTTAATCTTAAGATCAAACAGCTCCAATCTGACTGGGGAGGAGAATTCAGATCCTTTGAAACTCATCTCAGTCAGTTTGGGATCCATTTCAGACATCCATGTCCTCACACTCACTCCCAAAATGGCACCATTGAAAGAAAACACAGGCACATCACAGAAACTGGCCTAACCCTCCTTGCACAAGCCAATCTTCCTATGAAATACTGGTGGCACAGCTTTGAGCATGCTGTTCATCTCATTAACATTCTACCCACAGCTGTCCTACATGACAAATCACTTTTGAAATACTTCACAAAAGACTCCCAACTACAATATTGTAGAATTTTGGATGTGCTGTATCCTCTCCTCAGGCCATATCACACTCATAAGTTCCGATGATCATACACACAACAATGCACTATCTCAGAGTTAGTTCACACCACAAAGGGTACTTGTGTATGGACCATACAGCGGGATATATATATCGAGAGATGTTGCTTTCAATGAAAACACCTTTCCCTCTAAGAATGTTAATCAAGCCACTGCTGATCTTGAGTCTCAGACCACCATCCAAGACACTCCTGGCTCCAGTTTCTCTCTGAATAAATACCATGTCCTGGCATCTCTTGACCCTGATACAGATGAGCTGGTGTCTCCAGCAGCAGATCTTAGTGTGCCTAATGAGCCGGATATCTGATTCTCCACCCAATACACCTGTCCAAACTCACAGCAAGCAGTCTGAATCTTCTCATGAAAGCACACTGGCTCGACTCGCCTCTAGCGGTAATGCACCTCCTTCACCTGTTGTACAAAGCGGGAGTCTGTTCATCACATGCAGACCAGGGCAAAAAGTGGGATTTATAAACCAAAGAAATTCTGCAGTCGACACAAAGACAACCCTATCAAGTCGGTGTGAACCAACCAGAGTTCTTGATGCTCTTGTGACCCACAGTGGGCTAAGGCAATGAAGGAGGAATATAAAGCATTGTGTGACAACCACACCTGGGATCTAGTGCCACCTGATTCTTCACAGCATATAGTGGGAAACAAATGGGTTTACAAGTTGAAACTCAAGCCAGATGGAAGTATCTTGAAGCATAAGGCAAGGCTGGTAGCCAAGGGCTTTCATCAACAGGCTGGGGTAGATTATAATGACACATTCAGTCCTGTTGCAAAATCCTCAACAATTAGAGTGGTTCTGTCACTTGCAGTTCAGAAACAATGGCCAATCCAACAAGTGGATATCAATAATGCATTCCTGAATGGAACACTGCATGAATCAGTGTTTATGGAACAGCCAGAAGGCTTTGTTGATCAGAATAGACCATCACACGTCTGCCGGTTGAACAAGGCTTTATATGGCCTCAAACAAGCCCCCAGGGCCTGGTTCGATGAGATGAAAACACAGCTACAGAAATGGGGGTTTAAACAATCAATTTCAGACTCATCTCTGTTTATCTTCAAGCACAACAACACTGTCTTATATGTGTTAGTGTATGTTGATGACTTCCTCATCACAGGGAATTCTGACACAGCAATTCGAAAGTTTGTGCAGGTGTTGAATTCCAGGTTCCCTCTTAAAGACCTGGGCTCATTGTCACACTTTCTGGGTATGGAGGTTCACAGGACAAGTGATACACTTATACTTTCCCAAAAGCATATGCCTACAATTGCTTTGGGCGAGGATGAATCTGGGAAATCTCAAACCATGCCCTACTCCTATGCTATCTGGAAAAATACTAAGGCACTGATGAAGGTGAACCATTCTGAGAATCCAACACCATACTGAAGTGCCATTGAGGAGTGCGAGATCAACCTTTACTGGACTGACTTGTCCTTCTAGTCAACACACTCTCACAGTTCATGCATTCACCTACTTGAGCACCTGGATGGCCTTAAAGAGTCCTCGAGATATATCAAAAGGACTATACATCTTGGACTAGTGTTTAAAGCCTCAGGTAATCTACAGATCCAAGGATTTTCTGATGCAGATTGGGGATGCAATCCTTATGACAGAAAGTCAGTATCTGGTTACTGTGTTTATTTGGGACATTCTCTTGTATCCTGGTCATCCAAGAAGCAGCAGGTGGTTTCACGATCAAGCACTTTGAATCGAGTGCAGAGGCTCTTTGCACACCTAGTCTTTGAAGTTACGTGGTCGCAATCTCTGTTAAGAGAAATTTGCATGTATGCCTTTCCCACCAGACCACGACTTTATAGTGACAACATTGGGCAGTCAGCGGCACAAAATCCGGTGTTCCATGCTCGAACAAAGCATATTGAGATCGATGTTCACTTTGTCCGACATCATGTACTTGCGCAGGACATCTCCAAGTCTCTCATGTTTCTTCTATTGATCAGTTGGCCATTGCCTTACAAAACCGATTCTTGGGATCACAAGTTCATCACTTCAAGATTCAAACTCAATGTGGATCATTCCCTATTTAGTTTGAGGGGATGTTAGAGAATAATATTAGACTTAATATTAATATTATGTGGAGCTTTATGATTATGCCAAAGTGTCTTTGTGGTAGATAAGATTAGAGATGAGATAAGATCAAGTTAGTTAGTCCAATGGTGATATAATGACTATGTACTGTGAACATTTTACTCAATTGAATGAATTCTAATCTTATCCCAAATTCTAAGTCCGGCATATAGTTTTCTGTTACTTAAATTATCATTATATTCTAAAATTAACCAATTTTTAAATTATCATTAAAACCCTTGATAAGAGGATGTTTGTGAAGATTTTCGTATTAAAAAAGTCAGAGATTCAAATGTTTTTTTCCTCATGCGTGAACCTAATTGTCAAACACAAGTTTTTATTTTATTTTTTATATAAATATTAGAAATCAACACTAAACTACAAAAGACTTTTATTTTTATTTTCTTATTTCTTGACTAATTGTGCTCAACCACTTTAATGATTGCTGCAAAGTCAGAGGTATCCTGCATCAAATAATTGCCTAATCATATAACTGGAATACTTTAAAAGATTGCTTCCAAATGTATATATATTAGTGAGTTTATAACTAACTCTCTCTTGAGCCGATGTGTGAGATTCGATACTCGTACATATTTCTTTCGGCTAAGGAAAAAAAAGATACAAACGACTTTCGTAAATTGGATTATTGAGGCGTAAATCTCCATTTACATCTTGCACAAAGCTTCAGGGGCGAGTGATGTAGAAGATCTACAATAATGAGATAAAAGCGAGTTAATCCAAATTTCAAAGATAATTCATTCTAGAGAAAATATTAAAAATTACATAATATCCTTAATTTCTAGGGAACTAATTAGGGCATGTTTGGTATAGAGAAAAACTGCGGAAAAAAAGTGTTGAAAATAGACATGAGAAAAGAAAAGTTGAGAAAAAAAAGAATATATTATCATCATCTGTTTGTGTATACAGAGAAAGATGTTGATTCTCAAGTATATGGAGGAAAGAAGACTTTTCTATTATCATTTACTTTTCTCAATGAAAGGCTGAGAATTATAAATAGAAAATAATAATATTTTGAGAAAATGTAGTAAGTTGAGAAATAAATATGTTTTTTTTTTTTTTTTTTTTTTTTTTTTTCCCAGAACTCAAACGTATCTAAATTGAAAAAGGAAAAATAATCTTTTTTCCTCCTCCCTACAAAAACACGCTTAAAAGCCCATTTACCTAAAACATACCTCTTACAAAAATCACCAGACTACTCATTAATTTAAATCATAAATAAAAGGCCATTTGATGTGCTACATCATCAGGTAGTGTGGCCTTTTGGGTTTGAAAGCTCAACCAGAGGCGGACCTACCTTTTCTAGGGGGGGTGGGTCATATGATCCATTGAAATCAGGAGTTTTTAAGTTTAAAACGATGTAGTTTTGTTCGTTATAAGTGTTGTTTTGTCGTTAAAAATGTAGTTTTGCTTTCCAGTGGTGAGTGGGCTTGAGAATGCCGGGAGGGTTGCAGGTTCGATTCTCCTTAGTGGCGCCAATGTTTAAAGAGCTCTTGGCAAGTCCCAACTCGCAGTAAGAGTCAGAGGCTCTGCACAATGTGTGATTCGCTCGGATTAGTCGGACCAGTGGGTTCGGACAGCAGAGAGCTTTAAGCAAAAAAAAAAAAATGTAGTTTTCGGCACCATCAACCCCACTGGAACAAAGATAGAAAGTTTAGTTTTATACCCACTTCAACAAATTCCTGTAACCGCTCTTGGGCTCTACGTCTTTATGTATCCATATGTATGTATGTATATTTATATGTATTTATACATTTTCAATAAGAGACGGCAAGAAAAACAGTGACCAACTTTTTCAAAGTAATGGGAAGACTGAAAATTGTGGTTTTGGCACATTGTTTGGAAGCAAATATTTAGATGTTTACAATGTTCAAAACGACACTAAATTTCAAGAATTCATAGACAAAGAATATGGATTGAAGAAAAAAATAACTTAGCTGTTTCTCATTGTCATCATATTGTCTTTTGTCCCAAATGGGCATTTTCTGATTGAATTTCATGCCGCTCTTTACATATATATATATATATATATATATATATATATATATATATATATATATTATATAAATTTTTTATGTACATCTCAAAGCTACAAAATATCAATATTTTTGTTCATGCCCAGCCAGTCGATTTTAATTACAACTTCACACGGACACACGGGTATAAGGGAGGATACGTGCCTAGCTCCACTGAGATTTGCTTTGATATATACATATATTTTTGTTTCGTATTATTAAAAGCGATATAGTTTTGTTATTAAGAAAACGTAAATATCATTTACAACGTTATTGAGATATGGGAATTTTCTATAGTAAAATGACGACGTTTCATTATTAGAAAAGTACAAATACCGTTAGTGTACCATCGGTGGTGGATCGAACTGATATGTGCTTTGTTTTATATCGATCGGACGGTACACATATATCTAATTAAATTTTATCTTAACAACATGATGTATTAACATTTTTTTTTTATGTCCTACGAAATTTAAAGTGGGAGAAAATTCTCCTAGTCTGTGTCCTTCCATACGGTATATTATATAAATAGGTATGTGCCCCTTTCCATTATGGATTGCACCAGGGTAGATCTACCCTTTCAAAGGTTCGCGTGGACACCATCGAGAGATGTTTTTTAATATTAAAACGATATTTTTGTAGTTAAAATGTCGTTTTGTCGTTATAATGTTGTTTAAGGTTCTGACAGCTCTACTGAAAAAAAAATTATGGATAAAAAATGAATTCCAGTGACCCCAATGGAACAAATTCCTGGACCTTTCTCTGAATAGCACGAAACCGGAACATGATGCCAACCAGAATGAATCCCAAGTTTCGAGCTTAAATGATATTACCCCTGTCCCACAAAAAGTATCTATTTAGAAAACCAATACATTATTTTATGCGGTGTTTCTAAACATACCTTATCCTATTATTTAATGTTTATACGTTCATTTCATATTTCAAAAGAAACATTTTTATATGCTAGAGATATATATGTCCATTTAGTAATTAAAATACTACACAATAATTGATTTCTTAATCATACAGAAACGAAAAGTTTACACTTTTATGGGACGGAGGCACTAAATCATGTCTCACAAATTCCATGTAATTTTCAGTGTTATTAATCCCATGTTAAGATACATCATAAGCGAGACAATCACAATCAACCATCGAATGCCAAGCGACGATCAAAAAAATCGTGGGGTAAACTCTAAGGTTCTTCCTTGGTGATAACCTAAGGGTGCTCGAGAAACATAAAAAACGATGAAAAGAGAGGGAGATTTGGGATGTTTTAGGATTGCACTTGAGATGTTGTTTTCTCAAGTTTACTACGTATCCAATGGTGTATCGGAATCAAGTCTTCGTAGTTCCTTAGGGATGATTTATATAGAGGAGAGTTATGCCCTAGGCGGCGGCTGGGCCTTGTCCTTGTTGGGCTTGAATTGCCGTGTTCCACAAGGAAAAGATAAGATTATTTGATCTCTTGATTGTAGGAGATAATTACGGTATTCGAATATTTGTATTAAGTGATAGAGATTGAAGTCTTTATGGCTCGGGATTCTTTCATAGTTATCATTTATCATAAGCGTGGGAATACGATTGGGACCGACTCCACGGCCGACTTAGGTGGCCTGAGCCGGATCAAGTTGAACCGACTACAGAGGTCGGGAGAATAGCCGAGTTGTCATGAGCTCGGAGTCTTGTGTTTAGAATAATAGGTCCGAGAGGACTTAGCCCAACCGATAAGGTTGTCAAAGGTGGAGTTAGGGTACAAGTGTTGGCCGACCCGGCACAGTCGGTGAATCGGACTGGTCTCGAGGATTGGAGGTCGGTGCTAGTCGATCCGAGAGAGATGGAGTGACCAGCCCGGTATTCTAACGAACATTTGGGTCACTCGGCGTCGTTTTCTCTCCTGTTTAGTGTTGAGCCTTTGAAAGGTGCCGCGTAGGTGGAGTCCATTTTCTGGCGAAGATCATAAGCCCACAGATCCACCGACCGCTTGGTTGGTCGGTTCGGATCTATCCAAGTGGTGGCTCGACACGGATGTTTAACTTGTGGATTTTGAAGTTGATTTGGGATTGCAGCGGAAAAGCGGTGTGAGCGTCATCATAGTACCGGGAATCGAGGCATCGGCGCCCACTATATGGTGGTTGCGCAAGAACAAGGATGAAGAAAATGTTGTGTTTGTGATTATGTAAATTTGAGCCGTGTAAAAGTGTCGCCACGCACTTTAACGTGTAAGGGATCAAGCCCAATTTTGCATAGTTCTTGAAGATGAGAGCCTCTTTTGTCGAGGTCTTGTGATTCTTGATAGGGCCATGAGTTGGCTATTGAAAGAGCGGCAGACCGTAAAGGCGGCAAGCTGCGATCGGTTTTGGAGTGCCGAGCTGAAGAGCTGGCGAGACGAGAGCCTTTGGGGCATGAGAGCGTTGTTTATGAACTTTGTTTCCTAATTGCGTTGGTTTTGTTCGCGTTAAAGGATGGCGAGTCTGGAGGCGGCGGTTCGAGCCCCCAAGTCGTTGTATCAAGCTAAATTTGCTGTTGTTTTATTTCATTACCTTAGCTCATGGCGGGAATCGTGATGGTGCGAAGGCGGTCGTGATCGTCTTTGGGCTCGGTCCGGCCTATTAAAAGCGGATCGACCGGGCCGAGGGGCCGATCTGTACAGGCTAGGTTCGGCTGCAATGAAAGACATGGTGCAAAGTTGTAATGACTTGATACACCGTTGGTCGAAGTGACTGTTGCAGGGCGATCTACTGAAGGCTCATATAGTGTAGTGCACCAGTGTTGTGCTTAGATAGCAACCGGTTTTAAGCGCGTCAGACTTGAGAGTGTAAGGACACAATTTTGAGAAGACTTGCTCGGGGTCGAGCTTTAAATACGATGCAGAGCCAAAGTCGGGCATGCAAAGCTCAGATTGCCTATTTTACAGAGTTTATTGAGTTTGAACTATGGAGCAGGAGCCGATCTCTGGGATGACTGATGTGGAGCTAGATGATGATGGCTTCGAGGCCATGGGATACGCATGTTTGCTTTTCTTATATGAGTGTTGTTCTTTGATAGAGTTTCTTATTTGTAGGGAACCTGGATCGGCTAGGACGCTTTCCCCGGGCTGGGAAAGTTGACTGAAGATTTAAAGAAGATCTAACCATGTCTACATTTTGAGGGTGGATAAGGCAGAGAGGTGCCGACCTGCGGCAGACCAGGCTCTGTTGAGTCCAAGGATAAGGAGATTAAGGCTCTCTAGAAGCGATTTCAGGCTCTGGAGGTTAAGCTTAAGTCAGAAGGGAAGTTTATTGGGAAGGTCGAGCTGGAAGCTGCTATTCCATCTTGGATTCTTTGAGGCCATCCAAAAATGTGAGGCTTTAGAGGAGTTTACTCGAGGCTTTGAAGCTGCTGCTTACGCCGGTCCTGAGCAACGGATATATTTTAGGCGTGGATGATTCCAAGGGTCAGGTCGCCGACTTTGTCGTGGAAAATCTTCCTAACAAGGGTCTTTATGATCCTAGGTGAGAGTGCGGTCTATGACAACCGTCGAAGGACTTCGGAGGAGTGGACAGCTGTCTGAGTACTCTTTGCCGTCAAGTTGCGGCTGCTCTTACCTTGGCTCTTGCTTTTTCCGAGCAACCGTAGAGTCCAGCCCCCGGTTCTTAGGTCAGAAGGCTTGTGGACTTGTAGTTTTTTGCTTTGAAATTCTATTTCAAATGAAATTGTAATCCATACTATTTGATAATAGAATGAGTATTTCGTTAAGTTCTCAACCTTAACTTTATTCCGAGCACTTCTTTGAGTACTTGATAATGGTAGATATATCTGGCCCGTGGACTTCAGTTCGAGTCTGACTTGGGGATCTAATGTTCTTGTCCGACAAACTTTGCTGAGTTTGCCCTACGAAGC
Source organism: Gentiana macrophylla (assembly GCA_026214975.1). Lineage (NCBI taxonomy): Eukaryota > Viridiplantae > Streptophyta > Magnoliopsida > Gentianales > Gentianaceae > Gentiana > Gentiana macrophylla. The sequence continues at coordinate 126,245,982 of CM047807.1, read as the reverse complement.
TCAGTTCGAGTCTGGCCTACAAGGAGTCTAATGTCAACAAGAAGAAGATTGTCGAGTCGAGGCAAACCGAGGGGAGCTCGGAGGCGCCCGTCGAGCTCGAAGATAAGGAGATGAAGGCTTTGCGAGTTCAACTCCTAGCTCGAGAGGTGAGTTGAAGTCTTTGGCAAGTGAGCTTCTTGAGGAGAAGAAGGTGAAGGAGAAGGAGGTTGCCTACCTCCAAGCAGGGGTGGACGACACTGGAAGCCATGATTCGGTTCGATCGCCGGAGACAAAGGGCATGGGGCGAGGCCGTTTCCGAGCTCCAAACAAAGTTATGCGAGCTTGTGAGGTATCTCTATCCCGACGAGCGAGTCACGGAAAGCGGGTGAGAGACTAAGGCAAGAGTGGACATTGTGTCCACGGAATCCGACCACTGAGTTTAGCTTAAGGGTTTTGTTATTTTGTTTTTGTTTGGCGTAGAAAAGTTATTTTGAGTTATCTGTTATTGTTGATTATTAGGTTGATGAGTTTTGTTGTATTGTTGGGGATGTATGGTATTCCCCCAGGTATGCTATTCATTAGTTTTAGCTTTTGAATGGCATACTTGTTTCGATTCTATGTTGCCGGGCACTGTCGCGTGCGTTTGGCTCGCTTCAGGCTCATTAGTTATTCAAGATGCAAAACTGTTTGCACACTTATTGTTGTATGTAGGACCGCGGTCCATTCATGGGCTCGGGAATCTTTTTGTTGGAAACTCTAATCAGAGTAGCTTTATCGCTAAGGCGAGCGGGACTAAGTCTGATCGCCTTTAATACAAACTTAGTTGATAATGTGAAGTTGTAAGAGCGAGCATGTGAAAGTTGCTCGATTTGAGTCTCAGCTTTGTAGACTTAATTAGTTTGGTCTTTCTTGATCATGTTGAGTTCGACTGCGGAGCTCAAGTGTCGACCTTAGCGTTACAGAGTGAAGTCCGCCTGCGGAGTTTGACTTGTCCGGCCTGCATGCAGATTTAAGCGTGAAAGTATGTTTAATCCGCGTGGGGGCGCGGTTGTATGTTTTGCGTGTTGTGTTAGAAGTTTAACTGTCCTCTCGTGTTTTTTGCTGAGCCCGACTTGGCGGAGTTCAGATATCATATTTTAAGGGAGTCAGAAGTATTTCTGACTACTTTAGTGAGTTTGAAGTTCTGCAAACTTCATATGTGCGCGTCCATTCCATAGAATTTAATAATAAAATGCATAATAGAACGAGTCAATATGACCTTAAAATAGAGTTAAGGAGAACCTGGTGGGGCATCAGAGGTGTTGACTGTACCGATGTGGAGTTGTTGGGCGAGCTCGGCCAGTTCGGACAGACGTCTCGCATAAAATTATTGGACGAGCAGGGCCAGGCTAGTGCTGACTTCTCGTTTAAAAACACGACGAGCGGGGCCAGGCTAGTGCTGACATCTCGCGTGAAAGTATTGGACGAGCAGGCTGTGCTTAGTGTTGGGCCGAAAAAGTCTCGGCGTAGAGGCCCATTTTTAGCGGCAAAGATCACCAACGATTTGTTCTGGCTGGAAAATCACTATAAACCATGATGGAAAAAAAAAAAAAACTAATGTTCGGAAATGAAAACCATGCAGCTCCGTTTGTTTTGGGTTGGAGTTTTTTGGAGTCTTTTTGGGGTTGTTTTAGATAAAGTGATTGAAATAATGGTTAGAAGATGTTTTTTTGAAATTTGTGTAGATTACGATTTGATTGGTGAAATAAAGTAGCATAATAAATAAAATAATGGTAAAAAAGGTTATAAAGTTGATAAAGTGAAATGATGAGTGATAATTTAATATTTTTTTATTTGTAGTTGAAGAAATTATTGGTAAAAGAATTGTAAAATATGATGGGTGAAATGTATAAAAAAACTCCGAAAAAAAACTCTAACGAAAACAAACGTAGTGTTCTTTTCTCTATTTTTATACTAAATCATTGATTTTGAATCATGTGGATCGATCCTCCGTATCCACCAGTGTTTCATCGTTCAATGTACTAGTTTTCATCTCATCGTCTTCTGATTCACGCACAAGCTGTGTAGATGGTTTTGTTTTGTATGCTTCACCATGAAAATTGTAGGGAAGTGAATCGTGTGTGGAGTGATGTACGAAACAGATCCGTAATTAACGGAACTAATTACGGATTATTAATTAAACTAGAAAATAAATAACGCGAATTAATTCATATTATCTAACCGACCTAACAAAATCAATATTACTGTACAGATCTAACTTGAACAATGAAAGATAAAATTATGATGTAGAAAACAAAGGACCAGAGATCAAAAGGAGGTGAGTAGTTAATCTTTCTTTAAACATAAATCGCTCCGGTATGGTTTCCACTTGTAGCAAAGAATCGTCTCTCAAGATACAAACGACTACGTTTGGATTTAGAGACACTTCAAAAATCCGAGCTCCGGCGAACTTACAGAGTGCTCTGATTTCTCTTCGACTCAAGAACTAGATCTATATGCTAGATTTTTTTTTTGTGGTGGAAAAGACTAGAGAAAATTCGATGATCTAATTCTCATTAGGAATCCTTTATATAGTGGAGATGAGGTGTCAATACTCAAATCTTATTGTCCGAATGACACATTAACTTTTCCCTCAAGAGAAGAAAATATCAGCCGCCTCATTCATTTAGCCGACCTTAATTAGGGCTTTGGCTAATTTTAAATATCGATTCGGTTTTCCGATCGTATGTATTTTACATCAACTTTAGGTATTAATTTCTCATTCACCCGATATGCGAACCAAGTGATTCGAAAGCCCACCATCATCTACTCCGTGAGGAGTATTCAACGATATAATTAACTCTCGATGATATACATGGGAGCCTATCCAAAATTAGCGCTAAAGTTGACCGTTTGACCATTCGTCAAAACCCACCTCTGGGGCTTTTTTCTCCAACAATAATACCATTTGTATGTTGGATCAAATCCGTTTCGATGAATATGACATAAAGCCACACCAGGAAGTTGCATTCGGTGGTTCAGACACTTCATGCATTTGTGTAGTAATTTCTTGAATGCTCTAGTAAACGCTGCCTCAATCCTTCCCAAAACTCTTTGCGTGCTCTCTTCGGTTTGGAATGTGTGTCCAACTTTTATCCATCCATGGATGTCGTCGTGTTATCAAACTACATTCAAGGACAAAAAGCATATATGGTCTTTTGAAGCGAGAACCGTGAAACATGTTAACCTAGTTAGGCGGGGCATACCGAGTTCTGAAAAGTATCGGTCTAGAAATAAATCGGAAAGATAACCTAAAGTCCCTTCAAAAATTGACAGCCTTAGAGCCTAACCTGTAATATAAGTATAAACCCTAGGATGCACGGGTGCGGATATGTGGATACGGAATATGCAGATACGTGATTTTACGAAAGCATATGATACGGATACGAGGTGTATTTGTAAATAATAAAAATATAAAGACTAAATTGTAAATAATAAAAATTAAATGCATGATATATATATATATATATATATATATTCTTAAATATTATTTTACCATTCCATTGTTTTCATTTTTTTTTAATAGAATTACTTGTGCCCAATTTTAGAAAAACTTTTGTGTTGACTTTTACGAATATAAAATCAACCATTTACCAAAACCCTGGCCTAGCCGAGCAACTCGATGTTTTTTCATGAAATGCTCATTTCAAATAAAATTTAATCAAACTCGAGCAAACTCATCAATATTAACGAGCCAAACTCAAGCATCTTTTTTCTTGCTCGAACGAACTCGAGCCGAGTTCGACATCATTATATTTTGGGGTTGCTCGACTCGATAAGTAAGTATTTGATTCGGTTCGGATCGGTTACACCCATAATTCCACCTATATATATAATCTGTAAAAACGCAAGTTGTAACTCCCCCAGACTCCGGGCCTAGTAGAATTAAATAAGTCATAAACTCCAGGCAACTGCTTAGACAAGATCTTCGTTTGGTTTAAATGGGCTAACCCGAGTTGACAAAATCTTTATGTCTCACACTTATATGGTGTTCATGTGCTTCCGTCACTTGCAATGTGAGATATCACCTATGTTGCACGGACACGGCGCACGACACGACACGGACACGGCGACACATGGCAACTTTCAAAAATATAGGGACACGACACGCCGGGTACACGTAGTATATATATATATATATATATATATATATATATATATATATATATATATACAAAAATATATATAAAAATACAAAAAAATACAAAAATACAAAAAAATATTAAAAAATATAAATAGCCGTGTCCGAACGTGTCCCCCGTGTTCGGGGCGTGTCCTCCGTGTCGCTCCGTGTCCTTGACGTGTCCCTGGCATGTCCCCTGGCGTGTCGGTTTTAAAATTTAATTTAACATTATTTTAAATCAACTGACACGTGTCGGACACGTGTCGACGCGTGTCGGACGCGTGTCGTGTTGGGCGTGTGTCGGATACGGCGCACGTCACCCATATTGGAGTGTCGGTGCATCATAGGATATCACACAAGTCAATTTCACCGGTTAACCCAAGTTTTGACCAAAACTGAATTCCTTAACTCGAACCATAACCCAAATTAAACAATATTACAATCTTTGAAAAATGAATTAAGGAAAAATAAAGTAAATGATTTAATGATGAGTTATGGTTCGTGAATAATGGTAATCTGAAAAAAAGAACGTGACCTGGTATAATCCAGAAAATATATCATATTGAGCCTTAAGCAGGTCAAAATAGTCAATGAGTCAGTTCGGCAAAAGCCACAATTGGGCCCTAAGGAGTTAGTTAGGAATAAGCCGACCCCAATCGATTCTTTGTCGAGTTCAAATTGACCTCATATAAGCAACAATTAGCCGATTAGGCCATCCAGATTACTCCCGTATAGAGCATGTAACTTCCGACCTCTAAAGACGATTATATTGCATCAATGGGTAGTATCTCACGATTGATCTACATTAACTACCGCAACCCATGATTGTTTTCATCCCATGATTTTAGCCTAACTCGGTCATGTTTGCCCACGATTGGCATCACACTGACCCCTCAATCACAGTCCCTGCAAATCGGTGATCTCTGCATTAACTCTCCCGTGAGGGAAGCCTATAAAGGATCTTCATAGTCATAACCCAGAACTATGTTATTGGTTTGATTCCATATACTTTGGGTAAATAGACAATCTCTAAGACAACAATAAATTATCAACAAAATCTCCAGTTTGAGTAGTTGGAGTTCTTCCAAAAGGATACCATTACCCAATTGAATTACTCGACGGTATTCCGCTATTAATAATATAATAAGGAGTCAAGATCAGAAGTGCTACAGGCAATGAACAAAACACAGCATCATAATGCAGCAAGTTAGTAGTTGCCTTTGAGGCATTAGGTCGAACAACTTCAACCGGAAACAATTGAAGGTTGTTATATCAAGATTAGTTAGTTATAACCGCTTTCCCTTACCCCTACCCGCTGTATACTACAATATATACAAGCTGAATACTATTTGTAAAACCAAACATTGAAGATTATAATGAGAAGCAAAGTTTATTTCCTCCATGATCAGTTTTCTAGTTTCTATTTTTCAGTTTTTGTTTCTCTTCGAGTTCTTGGTTAAGAGTTCAATTCTTGTCATAATGACATTCAATAACCAGGTCTGGAACGTTTGGAAACTCGGAAATCAACCTTAAAATAATATAAGTCGTTTTCCCTTAATCAAACAATTACCATTTGCCCTCATTTCCAACATCCCTTTAATTTTCCAGCACTTTAATGGAAGAAATAAGGAGTTCTTGGCTAGAATCATTAGGGTTGGTGGTAAGTAAATTTTTGGTTCATGTTTAAGATTCAATTTAAGTTTAAAGCATGACATTCATAGGAATCCTTATCATGTTTTTAAGATTCAATTTAAGTTTAAAGCGTGACATTCTAGAGTTCTGGATCGATTAGCACTAGGTAAATAAACTGATTTGCCAATTACCGGAACAAGTCAAATTTAACACACACAAAATTTGACTAAAACTGAAATTAAAGTAATCAGAAAAACTTACAACACTGGAAAACGAATTTCCTCTTCACAAACGAACCAGCGTCTGCGAACCACCTCTCGCCTTTCTACAACTTCTTACGAATCACTAGCGCGGATCCGAAGACTTGTAGAGTAAGCACTAATTTAAGGTTCAAATGTGAACACCACTGTAACATATGTTACAGGGGAACAATCAACCCACACTTACCACTAAATTTTTTTTATAAAGAAATATATTTTCGGGATTAATCGAACATTTCTCCATTTTATTATTTCCAAATTTTTTTTTGAAAGATATAAGTCTATATCACACCCGAGGCACAACCACAAGGTAACCGATTAATGTATCGTTTCTGTTTATTCATTTAATCAAGAAATAAACAGATTAACATTTAAGTACATCATTTCAAATAGATCTGTACTTGTTTAATGAATCATTAACCAGAAAGGTTTCATCATTTTAATCCGTATGGCACAGACAGCAATATAATGTGTCATCTATAATATATAACTCTAGTAAAAGAATATATCAACAATTATACAATTATTGAGTCATTAATCAAAATATAACCAGATTATTTCTTCTCATATCGAAATTCGATTTAGTCAATTTCAGACACAACTTTGGGGATTGGAATGAGAAAGATAAGCTTTTCGAGTTAGAAGTTCCTCGGAATCACAATCAGCAATGGTAGGAACCAAGATTGATCATAGAAACAGTCAAGCCAGTATTTTTCTTTAATCAAGCATCGAACTTGTATCAAGGTCAAGGATTTGACACAGATTCAAGGTGAGTATTCAATAAATGTGGATTTCGAAACATGAAATAATCACATATGATTTTCAAAGATTCATCGAAGATGGAACAACGGAGAGTTGAACGAACTGAAATGGAGATTGAATCGGCGGTTCAGTGTTTGATGAAGAAGGTGAAGGTTTCGATATGAGAAGAAAATGGAACGGTTGCAGAAAATGTGGGGTGGTTTCAAGAGGATTGAAGATGGATCGGCTGAGGAGAAGGAACGGTTAAGGAAATGATTTTAATGGAGGAATTAAATGGGAGAATAATGTGGGACGGTTTAACGAGGATAGTGGGAGGTTCTTTGAGTTAGACCCCGACCAAACAAAACCGGAACCGACGGTTGAAACCGGAACCGGCGGTTTGGTCAACCGCCGTTTTGTGTAACTGCCGATTGAGCGGTTGGGAGTTTTTGGCAACCGGAACCGGACCGGCCGGAACCGAACCGGAACCGGCGGTTGAACCGGCCCAACGGCTATTTTTTTTCTAAACACTTCAAAAAATTCCTATAAATACTACCCCATTCCATTTCCAATTTCCTACACCAACCTCCTTTCAATTCTTACATCTTCTTCCCTCAAAAAAACATTTCTTACATCTTCTATTAATTTCTTTGATTATCAAGTTTGTTTAGTTGTTAAAAACAACAATCAAATTTACTTTACGAAACCGAATTTTGAAGTTGTTCTGATTTAATCGTTACTTCAATACGGTTTTAGTTATAAGTAAATTTGGTTTGTATTTTATTCAACAAATTTTTTTACAAGTGTAAAAAAAATTCCATTTTATAATCAAATTTACTTTACTAGACCGATATTTGAAGTTGTTCTGATTTAATCGTTACTTCAATTCGGTTTTAGTTATAAGTAAAATTTGTTAGTTAAATTATTTTTTTATAACCGTTAAATTTAATTTAGATTTCGTAAAATGTCAAAAAGAAGTGAATCATCACAAGGCATTCGAAATGTTACTTTCTGTGATGACACGGTTGTGCCGGAATCGGGTGATCTTGCTGGTGGCTATAGACCACAACATTTTACAAACCCTGTCACCGGTAGTCACATTTCGATTCCTCACTTCGATACACCTTTAGGTTACAATCCTGATGATTTTGGTCATTACGACGATATAATGTATCAACCTGTAAATTTTAACATCAACCTTAATGGTGAAGATAATGAGCCTCGTAATGATGAAGCCGGCGTTGATGATGATGATGTATTTCGAATGCTTCCGTCTGAACAAGAGCGTGGTGGGAGTTGTGTGGTGTAAGAACACCGCGTGGTGCTAGTGGCGATCCTACTCCTACCCCGAGTCGATCGATTTAGATGGTAATGAAAGTACCCGATCCGAGCACAAGAAAAAAATGTTAAAATCAAAATTTTTACGGAATTTTCACAAAGGTTCCTCGGACTGATGAATTAGCATTAGCTAACCCCGGAAAATATTTCTTCGGAGTGTGCGATTTCTGTGGCACAAAATACCAATTTAAAGGAGGTGGTGGTTACGGATCGATACGGGTTCACATGTTAAGTTAACACCCGGAAAAATTGGAAGACAGCGCATCGCAAACCCAACTAAACATGCCGAGCTCCAGCGAAGGTAACACTAATCCACTCTTTATTTACACTCGTGATAACTGTAGAGATCTAACCACGGATCTTGTTGCGGGGATGGGTCTTCCTTTTAGCTTTCCTGAGAATCCTATTTTCGAAAGTTACGTACAAGGGGCTTTGCAGCCGGCTATTACTCGTATACCTCGTGCAACGGTTACTAGGGATTTCAAAAATAAATTTATTAACGGCAAAATATTATTATAGAAAGTTTGAAGAAAAATAAATTCCGAATATGTGTATGTGCCGATATTTGGGAGGATAGGAGGACCAACAATTTTTATTTGGGCGTGTAGTCTCACTGGATTGACAACACTTGGATTGTCCAAAAAAGGTTACTTGCTTTTCATTTATATAACGAAACTCATAATGCTTCTAACATTACATCTTTATTAGTTGATATTTTTGAGGAATACGATTGAAAAGATAAAGTTTTTTCTATTGCGTTTGACAATGCTTCAAACAACATTGCTTCTATTCCCGACTTATCCCATTATTGTGAACTTCTTTGTAACGGTCAATTTTTTCATGTTAGATGTTTATGGCATATTTTTAATTTATGTGTAAAAGATGGTCTAAAAGTTTTTTACCATAATATTAATGCGATAAAAACTGCGATTTCACATGTGTTAGGTAGAAATATTCTTGTTAATAAGTGGTATAAATTTCTTAAAGGGTCATCGCCCTGTGAAACTGCCGCAAGATGTACCGCATAGGTGGAACACCACTTATGATCTTTGGAAAAAAATAAACAAAATAAACAATGCCTTTTGTGAATTTTTAAGTGAACACTGTCTGAGCGAATATCGTTTGTATCCCTCTATTTGGACTACATGCAAGACACTGATGGATGTTTTTGAAGTATTCAAAAAATTTACAATTGTTTTCAAAATGTTATCAACCCACAATATATTTAGTCTAGCCTGCTAGTGTAGAAATAACTGCCGAGTTTGAAACCATGGAACACGACGCTACTTTATTTCAATGTTTAGGGCCGATGAAGGAGAAATGGAATAAGTAAATGTTGCATATTCCTGACACTTATCTCATTTCTTCTATTCTCGACCCTCGTTTAAGACTATTAGGTGTGTCTAACATGGTAAGTGCTTACTATGATGCTTTGTCTAATATTCATAGAGTGCCCCCGGTAGATTATAAAGTTGAAGTAGATAGACTTGAAAATATATTAAACACTTTGTATGTTGAATATGAGCGTATGTATGGAAAGAGAAACGACACAGTTCCAATCCATCCGCAAGTGCTTCTACTAACCCTGCAGGTGTCCTGCAGGGAATTCAAAAAGTTTTGGATAAAATAAATTTGAAACGACAGAAGGGAGCGACCGAGCGACATCGTCATCCGATCAACGTACAGAGATATCAAAAATTTTAAACACAACATTTGAAGGCTGTGAAACCGAACTTCGACTTATTGAAGTGGTAGAAGAGACATGCTGAAGAATTTCCAGTGCTAGCAATGATGGTTGTCGAGTTTTTAAGTTGCCCTGTTTCGACCGTCACTGTTGAACTAGCTTTCAGCATGGCAGGATATGTGCTTACCAATAAAAGATGTTTGCTTCATACCACCACTTTAGAGAAGAAAATATGTTGTCAAGATTGGGTACGAGCTGAGAAGAGGGTGCAAGACATTGAGTCATAAGATGATGAGTCACAGTTTGAAGTCGGTGACACTAAAACTTCAGGAGGAGCGTGCGCTCGAAATACCGACATCGATTAAAGGTACACAATTTATATCTTACTTATATATTCTTACAATTTATAAAACAACTATAAAAGACTAAAAAAGTTATAAGAAACTATTAAAAACTATATATAAAAAAAACCCGATAAAAGACTACAAAAAAAACCATAAAAAAACCCGATAGAAACTATAAAAACCTATTAAAAATAACTATAAAAACCTATTACTAAAAAATATTAAAAAAAAAGTATACAAAACTATAAAAAAAACCATAAAAATCATATACAAACCTAAAAAATTATATGAAACTATAAAATACAAACACATAAAAATACTATAAAATATTACAATAAAACAAACAATTAAAAAATGCTTCAAATACTATAAAAACATATAAAAAGACTATAAAAGAATACAAAAAACATAACAACACTATACAAAACTAAAAAAAACTATAAGAAACTATAAAAATGTGTGAAAAAACTATAAAAGACTAAAAAAAAAACAATAAGATATAAGACTAAAAAAAACAACATTTTTAATCAACATATACTTAAAACCGATTAAAAACACCTATAAAAAAACTATAAAAGACTAGAAAAACCTATAATAAAGAAAACTATAAAACCTTTAAAACAAACTATAAAAGTCTAAAAAAAACAATAAGAACTACGTTCGCTTTGATTTTTTTATATGCCTCCGACACGATTAATATAAAAGATACGTAGGCAACCGAATTACCGGTACAAGCGTTGAAAAAATAACACAATTTACATATAAGAAAAACAACACAATATATCTCACGTAATATTTAATAAAACAACATTTTTAGTCAACGTATACTTAAAACCAACTAAAAAAACCTATAAAAAAAACTATAAAAGACTTTAAGAAACAATAATAAAAAAAACTATAAAAACATATCAAAAAAACTATAAAAGAACAAAAAAAAAAATTAAAAATATATGAACTACGTTCGCTTTGATTTTTTTATATGTATCGTGCCTCCGACACGATTACATATAAACGATACGTAGGCAACCGAATTACCGGTACAAGCGTTGAAAAAATAATATAATTTACATATAAGAAAAATAACACAATATATCTCACGTAATACTTAATAAAACAACATTTTAATCAACGTAAACTTAAAACCGACAAAAAAAACTATAAGAAACTATAAAATACTAAAAAAACCTATAATAAAAAAAACTATAAAAACCTATGAAAAAAACTATAAAAGACTAAAAAAAAAAACAATAAGAACTACGTTCGCTTTGATTGTTTTATATGTGTCGTGCCTCCGACACGTTTACATATAGAAGATACTATGCAACCGAATTTCCGGTACAAGCGTTGAAAAAATAACATAATTTACATATAAATAAAATAACACAATATTAATATTATATTTAAAACCGAATAAAAAACTATTTATAAAAAATATATATATTACATTCGCTTTAGTAATTATAGTGAAAAGAATAGTAATTTGTTATTGTAGTGAAAACAATAAGTATTATATAAAAAGTAAAAAAAATATTAATAAATTTTAAAAGCGTGGCGCAGGCAGTGATACGAACTGTGAACCGTGAGTCGTATTGAATCGGTACCTTCAACCGTCGCTTTTTTCAACGCCCAGGTTTATTCAACCGGCGGATTCACTTCAACCGCTGGGAGTTGTCAGCCGGCTCAAACCGGCTAAAACCTAAACCGCTGGTTACGGTCAAGGGCAGTCGGTTGCATCATTTGGACGGGTCTAGCTGAGTGGTATAATAGAGAATTAGGTTTTAGGGTAATAATGTTATATTCTGGAAATATAAGGCCCACCGAATATTTTAATAGAAAATGTAATGTATCTTGGGCTGGATAAATAGAAAAGCCCACCGAATTTAAATTGCAATGGATCAAGAACACAATATATTCGTTAACGTAATGATACAATAATTAAATGATGCATGTAGGCCTGCAACATAATATATTAATCCATATCTATATCTATATATATTTGAAAGAAAGATTTAACCCGGATTATTCAAGAATTTTGATCCATACCCGTAAAATGATCCAACTCCCGCTTTCGAAATAATACACGTGTCCTCTACACCATTCTCAAACAAACAAAAAAACAAAAACAAAAAACCTCTGTAAATCTGCTTCTCATCTACTAAAATCTCGCCAACTTCTCATCTGCTAAAATCTTGCTAACTTCCTAATCTCTTTTGCAATCCTAATCTCTTTTGCAATCCTAACTTCCCATGTGATCTTCAATTTCAAAATTCTTTGGATTTTTACCAAAAGCTGGAGTCTTTTTCAAGCAATTATTTGATGCCATCTCAAACCTTTGTTGCTTAAACATAGTACACATTACGTTTTTTTTTTTTTCCTTTCAATTTCCTAATTTTAATTTTTGCAAATTTTCTATGGTTGTATAAATAGTGCGGGACGATATGCTACAATGGATGGGGAGAAGTGGATTTGTAGCTTGAGGTTGCTTATGGTACCAGAAGCTGGAGTCTTTTTTTCAAGCAATTATTTGATGCCATCTCAAATCTTTGTTGCTTAAACATACTACATATTACGTTTTTTTCCCTTTCAATTTCCTAATTTTAATTTTTGCAAATTTTCTGTGGTTGTATAAATAGTGCGGGACGATATGCTACAGTGGATGGGGAGAAGTGGATTTGTAGCTTGAAACCTGCGGTAAGTCTTTTTTCTGTCATCTTCATAGGGCTTTCTTCCGATCTTCAATTTCTTTTCTTCTGGTATTCGTTTTATTTTGTATCAATACATGTTGATTCAAATTGATTTGTGCAGGATATTTTGCTTGGTTTTTTTTCTTTCATCTTCATGTGTCTATCATCTGCAATTTGAGTTGTTTACGATTTAATGGTTTGAGAATTCTCCGGCTAATGTAAGAAATTTCTTAATTTGGATTCTCTTTTCATTAAGTTTTTGTCGGTAGACACAAAATTGTATGTAAAAATGGCGTTTCAGTGCAATTGGTTTGTGAAGTATGTTGGGCCTATGTCAAACATAATCAGAGTCCGTTGCTCAAATCATCATTTCAGCTTATTTCATCATTTCAAATGTTGTAGTTATGCATGCTCAACTTCCCATAAAATACGTCCGTCTCTTTCATGCAGATTCATGTACCGGCCGGTGTCAAAGGAGGAGGTGTTGATGGTGTATAAAGTGGAAAATCTTGAGATGTATTTGTAGCAGACATGGAAGCTAGGGATTAGAAACTCGATGGATAGCCTCTTACTTTCTTAGCCTTTTTCCGTCAATGGCAATTTGTCCACCTCCATCAGAATTCAGTTTTATCGTCCTTATTTAAACAAACACGATGTGATATTGGATGGCGACAACCGAATTTCGGTATATAGTGAGTTTATTTATTTTCTATGAAGCTTTTAAATGCTCTAAACTTATTTTCTATGTTATTGGGGTTCTTTTACGATAGTGTTTGGTTTTGATGGCTTTGATTAGTTGTGTTGCTATGGAATTGAACTCTTTGTTTTACGCTTCATTCGGACCTTGCATGTTCATTATATTTCTCAAGCTATACGTTTTTGTCTTCTCGAGCTTTTGTGCCTGGGTGGGAAGGTTTGAGTTATGGGTAGTGTGTGGTGGTATCCTTTGTATTTGTTTTCCTTTTGCATGATTATTAAAAGGATGTTCATTAACCATGCAATCAAGAAGATGTTCATCAAAATGTTTTTCCTTCTTAAGTGTTCTAATGATTGTATCCTTGGCATTTTGTTTGATATTTTGCTTGAGACAGTAGACCAACTATTTATGGTACGGTAGTAGTGCGCCGGAGAGAACAACGCAACTCGCTGTGAACTATCTCACCACAAATTTTTCTTTTTCTTTTTAGGCCTAACACTAGACTTCTTTTTGTTGTTTTATTTATTTGTCTGTTCCTCTCTTAGTCGCTCGGCTTTATGGTTCTATAAATTAGAGTACTGCAATTTGTTTAGTGTGTGAAAATGTTAAGTATGGTTATTTGAATATTTCACATCAGTATATTGCTTCCGTTTTAACCCAATTTGAACTCTTATTTACCATGTAGTTTTTCAAATTATATTTGCACAACACTTTATCAGGTGTCCAAAGAGATATCGTCTTCTTGGTGCATGTCCTTCCCCAAGGGGTGTTGGTATTTTTTGGTAAATCGTCATATCCAGAATGTGAGAAGATAGGCCATGAGCTCAAGGTAAGTTTCTTGAATTTTATACTGCATGCTAATGGGAGGTGGTACCTATAACAGGTTGGAATTTGATATGGTATCTAAATTATTTTGGTTTTCAATGCTTATCTTATCTTCTAGAAATTGTTTTGTGTATCATGTAGGTTTTCTCCGAACTTCCTTTCATTTGAGATAAGCATATCATGACAGAAACAATATTATGATAAGGAACTAATAGTATGCAATAGAGGATATGTTTCTTAACTTTGTTTTTGTTTGATGCAGTGACATGTTTGTCTTAAGATTGTTTAACGTGTCATGTATGGTATTTTACCAATTGAGGGTAATAAATTCACTTACATGTTCTCTTGGTTTTTCCGGATTTGGGATCATAGTAAATATTAGGTTATGGCATGCATGATCATGAAATATATAGATATATGTAGAGGGTGAAGGCATTAATTTTTTACGATCAATTTAGTTTCATGAACAAAAGAAATGCAACTTTGATGAAAATTATAGATATCATGATAAATGAGGTAAGGAAAGGAAATAGGAGATCTGATGCCATGAAAATTTCTCACAATATAAAATATCTAGACTTTCATATACTGACCATGACTATTTCTTTTTGGGGTATATATACGGGCCAAAGGCATTGGAGAGTGGTAAAATCTTGCTGGCCTATAGTATAGGAAGACTTGGTTTGTAATGATTCAGAAAGTAGTATCTTCATATCCATGTAATGATATATAAACACTCTATTGATTGTTAAATAAATGTGAGGTATTTTCTTGATTTCATATGAGGATATAACCCTCTTCTCCATTTGTTCGCTTTGACAGATGTATGTAATGTAACTTCAAGCCATGCATTAGCTCTTCTCTTTAATTTGGGTGTTGCACTGATGTTATATTAAAAGGTATTCAAAGCTTTTGTATATGTCTATGTTTATGATTTATGGTATTTAAAGTTTATTCCCATACTATTTGTCTGCAGAGAATGGTTAAAAAATCTTGGTATAGAGCTAGACGCGATTTTTCGTAGTCCTAGAAAAGATGATCAAAAGGTAGAAGTCATGTTTTCTTCCAACCATGTATCGTTTTTTTGTTTGTATTTGTATTTGTTTCCCCCTATGTTTTGTGTTTTTGTATTCACTATTCAAAATTCAAGAATTCTACGTCTAGCAACATGTCAGTTTATTAGATTATGTTGTTTTGTCCTTCTTAGTTGTTTAACTACTGATATTTGATGAAAAACTCATCCATGTTATGTTCCTTGGTTCCCTGTTTATGTGAGTTCCAACTGTTTACGAATTTATTTATCCGTGCTCAAGAAAATCAAATCTACGATAAGAAGATATCATAAAAGCGGTGATGCATTATAAGTTGCATTTAGGTGAAGTATATTCACTCTTCAGTTTCCTCTTTCTATGGATTTAGCCTATTGAGCTCAACCAACAATAAGATTGTCATTTTTTGGGTGATGTTTTGAAGTCATATGGGTTGGTCTTTACACCTATATGTGCTGGAGAATTGGTGTCTTGAGCGCAAGACCTATAATCTGATTCATGATTGGAAATATTACAGACACTTTTATTGATCTCCAACAAAAGAAAAAATCTTTGACATTTTGAAATGTGTAAACCGAGATCCTTTCCTCTTTAAAGCAATTCTGCTTTTAACATTTTTGTGATGATTCACGAAATTTTAACATAATGGCGTACGTCCTTTTGTGCTTTTGTGGCGATTCCTTTCAGTTTTACTCATGTCTATTCCTTTGTCCGTTCATTTTATACCAACAGTGAATTTGTTTGATATTGATTGTCTACCAACATGTATGTCCAATTTGTCCACTAAATTTTTGCTTTATGATATCCTTTTTTTCCTTCAGGAAAAAGAAAAAAACATGATGGTGACGCAACTTTCAATTATATTTTCGGAAACATGTGAGAGGCTTAATGAAGGAAAAAAAACCGAGATGCTACCATTATTGATGGTGTATGACTTGAAATTTTAGGATTTTAGATGGTGTAAAATTGTATTAACTGGCCATTATTTCAATTTGCTTTACGATTTTCAAGATAATTACTGTACCGACTTTACTTAGTAATAAAATGAATTGATCAAGAAATTTGCTTTCACTCTTGCTTCGGTGTAATTGTATGCATATATACTTTCAAATTAGCATTGTCTAAGTCATAATGTATGAATGATTGGTATTAAAATATATATATATATATAAAAATCAGTATGTATAAACCGTATATGTATAATCTAGATTTTATCGAGATATCATTTCTGATTTTGTCATACAGTAAAGTGTTGTGTGTAGTACATAAATTATATGTTCAACACTTATTGTATCCTAATAAATCACATATGATATAGTTATGATGCTTTTATAGAAATATAATATATTAATGTATTTCATTATAGAATGATACATTAAATATATTATGATGAAATATAGCACACAAATGTGAATGATACCTTAAAAGATTAAATCAAATGGGAGGTATATGGAAATCAATCAACCATTTCACAACTGTTATAAGTTGCTTATCAAACATAAATGACAAATTCATTATATCATAAATAAAAAAATTTCTCGACACAGATAAGTCACTAACATTTTGCAAAGATTTCGAGATTAAAACATTTCTTATAATATAGTCATTTGTAGATATTCATTCCCACATTAAGGAATGGTGATTCCCATTGATGGGCGCATAAATCTACACGCTTTACATTATATCCAATCTAGATTTCCACTCCGAAAAGTAATGAATAGAGTTGAAACGAGTTAAATAAGTTAATTATAATGTAAGGGTAGTTATGGTATTATATTTGTGGTGTGTTGGATAGTGGTGTGTGTGCCATGTGGCAAGTTGTAACAACTAGAGAATCTTGTGTAGATCTCTAGGTGCTGTGTGTGTATGCGTGTAGTAGCCATCCTTATATTGTGTGTGTAAAAACACTGTCATGATCTTCATCAAGATTATTATGAAAATGATATGAAGAACACCAAAATTATCTGCATTTTGTTCTTTTGACTTGGCATCGAGCTTGGTTTACGATGAGCAGCGTTACTTCCGCCGTTACCATCGCAGGCGATTGCGGTGGAGCCTTTGTCACCGGAGGAGCATCGATTGCTGGTGTCACTGCAACCGGAGGATCTGCATCATCTGGGATCAACATTTCCACCTTCACCTCTGTTCTAAGTGTGAGTGTGAATCCAACTATTCCCACCTTAGGAATGCTATCTTCTCCGTTTATATCAGCTGGAGCAAATATCAGTAGCAGCTTTCCCTTCTATTCTGGGCTCAACTTTGGAAGAACGGAATCAATTCCAGGTGTTCTTGGCTCGATGTATCCCAATCTACCACCTCTAACTTCTCTTGATTCTATGGGTGTTTCATCAACTCAGAATCTGCCTTTCACAAACAATTTGACTCAGGTTTGCAATGTTAAACTTGATAGGAATAACTATCTCTTATGGAAATCCACAGTCTTACCCATCATTCGAGGTCATAGGCTAGAAGGTCATGTTTTGGGAGATGAATACTTAAATAGGTCCTTATCACGCGTGTTGGTCTATCCGGATCTCCTTTCCAAAGGCCTCAAACCCAAGAGGAATGGAATATCAACGATCGATTTGCTAATGGGTTAGTTAATGGGGTATATATTGAATCATTCTTATTATGGAAATTGTTGGTTGTAACTTTCGGCTAGGGAATATGGGTAACTATGAGGCTTTGTTCAACAATCAATCCGAATCAAGAATGCTGGAATATAAGAGTGCCCTTACAAGAGTTGTAAAGGGTTCTAAATCCATGCATGACTACTTAGCTCAAATGAAATCTTATCGCCGATAACTTGTTTGCAAATTTGGATATCCTATCTCAAAGTCCTGAGTTGATTTTGGCCACCTTAGGGGGTTTAGAAAGAGAATATGAAGCTATTATAGTGAATCTCACAACTATGGTTGGTTCTTTAACTTAAGGGGAGAGTTCAATCTCATTTCATAACTCATGAAAGCTTACTGTCCGGGTTCAATCTTGGATTCTACTTGGTGGTATTATATCGAGGCTCCAGTCTTTAATGTTGATGTTAATTTTGGATCAAGGCACAGATCACTGGACAGGATCACCTTTAGGCCTCAAAATGCCCTCAAAATCTGGAAGTAGAGGAAGATGAGGTAGAAATAGAGGTGGTGGTAGAGGAGGTAGAAATGCCAACAATGCAAATAAACACATCACATCGGTTATGTGGAAAGAGTGGTCACACTGCCGTAGCCCGTTAGCACGAGTTTGAGCAGGATTTTGTGCCTCCAAATTCTAGAGATTCAAGGCGAGAACAACGACCTTATGGCTACCCTCTCAAGCTGTTGAGAATCTTTGCTTGGTACTTGGGCAGGTGGAGCTACAAATCACATCACCTCTGACATCAACAACCTGCATCTTTCTTCAGACTACCCATGATCAGATACTCTTGCTGTAGGTAATGGTGAGCTTCTATCCATTTCTCATACAGGCACCTGTGTCATTCCCACACAATCCAACTCTCACTTACACCTAACCAATTCCTTACATGTTCCTTCCATAACTAAGAATCTTGTTAGTGTCTCAGTTAACTAGTGATTATCCTGTCATTGTGGAATTTGATGATAAATGTTGTTATGTCAAGGACAAGGCAACAAGGAGACTGCTTCAAATAGGAACTCTTAAGCAAGGACTGTACCAGATCCCTGTCACCAAAGATGTCTCTGCTCTTTCTGGTTCCTGTGTCAACTTGATCTCCCTTCACTCCAAAGTCTCTTCTGACTCTCATTTGAATAATTGTAATGCTTTACTTACTTCCTTAAGTTTAGACAAAGACATGAATGTTTGGCACAAAATGCTTGGTCATCCTTCTAGACCAATCCTGCAACTTGTCCTAAGCAATTTTAAACTCAGTATTGAGAATGATGTTATGTTTTGTGATGCTTGTCATTTAGGTAAAATGCATGCCTTACCTTACTCTAAATCTGCTTTTCATGCTTAAAAAATGTTTGATGTTGTGTACTTGATATTTGGGGATCAACTCTATTTAAACCAATGAAGGTTTTCCTACTACATTCGTTTGTTGATGATTTTTCTAGGTTGAATTGGATTTTCCTCTCAAACATAAATCTGAAGCCCTGTCTGTTTTTCTAGAGTTTAAAAGTCTTATTGAAAATCAGTTTAAAACCACCATCAAGTGTCTTCAATCTTTTTGGGAGGAGAAGTACAGACCTTTTGAAACCTATCTTAAAAACAATGGAATAATCTTTAGACACTCATGTCCACATGCCCATGGACAGCAGGGGAGAGTGGAAATGAAACATAGGCATGTGGTTGAAACGGGGCTCACCTTTTTAGCTCAATCCTCTATGCCCTCAGGGGCGTCCCTGTCCAAATTAAGACTCGGGGCCAGATATTATTTTAGGCCCTTCTAAAAAATGGGTTAACCAAAAAAGATATGTTATTCTTGCCTGTAGCAAGAATCAAACCCAGTTGCTTGTGAAGTTAGACTTGACTGCCACAATTGAGACTTATACCATATTCATTTTTAAAAATGCAATATATATCTTATTGAGTTAAAATTTTACAGGCCCTTAAATTCATAGAAATTTCTCTTTACCTAATCCTGGGACGTAATTGTTGATTGAATCAAGAAGAGACAAATATATATATATATATATATATATATATATATATATATATTTTTTTTTTTTTTTTTTTTTTTTAGTTTGGTTATCACTATAACCACAAGTTTAACTCGGCCAGATATCCATATGTGTGTCCCGATAGACTTCTAAAAATGTTGGCAGTAAGTGCAAAGTGTATTTACTGAAAATTCCCCTTACATATGATCATGATTAGCGTCAAGCAACACATCATGTGTAATATTACGATCTTTCGTGAAAGAGCGGGCGTGTCTTTTACAGCGGATTATTATATTTATTTTCCTTGGCTTTAAAAGGGGCTAAATTGTGATATCTCGATTTTACGGGAAAGAATGAGGCGTGTTTTTTGCGAAAATGAAATATTATAATTGTCTTCTTTTAATTGGAAGTTTAAATAAATATATGTATAAGGCTTGGACTTAAGAGTAAATATTGATAAAAGGAAAAGAAAAAAATATTTTTGGAAGGATGTTATTTATTTTAAGAATATAGCCTTCAATTTACTGGGAGGAAGTTCGAACATGAATTTTTAGAGAAAAAAGCAGAAACAAAGGGTATAGCATTGTATACTTTTGGCGGATCTCGCGACCGTTAATCCGTTTTGAAATCCGAAAGTACTATTTGGAATCTTGAGAAGGCGAGGATCGTTTGATACCAGAATTTGAGACTGATTCTCAGGTATGGTTAACTCGTTTTCTGCTGCAAAATCGTAAAAGATCATGATGTTTTGTGTTTTAGGGGTTTTGGGCATAACTTTTGATCCGTGAATCCGTTTAGAAATCCGAAAGTACCGCGGACTCGTGAGAGAACAAGGATCGTGATGATACCAAAATTTGGGTCTGATTCTCAGGTATGTTGGAGTCAATTTCTGCTGTAAATTCAGGAAAAGGATCATGAATTCATGTTCTAGGGTTTTGTTTAAGTAGTTCTTTGTTTAGAAGCTTTGATCATCGATTAATTCATGTTAATTGTGATCTTTTAGATCTTGTTTGAGGCCTGTTTAAGTCTGCAGAGATTAGTTTTGGTTTGTGGCTTCAATCAAGTAAGAGGCTCTTCCTTTTGTATGCTTTACTTGTATGATGACATGATTAGATGATGTTAGAAGGTTTTATGTTATGAATTGTTTGTAGAAATATGTTTTAAAGATTGTTGTTGTGTTTAGTAGTACTTTATGAGACTTTTAGAATTTGTTTTGATGTTGTTTTGTTGATTTTTGGCTGAAAAGCGTATTAAAAGCAGTGCAGATTTTCATTAGGTTTTAGAAAGTTGTTTTAGCTTGTTTTGAGTACTTTTCAAGTGTACCAAGTTGGGAATCAGTTCCTAACTTTATAATGATGTTATAAAGAACATAAATGAACATGAACAAGCCTTGATTAAACACGTCGTTTAGTTCCGGCACCGAATGTACTCTTCAAGGGAGTTGAAGTTCGGGACCGTCGGAAGAGTATGATTGGCTTGTGCTTTGATGAATTAGTATTCATCAATGTCTGCATGTGATTTCTAGCTTGAGTCTAAGAGTCTAAGAAGAGGAGTAGGGAGATTGTTGTCTGAATGAAGCTAGGTGGCTAGCTAATCACTTAATAAACGTATTTGACTAGATAAAAGGTTAAACATCATGAGAGATTGGATAGGCACAATATAATATCGGCAATGTGAGGTTTGGCGAGATAAAGTGGTGATGATCTTTGCGGATTCTAGACCCGCCAGATAAAGTAGTGATCGTTCCGCCCGGACAAACTCACGAGCGAGATAGACATTCACCGGTCGACTCTCTACAAGGTTGGCGGACAAAGTGGAATGACTCTCTTGAGACCGCATTAGAGATTTATCTCTATAGGGTTAAATCTTTTGTCTTAGTGCATATCTCACTAAGTGTAGTGCCTCGCAAACATCTTTGTAACAAAGATAAGTTAAGATAGAAAGCGCTTAGTCACGAAGTGTTGATGAGCAACTTAGTGAACCGTAGATTGAGTCGGTCACTTGAAAGATAACTTAAATAATAATGCGAATCTTAACGTTGTAAAACTTAAAGTATACAATAGCTTCTCACTCTTACTAAGTACTTTGTACTTACCACAATTGCATGTTTATTTGTATGTTTTGAGGTGAGAAAAGCGACAGGTAGATGGATGGCATTCACGATGATGCTTGAGATGATTAGATTATCTTTTCTTTTAAATAGATTAAAGGTACTAGACTTGTTGTAGTTGTATTCTCAAGAAACATGTTGTATCTTTCTTTCTTGTAAAATTTTGTAAGATAGATGTTGTACCAGTCTTTCTTTTAAGTTATCGTATGTTGTAAGACAAATATTCTACCTTTGGTATGTTGTAATCTAATTCTAGTAGCTTTTATGATTTTATTTCGAGCCTTTTGGCTTCCGTTGCTTTAATTTTGATCTGACGGCGTAGAGGTGGCGTATAATATTATATTTATTTAATGTTATACGTGCCGAACGTTCTCTTCCGGATAAGGGCTCGGTATCCGGGAGCGGGGCGTTACATCATGACCCTCAATCATCGGAAGAGTCAAGTGCATTGACTACTACCTTTCATGTGAAACAGTTTCCGTATAAATAGAATTCTATCGCATATACAATATCCATACAGTCGTAACTCAAGTGTCAAAATGTTAACGACAGTATCTTATAATCTGGACATTTCATCCTCTCGAAGTAACACTTTACTTTTGCCATAAAGACTTTAGAGAATAAGACATTTCTTATAAGAATGTCCTTTCGGATATTTATTCTTATTATTAGGAAATGTGAATTCGGACGAGTGACATAAATCTATGCATGCTTCACTATCACACCCAATCGCTACCGCATGATCGCCCGTGTGGCTGAGGGACATCTAAATAGCGTAAAAGCATGAAAATCCATACCGTGATGTAATGAAGACTCGATCGAAGATAATTGCACAACCGCCACATTGTGGAACACTTAATAAAGTAACTGGTCAATCTAACGTATATGTTACATTATATGTGTATGTCTTTGAAGGAAGTGATGAATGCAAGTCATTTGAACTCCGGAGACACACGGTGATCACATAAAGACTCGGTGACCGCTTAGTTAGTCAACGAGATCAACTACATGCGAGGAAACGGTTATTTAATTATATTTTGTTATAACCATTTGTAACTTACTTTTAATCGATTTGTGAGGTGTATGAAAGTTTATAAATACCTGCATGATCGAGTAGCATTGTAACTTAACACTTGTATTATTCTCTGAATAATAGATTTCCGCATTTCTCTTTCATTTTCTTTGTACTTTCACAACTTCAACATGGTATGAAGCACAAACTTGAGAGTTTCTAATGCATTTGTGTTTTTCCGAGTTCGAGAAAAATCTTGAGAGTGTTCTTCATTCTTTCCGAGTTTTCCGGTTTCTTGAGAGTAAGCGGTCGCCAAACTTCGCTCATCTTTGAAAATGTCGAGAGGATGTGTACTGCTTTTTCTTTGCGAGTGCGGTGAAACTATATTACTAAACCAAGAATGGCTCGCTCAAATCTTGAATATGTCGAGAGGATGTATCTGTTTTCCTTGCAGGTTAGGTCAAACTATATTATAAAGCCAAGAATGGCTATCTATCTATTAGTTATAAGTATTGGACAACTCCTAACCCTAATATTATAACACTAGAGGAAAAACAAAGATGAAGAAGAAAGGCGAATAATCTTATCTATTATTTCACGCGTGTCGTGTGGTATTTATAGTAGAAATTACAATGTGAACACGATATAATAGATCATTAGAAATTTTTGTAAATTAATTTGAATAATAGATAAACATATTTTTATCTTTTATAACATATATCTATATTTCTATGGCATTATATATATTTTTATATTTATTAAATGATCTGGGCCTAGAACAGAGTGTAAGCAAAAATTTATTAAACGAACTGGGCCACACCAGACAGTGCCCAAATAAAAGAAATCAGTTTATTTCGTAAGTAGAAGGAAATAATCGAGCAACTTTGGATATAAACAGAACACGTCACCCCTTTTCTTGTTTTCTTATTAATAGTAGGAGGATAATAGTAGGAAGATGAAGTCGATACCACCTCTCCCCAAACACCTATAAAAATCATACTACACCACAATCTTTTTTTCTCTTTCCAATTTTACCCTTTCATGTTTTCACTTATCGATTCTGACGGCGATTTGATGCGAAAATATTGATTACTTTATTTTCTGAATTTAAGTCATGAAATATTAATTCTGATCGATATTGAGCCTAAAAAATATCTAACATCCTGATTTAAATTCGTTCAGGCATGATTAAAATTGCCTATTTTTTAAATGGCACGAGCTACACTTGGCCAACTTACCACTTCTTTTATTGTTTCTCATCTTTTCCTAGCATCAAACAATTGACGGCTAATAAAGGGTGTGTTTTTTTTTTTTTTTTTTCTTTTTTTTTTTCTCAATGTTGTGACTTAATAGTAATTCCTCGGTTGACGACTACTGTTAACTTATTTTCTGCTATTTTAATAATAGTATCAGGGACGGGCGAGCCCGAGAAATTCATACTCAGGATGAAATTTAATTTACTATCTTGAATGATCGAATTGACTAAGCTATGATGTCTTAATAAGTTAAACAGAACTGTATAGGACCGTATAATATAATGATTTCTCTTTAATTACTCGGTAGTATCTTTATAGAGAGTAATGATATCAGCATAATTGTTCGAGACACCATTAAGTGTGCATAAATTTCATCTACACCATGTATTACGATGGTCATACGTGATCAATGAGTTTTACATCATAATCAAAATGTGAGATAAATTTAATTTCACACGTTATATCTCGACGCGTTTGTCAGATTATTTTTCTTATAAACCGAAGTGTATTCGTACAGGATATGGAACCAATGATGGATATAGAGTCACACGTGATTCATGTGTTGAAGCATTATAAAATGATTAGTTCTCCCGCTGTCCCACATTCATGTGTGGAACATGGTAAATGATTAATCCTCCATACCTCTCTGTGCAATTTTCATTGATTGTTCCTTGTTTTCTAATGGGTTTCTTGGTGGCCGTTGATGTGAAGAAATAATTAGCACAAGTATTCATTGGAAAATTATACTGCGTATACTCTTTAGTAAATTATTTCACTTGCATCCAATGAAAATAAGATATATGGCATGAAATATATTAGAAATAAAATCATAAACAAAGTAATTACATTAAAATCATGTCATATGTCAATGTTTTCATTGGGGGCAAGTGAAACAATTGATTAAAGAGTCTACGTAGTATAATTTCGTGACTTGATTATGATAAAGCGTGCTAATTATGTAAATAACACACATAATTGATAGACTACGAAGCGAAAAGACAGAATAACAAATGTTGTTCGGCGAGCATTTGCCATTCTTTGGTAGACCTTACCGTTGAACCGTATAGAATAACGATCTCTAGGGCCGCCCTCCTGTGAGGCCGAGGCCGAGCCACGTCTTCCAACAATGATCTTTGGGAGCCTAACCGATGCAATGTTTATTAAAAAAAAAAAAAATCAGTGTAGATTCAATCCGATCCAACCTAATATATTATGTTAATTTTTTTGATAAAGACTCAATTTTTACTCCAATCAATAAAGGTGTTGAAAAATTTGATGAATAAGAATAGCCGAGAAATTGTAGAAGACTCAAAGGACGCAAAAGCGTTATCTTTTAAGAGATGTTTCGTCCCATGCAATTGTCACTAAGGTATCAAACAAAAATCTCTCAGAGAGACAGCGGAGGCGTTTGATTCAAACATTGACTTGTTTGAATCAAACCCGGCGACACTCAAAGTTTTACGATGATTTTGTCGAACTTATGAATTTTAAATCTGCATACTTGTGATTTTATAAATTGCAAAATGCATAAGCGAATGGAGGTATTCTTCGCACACGAAAGGTAGAGTTATCACTATTGACTGATGAAAGCATCAACTCACACGAAAAGTAAGTACATATCGATTCGAAAATGCGTATATCTGAAAATCCAAAATGCATATCCCTTCATGAGCAGGTGAACCCACGCTTCGTTGCGATAACATTATTTCGTTCGTATTTCGTATCTGGCGATTACAAAATATATTTATGAAAACAAATCTATCAAAAGTCCCGATAAAAAAATTTACTTAGTACAAAAACATTAGACATACAAACAAGTTTATTAATTTTTGTTTGGAAAGCTATAGAAATTAAAAGAATATATTATATATATATCATTTTGTTTGTGTATACATTATAATTTGGTTTTGTTTTAAATATGTTAGAAAAGACTACTTTGTAGCATGTTTTGAGGCTAACAATAAATTGAATTTTGTATTTACGGATGTTAAAAGCGCGATAAGTATGTTTTAAAATTAAAAAACTTCAACTAAAAGCCCAATTCGGAGGCTTGGCGTAAGCTGAAAAATATGTCGAGGCCGGCCTCGGCGATCTCCAGTGGTTGGTTCGCTTTTTCTTGGTTTTTCGCCGATTTCTGGAAGTCCAAAAGCGATCCACGGTTTCTCGGTCCTCCGCGGAGGTTGAGTATCAATCTATGGCCTCCGCCACATATGAATTGAAGTGGTTGAAGCGATTATTCACGACCTTGGTATACGACATCCTCCGGCATCCGACTCTTTTGTGATGTCGGTGGGCACTATACATTTCCCAAGATCCGTTTTCACGGAACGCATACGAAACATATTGAAGCGGATTGTCATTTTCGTGAATGATGCTATTCTGATTGGATTGATTTTTTCCATCCTATATACCACGCAACATCGGTTGGCGGATATTTTACGAATGCATTGGGGCGACAATGATTCGGTAATACCATCCAGCAGTGAAGCGATTTATGGATCTAGATACATAAACTACACGTAATAAAATAACTAGATCTATATCTACAAGGGGTTGTAGATCATACCTCTTGGATCTCAAAATCCAAGTTGAAGAACATGATAGGATGAGCGAAGAAAGCGTGAAGAGCACCACGATCTTCCGTCGTGTGATCAAGCAACTCCGGTGGAAGGAAATTCTCGACTCGAACCCTTCCGATATGCTACCGGAAAAATCTCAAGATTTTCCCCTTGACTCCACTTGGCGAAATTTTCCTTCTCTCTATACAGAGGTGAAGTGAGAAATTTATTGTGTATTAAGGCTTAGGAGAACTCTCTTTTTATAGGAGAGTAATCCTTGTCCTCAAGATTAAATAATTAAGAGATAATTATTACATTAATCCTTTTTCCAAATAAAAGATAAATAAAATAATTATCCCAAACAAATTAGGATAAATCATATTATTATCTAATATTCCATGATTTATCATTTAACAAATAAAGATAAATCACACATTAAATAATTATCAAGAAAACAAATTTTTAATAATAATTAAATAACACAAAAAGTGGCGCCACCTTTTAATCAAAAAAAGGGTCACACGCACCAACCATATTTTGACCAATTAGATCAAAAAAGGTCAACACACTAATTTGAAGTAAGTCCACGAAAAATGTATTTTCCGTGTATTTAATTATTTAGCCCAACTAATTTAATAGTCCTTAAACAATTAATTCACATATCGTTTTAATAAAGTCCAACAAGAACTAAATTAATATTATTAGGATTCGGCGTCGAGAATAGCTATGCTTTATATTAGGAAGCACGTCGGGGACCATGGACTAATAATCAGTGACTCCGATAAATCAAATAAATAATTATAGAATAATTATATTCGATAAATCGATCACGAGAATATGCCACCATAATCCCGTATTTGCACTCCTCGATTATAAGATTATATTTATCTCCTCACGAGAATAATAATAGCGTCCATTGATATAATCATTACATATGGATTAATCCTCATAGTTTATTCATTCAAATCGGGAAGTTACCGTTAACCACTTTTTAGAACCTCTTATCTTATTTACCATTAACCCCACAGTGATCAATTAATTCATACAACTCCTTTGGTAGCTAATCGATTGTAATATGAACTCGCGCGATCGATCGGTTTCTAGGATTAACAAATAAAGAGGCTGTCTATCTACTTCCGTAAATGGAAGGAATGGATTCGTATCTGTGATAACACGGACTACTCACTCAATCGATTACAATGCCAAGATGGGGTAATTGGACCACGGACTCGGTGTAATCTTAACCGTCAAGTCAAACTTCATCTTTGATTCAAGCGGTTGGTTGTGATCACCTCGAGGATTAAGATATATCCATAAATATGATCATCCATTGATTCGATAAGACTTCTCGATTACGGAATTATATCGTGAACTCACAATCAAATCGGGTCGATACTATATGATATATCTATCATATATAAATGCCCCATTAGGTTCTCTTAACGAAAGTCGGATAAGACAATCACACCAAGCTGTGTTGCAGGCGCATTAATAGCACGTTAAAGAGAGACCCGATACTCTCGATTAACTTCACTACGGGCTAATTGTATTTTAAGTACATCTTCACTAACTCAATCCTCCGTGTATATACCATAACTTTGAGTTAAGTGATTACATAAGCGATATACTTAGGGTTTTACGTAGTGTAAATACTATTGTCACATCGGTGATTATGAGAATAATAAATATGAATAATAACGTCAATTCATTTATTAAATAAAACAATTACAAAAATTGTCTTTGGGCATCACACTAACAATCTCCCACTTTGCACGAAAGCATGTGATTAATTGTTTTAGAGCACACCTATTATTTAAACTACAACAAACTACATCTCCCTTGCTCTAAAGCAATGGAGACTCATCCGTATTCTAGTACCCATTAAGCATATCATAACCATTTGATTCCAAAGTACACTCCGAGTATGCCGTCGTAGGATAGGTCGGTGACTCGGTGAGTACTACATCTAAATGTCATGGGTCTTAATGATTAGTCGGGTTAATCGGCTCAAGGGCGATCCGTAGAATCGAAGCGCTACCGGTCCATCAAATCATGTAGTGCTTGAGTAAACAGGCCGAGATCGATTTAACGATCATCCTCAATCGACTTAAAGTCAAAATCGGTGTATCACACATATCCAAGTTCACACATGAATATGTCGCATATTGTTCCTCGTTCTCTTCAAGATACTAAAGGACATACTAAACTTGCTTTGTTAACGCCGAATCTAAGATTCGATCAAAGTTGACGTTCAATAACTGACCATCTCTTACTAGAAGAGAATCTATCCATTTCTCTTGATCCGAAGATTTGGAGAGTCATTCTTGAGGCATAGGGTAGAACTTCCTCGTTGAATGTTGCATACAGATGCATCATCTTAACCAATAAGATGGATAGAAAACGGTGGTGATTCTAATGAATTCGACCGAGTCAAACTCTTAAGAATGTTGTCCAAATCTCATTGCGAGAAGAATTGGCATTGTCGGTCGACTTGGATAACACACCCGTGTTGATTCCAAGTAGTGCGGTGTTAGCCTTCACAAACACTAATTTATATATTCACTCTTGTACTAAAATTGATATCCGAGTCTACAAAAGACTTATCAATATTACGGTCAAATCCACATATTGTAGAAATATATGACTTCCAATGACCGAGAGGTTTGCTTTTTATCCACAAAGGACATAAGCCTTGTGAGTCGGTCATCTGTCGAAGTTCATAAGTCAATACCATACATTTGAATGAATCAGGACTCCGTTTGTTTGGCAAGAAAGTCTCGAGGAATCACCCCTATTTTACGCTTTTGAGCGAAATCATGCAATACCGAACTCATTCTACTCTTTTCCATGTAGATCAATTACTCCCCGCTGGGCTGAGACACTCGGTGGTTACTGAAGTATGAAACGACTCTGGAGTACCAAACTCCATTCACAGGGTTATGGCTTGAAAACCAACCCACTATTATCGAGAATCTATCTTTGCTCACAAAAGAGCCATAGGTCATCGATCGATCCTTAGACTACAAAGTCTGCGAGAACCCGTAACGGGTAATGGATAAACCATACTCCCACTACATTACGGGTGGATCGAAATTACGATCTAGTTTAGTAGTATTTAGTGTTATCACCAACAACCGATGTTGGATGTGGTGCGATTTTAATCGAGTTAGTAACTACCTTGAGTAAGCGTACTTCAAGGTTTAAGGTTTTCTTGTTCATAGACTCTATCGGAAAGGGCGCTTGATATCTTTGTCACTTCCGATTTCAAGAATCTTATAACAAACCTTTTTCTCAATGCTACAAGATATAGAAACGATTGGTCAGCGACCCGAGCGTGGTCGCGAAATTTCAGACCTACCTTCAAGCACCGTGTGCTAAATTCTTATATTTACGGAGTGGGGTGAACCGAGTCCACACCTTATCCGTAAATTCCAAAGCATATTCTAGGTAGACTTCTCGGTCTTACATTTCACTTGTAAACCGTTATTTCACTTCAATATCTTTATTGAGTTAAGCGGTGTATTGTAGCACGTCTAAAAAAAAAACTATATAAGGCAATTTAAGCGGTTTCTCACTTAGTGAAAACATTTCACTATGAGGCGGGCCGAGCATCGAGTCCACAGGACTATGTGATGGCCCATTTTAAAGTATAGAATACTCTATCTCTGTTGAAAGCAGAGAAACCTCAAAATATTTTGGATAAACTTACCGGAGTGTTTGAATAGTTATCGAGACAAGAAGTCACTACTCGGAAGCTCTACTAGCTTGTATCTTTCATGAGACCCGAAAGGTCGTCATAAACAAGCTATATTTACTTCTTTATAACCATTATCCTTTCCCGATTGAAAGGAAACTTAGTCATTGAACCTTTGAGACAATATAAGCAGGTGGGAGAAAGGAATCACCCTGAGGCGGTCTTGAGTCTGTCTTTTAGGGACTATGCACTAACTATGGAATATGAAGAAGCGTTTATCTAAATATAGAAACCAATTGCTTTTAATGGTTCTTTAAGATGTGTTTTATATACATATTTAAGCGATTGTAAGTGGTTTTGACTTTATCAAACAAAAGTCGAGTCTTGGATTAAGTACTACAAATGGTATATTCACTTTACATCGACAAACAAATTATCGAATAGAAGGTAAATCCATTCGTTCAACGAATCTTAAGCGAGAAAAATAAATCTTCTGCGATATCAAGGATTGAATCGAGATTCATTTCCTCATATCACTCCCACTATTCTAGCTAAAATTAAGCGCCCGTTGTTTACTCTTTTAATCGTTAAATGCCTTTGCTTTGCCTTGTTCTTCCAAAGAACTTAGCTCAAGAAAATCGCCAAGGATTCATAGGTTGGTGATCGAAATCACTATCCTTATCCTATGATTTTGAGTTTTTATTAATTTTCGGTTTAGCCTTAAAATCAACTCAGTTTTAGATGACTAACACTCTTAGACATACTCTCCCATTCTTGACTTTCCGTAAATGGAAGCTTGAGTTTTGAACTAGCGGTTCGTGTGAGTAGACACTACTCTTGAACCGTGGGATGTCTATTTGAGTGTTACTTGTCGGGACTTCTCGGATTTTCTAATATACTAGAAAAATAACAAATCATAACATTAAAGCTCCCACTAGTTTATCGGTTCCAAATACCGTCTAACGAGCAATGCTTTTAATTTTTATGATTTTCCAATTTTCAATTTGAAAATCTCTCGTGTAAACACTTACACAATTCTAATGTTTCGAGAAAAATACAAATTATAAAACTCCCACTAGTTCGCCGATTCCAAATATCGTCTAACTAGCAACATTTCATGACTTTCGGTTTTTTCAATTAGAGCGATTACGTGTGTAGTCGATTACACTTTTCTAATGTTCTAGAAAAACAACAAATCATAAAGTTCCCACTAGTTCATCGATTCCAAATATCGTCCAACTAGTAACACTTCATGATTTTCCAATTTTCAATTAGAAAATTACTCGTGTAATTACTACATACTCAAAATTCACTAGAAGAATTTGAAGTCGAAATCACCTTTGGTCAAACTAAGTTTGTCTTCCGTTTGACACGAATGACACTTAGTGACATACCTATATGTCACTCACGGTTTTAAAAGGCTTAAGAGAAAATATCTCTTTCGAAAAATAATTGCATTATCGATTAACTAGTTCAACGTCTAGTTACTTTCCACTTTTAACAAAGTCATTACTAGTCAATTAAATTTTAAGCAATTTAGTAAGGGATATAATCTTGTAAATAAAATGACATGTATTAATTCAAGTTTAACACTACTATATTTTATTTTAGGAATTGTAAACTAAAATTAAGTCTACTCTACCATTCAAGTTTTAACCTCGCATCTCGAGTGCCGCCTTAGGGTAGGTCAAAGAGATGGCGGTTAAATCGAGACAATCTAAATCAATGAATAACTTGTGAGAATCGGACATCCACGAGAATCGAACATCCTTTATTCATTGACTACCTTCCTTTACCCCAGCCTAGATATTTCCAAAAATACCCATGATGAGTGTGACCTACTATATCGGATCTCTTAGAGTGCGCCCGAGTATGCCGTCTTAGGATAGGTCGGTGACCGGCAGTACCAGAAATCCTATCCTTTGGAGACCAAGCCATGAATGTTGATAGGCGAACACCATCCTTAGGGGGGCGAAATCAAAGCGCCTCGGCGTCACCCTTCTCTCACTTACTTGTATCATAGTAGAGGCCGTGGGGGTTGTTTGTCGCCTCCCCGCTCCGCTCAATATTTTGGAAGTGGTGGTAGGTTAACTAACCACGTCTTTTTGATGTTAACATAAAAGCACATCAAATCAAGGATTCGAATGGTGTCGGTGCGTAGGCAAGCCTACCCGTCCTATTCGTTGGAACATATGTGATGATCGGACGAAATCGGGTCAAGAGAGCCTATTGAGATTAGAAGGAATCACCCCTCCGCTCTCGGTTTGGCTTAGTCTTGCGGACTCCCGTGCATACATCACACTAGGAGGGTTAAGTCGTTTGGCGAAGCTCGATTGACCACCAACCTAAAAGCGAACCGTTTTATCAAGATTTATTGTTCTTTTACCATCATTCAATCTCGTAGACACTTCACGAATTGAAAGCGTGATCTCGTTTGACTTTAAGGCGGTTCACGAGAACACACACGAAAGGCTAACGATTTCATAACCCGTCCTCGGATCTTTAATTAGTTACTAAATTAATTAATTACCACGTATTAATTAAATTTCAACTAATTACACGAGTTTGTATACATGCCTATTTTAATTACCAAAATTAAAATTCTACATGTATGCATGGAGTGAATTTATGATATGATGCATGTCATGGCAATTCCGATTTTATATCTATTTTATGATCAAACACATAAAAAATAAATTGCGGAAAATTTAAACACCAGAGATGGATCGTTGGCGGCGCGTATCTAATCTATTAGAAAATAAAAACCAAAACCCTAACTAGGGTTTACTACTTTCTAACTAAATCTGCAGCTGTTGAACTCTTTGGCGATCGGCATACTAAGCGAACTCGGATCGGGACGAAACCTTCCAGATCTTATCTTCACTCCTTGAACTTCAATATGGACGGTTGGATCGGTTCTTTGACTTACCAATTTTCTCCAGTAAACCGCCAAACTAGCTGCTGAATCTGACTTTGACTGCACTGCATCAAGGACTTCCTGAGGCAGATCGGGAATAGAGATGAATCGATCGACCTAAAATTTTTATGGTACGTCCAAAACTCCAAGTTGAGCAATCTGAACGGTCGGATTTGATTTTCAACGGTCCAAACTCTCCCAGAAAATCGAGGAAGTCACAGATAGTGTTTCTGTGAATCCTGCGTTTTTCTGTTACAGCAACCTCTTCGCAGCATCAAACGGATATCGAAACGGACTCTGATCGACGCCAAAATTTTTGGAGTTGATCATCATCTTCTAATCTTGATTCTGACCGGAGGGATCTTCGTTTCAACGGTTCGATCAACGGGAAACACGAAATAACTAAACAGCTACTAAACAGATCTATTTTCTGGAAATTAAAATTGCAAAAAAAAAATTACATAATTTCCTATCTTTCGTATGGACGAATTTTAAATCGTTTATATGGGTTTACAATAGATCTAGCAGGTACTTGATGCCAACCCCAATCCATCTCTTCAACCACGACATTCATAAGCATAAAAAATAATCATGCATCGCCCCATTTTAAAAATTGGGACAAAAATCTACATGTTTCTGGCTCACCAGATCTAATATTTTATACGTATAAATATAGATCCCCATGGCGGCTGATACAGCTTGTTAGTAATACCATCCAGCTTGTGAAGCGATTTATGGATCTAGATCTATAAACTACAGCGTAATAAAATAACTAGATCTATATCTGAGGGGTTGTAGATCATACCTCTTGGATCTCAAAATCCAAGTTGAAGAACGCAATAGGATGAGCGAAGGAAAGCGTGAAAAGCACCACGATCTTCCGTCACGTGTGATCAAGCAACTCGGTGGAAGGAAATTCTCAGCTCGAACCCTTAGATATCTACCGGAAAAATCTCCAAGATTTTCCCCCTTGACTCCACTTGGCGAAATTTTCCTTCTCTCTCTACAGAGAGGAAGTCGAAATTTTTGTGTGTATTAAGAACAGGAGGCTCCTTTTTATAGGAGAGTAATCCTTGTCCTCAAAGATTAAATAATTAAGAGATAATTATTACATTAATCCTTTTTCCAAATAAAAGATAAATAAAATAATTATCCCAAACAAATTAGGATAAATCATATTATTATCTAATATTCCATGATTTATCGTTTAACAAATAAAGATAAATCATTGCGTTAAATAATTATCAGAAAGCAAATTTCTTAATAATTAAATAACACAAAAAGTGGCGCCACCTTTTAATCAAAAGGGTCACACGCACCAACCATATTTTGACCAATTAGATCAAAAAAAAAAAGGTCAACATATTTAATTTGTAGTAAGTCGCGAAAAATGTCTTTTAAAGTGTATTTAATTATTTAGCCCATTAATTTAATAGTCACTAAACAATTAATTCACATATCGTTTTAATAAAGTCAACAAGAACTAAATTAATATTATTAGGATTCGACGTCCGAGAATAGCTATATCTTTATATTAGGAAGCGCGTCGGGGACCATGGACTAATAATCAGTGACTCCGATAAATCAAATAAATAATTATAGAATAATTATATTCGATAAATCGATCGAGGAATATGCCACCATAATCCGTATTTGCACTCCTCGATTATAAGATTATATTTATCTCTCACGAGAATAATAATAGCGTCCATTGATATAATCATTACATATGGATTAATCCTCATGAATTTATTCATTCTAAATCGGGAAGTTACCGTTAACCCTTTTTAGAACCTCTTATCCTTATTTACCATTAACCACTAGTGATCAATTAATTCATACAACTCTTTGGTAGCTAATCGGTGTAATATGAACTCGCGCGATCGATCGGTTTCTAGGATTAACAAATAAAGAGGCGTCTATCTACTTCCGTAAATGGAAGGAATGGATTCGTATCTGTGATAACACGGACTACTCACTCAATCGATTACAATGCCAAGATGGGGTAATTCGGACCACAGACTCGGTGTAATCCTTAACCGTCAAGTCAAACTTCATCTTGATTCAAGTAGTTGTTGTGATCACCTCAGGATTAAGATATATCCATAAATATGATCATCCATTGATTCGATAAGACTTCTCGATTACGGAATTATATCGTGAACTACAATCAAATCGGTCGATACTATATGATATATCTATCATATATAAATGCCCCAATTAGGTTCTCTTAACCGAAAGTCCGGATAAGACAATCACACCAAGCGTGTTGCAGGCGCATTAATAGCACGTTAAAGGAGAGACCCGATACTCTCGATTAACTTCACTACGGGCTAATTGTATTTTAAGTACATCTTCCTTAACTCAATCCTCCGTGTATATACCATACTTTGAGTTAAGTGATTACATAAGCGATATACTTAGGGTTTTACGTAGTGTAAATACTATTGTCACATCGGTGATTATGAGAATAATAAATATGAATAATAACGTCAATTCATTTATTAAATAAAACAATTACAAAAATTGTCTTTCGGGCATCACACACTAACATGTAGGGCATCAAGTTCACTTTGAATTGCCTTTTTCCATTACGTGGATTGAGCGACTTCTTTGTAGGTATTTGGCTCTTTGTATGTGTATACATTGAGAAGGTAAAAGTCTTGTATCCATACGAAATATTGTTGTGGGATACTACATTTTTGAATCAAGTGGGGAGTAAATTTGTTAGTAACAAAGCTGTATGTTGGTAGTCCTTCAAATAAGTAGGAGCGACTCTTGTTCGGAGGACCTTACGACTATATGCATGTAGGTTGTCTTTGGTGCGAGGATTGGTTAAAGTTGTGGAGTCCTCATTCTAAGGTGTGATGGAGTCTTCATTTAGATTTGTAGTAAGCCCTCCATCAATCATGTCTTCATAAGAAATCTGGACTGGATGCAGTAGGTATGACCATTGTAGGATCTGTATTGGTTTTTGTTGCAAAGGGAAACTCGAATTCATGAAAAACCACATCTCTGGATATGAATAGTTGTCTGGTGGCCATATCAAGAACTATGTAGCCTTTGGTGTGTGTTGCATTGCCTAAATAAACACATTTTCTGCTTCTTGGCTCAAACTTGCCCATGCCCTGTACATTAGTTCTAATAAAAGCTAGACAACCAAAAACTTTCAAGGCTTTGTAAGTAGGTGACTTTGCATAAAAAATAGAATATGGTGATCTATTGTTTAGCAAAGGTGTAGGAGTAATATTTATGAGATACGCTGCATGCTGTAACGATAAACCCCAAAATATCATGGGTATGTGTGCATGGAATCTTAGTGCCCTAGCTGTGGCAATAAGGTGCTAATGTTTCCTCTCTACTGCCCCATTTTATTGAGTTATGTACACATGATGTCTCATGAATGATACCTTTTGACATAATCTTGTGTAAGTTGGAACTCAAGACCATTATCAGATCGGCTAAATTACAATTTTCGTCCTCTAACTAGACACGTTTTTCAATTTTGGTCCTTGTTTTTCTCCGGCGACAATTTTAGTCCTGTAAGTGGTCTTTTTTTTGCAAAAATAGTCTGAGCGCCGGAAAGACCACTTACAGGACTAAAATTGGTCTTTTCGGCGACAATTTTAGTCATGTAAGTGGTCTTTCGGCGACAATTTTAGTCTGTAAGTGGTCTTTCCGGCGTTTAGGACTATTTTTGCAAAAAAAGAAGACCACTTACGAGGACTAAAATTGTCGCCGGAAAAATCGAGACCAAAATCGGCGTGTCTAGTTAGAGGGCGAAAATTGTAATTTAGCCTTATCGAGATCGATGGTCCTAATGTGTCTATTAAACTAAGTGTAAACCCATTCACAGAAATTTTTAAGCAGTAATCTAGTTTCTGCCTTGGTTTTCATCAAGAATACCTATAGGTATCTACTAAAATCATCCACAATAGACAAGAAGTAAAATTCACCATTATGTGTACAATGTCTATTTGGACCCCAAATATCAACATGAATCAAGTCAAATATAGTGCTACTAATAGGAAGCGGGTCCCCTACGGTACAAGGTGAGCGGTAAAACGTGTTGTACACCGTTTCCGTTTGAATTTTGGACGGGTTCGTCCAAATTTGGACGGGAAGAGAGTGAATCAAATTTAGACGGGAAAAGTGAAATTTGGACGGATCAAATGGTGCTCCCGTCCAAATTTGGACGGATCCGTCCAGATCCGTCTGACGGGAAGAGAGTGAATCAAATTTGGACGGGAAGAAAGTGAAATGGTGCTCCCGTCCAAATTTGGACGGATCCGTCCAGATCCGTCAAAATTTGGATGGATCCGTCCAAAATTCGGACGGAAACGGTGCACAGTACTTTGTACCACTCACCTTGTACCGTAGGGGATCCGGACTCGCTACTAATAGAAATACTAGTAGGAAAACTCATCCTTTTTTGTTTAGCTAAAGGACAAATATGACATTCATTGTGTAAAGGTAATACAACATCAGGTGCATCTAATTTTTTTACACCTTTTAATCTCTGAGTATATAAATGTCTTAATCTATAGTGCCATAACAAAGAATCAGTCATAGTATGACAAAGCAAAAAGTATCGAGAAAAAAGCAATGAGTCTTGCTTTGAGAATGTATAAACCTCTTATTAGGCTATTGAACCAATTATCCTCTGTGTTGGTATATCTGTATCATCTGACCATTAGCATTAAAGGATCTGAGAACAAGTAGTGCACTGCAATAAGTTTTCTAACGAGACAACAAATAATATGAAAAGCGAGGCACACAAAGTACATTTTTCAAGACAATATCATATTGATAATGACTTCACCAATGTGAGTAACAATAGCCTTGGCTCCATTAGGAAGATTAACATTAAATCATGCGGAGGTATATACTTAGACATTAAAGTGAGACTAAATACCACATGATCCGTGGCACCAGAATCTATAATCTATGTAAAGAGGTTACATGATGAAGGATCACTCATGACTTGAACATCAATTTGTCATAACGGTGGGAAGTTGTAGTGAGAGATATGCAGTCTTGAATCTTGTATTTTTACATGCCTCAACATGTTCATGATCTGATCATACCAAGATATGTTCATTGTATATGTCCTTGAAGTGTCTGATACTGGAGTATGAATAGAAGGATCATTCAAAGAAGGTTCTGCATCTTGGAAAACATCTGGATCAAAACCAAACTACACACCAATATTATTAGCCATAATGGCTCCTCTACCCCTACCTCTTGAACCATTTGGGAAGCCATACTTTTTGTAACATATTTCCACAGTGTGTCTTTCCTTTCCATAGTAACTGCACTGCATTTTCTTGCCATTCATTTGATAATTCCTCTGATTACCTCTTCGTATGCCTCTACCCGGTGATGCATTAACGATCGATCTGAGTGCGACCGGATCTTGAGTAATCTTGACCAGGTCTCACGAAAAGTGCGGAAATTTGCAATGACATTCAAAGACATATTCTCTCTATAGTTGAGGAGTAAGTGATCTGTGTTTCATGTTGGATTTCCATCGATAAAGTAGTGGCAACATCGGGGAGTGGCTTAGACATAAGAATATGAGATTTCACATTGCTATAGCTATCATTCGGGCCTTTCACAAATCGATTACATAATCGGTTTCATTATATCCTCTATAGACCTCAGAGCATGGCAAATACAAGGGAATCGGCCTAATCACCAAGAATGGATCTATTGTGCCTTCGATTTAGTGAAATATTCGATGAATGATATGAACCTTGCTTAATATTAAAAATTTCTTCCTCAAATTGGAAATGCTGTACATACTATCTGAACGAATCTTTTATTCAAAACATCCCATACTTCATTTCTTTGTTTGTAACCAAAAGACACTTTGGTAAATTGCGGGATCAATAAATTTAGGATCCATGTAATGACAAGATCATTACATTGACACGAGCTTCAAAATTATCATCATTTTACGATGGTTTAGTCAATGAACCATCAACGAATTTTACCTTTCCTTTCGTGGACAGCATCATGCCAATCGCTCTCTTCCATTGATGATAGTTCTGTGCACTTACGATGGTCGGCTTGGCCAGGGCCACGTGTCATGAATATTTTGGGTAAGCTCAAGTAGATTAGGGAGAGTCTCCTGACCGGAGATCGGAAGTCCGACCGGTGTCCACCATAAACCCCGAGGCGGTATTTGCCTCACCATTCCTAACCACGCGAGGTTTCCATAAAGTAAAGGTAAGCGTGGGGAATGAATTCACCTCATTAAGGCTCGATTCAACATTAAAGATAAAGGAGATATTATCTCCTAATAATTAAGATTAAGTATCAATCCCATTTAATATCGGTATAACCCGAATCCTTGAAGGATCGGCGAGAATTAGGGTTGAGACTCTACATATAAACCCCTACAAGAACTACACGGTGGCTTGATTCCGGGAGAAATAACTTGGATACATAGGCGGCTTGAGACCAACTCAAGTTCGATCAGTATCATACAAACCACCTTTTTTGGTGTTTACGGTTTTGAGAGAACTACCACTAGGTCCATTAACCCGAAAATATTAAGCGGTGAAAACCGACTTCATCATGCACCTTTCCTTTGAACCGGTTGTACTAACACCATGGAAGTGTTCTTTGCGGATGAATGTAATAGGGATCTCGACACATTGTGTTGCCATGATATAACTCAAGAATCAAAGAACTTGATCAAATGAAGAAAGCAATCTGTGAAATTGAAAACGAAATCGAAATCGAAGCTAAATTTGCTCGATACCATGTTAAGCAGTGTGATAACCTTTGTTGAAATTGATAAGAAAGGATCAAAAACGAACTAAAGAAACAAGATCAAACAAGAACATTCTTCAGAATTTGAAAATTGAATTTGGCGGGAAAATTTTTGTTCATTGAAGAAGATGAATGTTACAATGAGAATTAGTGAATTGGAACTTCTGAACTTCTCTAATGTGTTTACATGTTTTATACAGAGTGTACAACATCCTCATCCTCAATAACCGACTTCCAACTAACATCTAACAAACTAACGAACTAGTGTTCGACTAAATTCCCCTATGAGCAATGAACCTTCACTCTTGTGCTTCTTGTATCTTAAACAGATAGTTCATGAAGAATTTGAGTCAGGAAAATTTCGAGATGGGAAAATTTTGGAAAGGGAGTAGGATGGGGTAGGGATCTCAAGAATTTTACATGACCTTAAGATTAATGATTCTGTGACTATTATCAAAAAAAACAATTCAATTGTGCAGTGCGATTCTTATTTAATCTTTTTTTCTTGTCATTTATTCTTATTCTCTCTCTATTTTCTATAAATATTTTTAGGGCCAAAAAGCCAAAAGTACACAAAGCGGACTTATTGGACTTATAAGGACAAAAGGAATCTGTTGGACTTATAAGGACAAAAATTAGATAGATAGACTCAAATAAATAATGAAAAAAAAAAAAAAAAAAAAAAAAAAAAAATTT
Source organism: Gentiana macrophylla (assembly GCA_026214975.1). Classification (NCBI taxonomy): domain Eukaryota; kingdom Viridiplantae; phylum Streptophyta; class Magnoliopsida; order Gentianales; family Gentianaceae; genus Gentiana; species Gentiana macrophylla. Next base: position 126,204,948 of record CM047807.1, on the reverse strand, counting down.
GTGATGCTTGTTTGTGTTTGTGAAGAGGAGAGAGGCATTTTGCTCAAATGTTTGTGTTTGTGCTGTTTGTTTGTGTTTGTGTTTTTTTTTTTTTTTTTTTTTTTTTCTCTTCTTTCTCAGCCGTTCAGTTTTTAATTTTTAATTTTAATTTTTAAATTTTATTTTAATTTTAGGTGTTGTTGGGTTTTTTTTTTTTTTTTTTTTTTAACGATGTATTGACCATCGCGATACAATGACCACCCCCGATACATTGACCACGCGACGCATTGACCACCCGATGCATTGACCATCTCGATGCAATGACCATCACGATGCATTGACCACCGCGACGCCCGATCGATGACCATCGCGATGAAGTGACACGATACGCGATGTAGAAGACACGGTGATTAAGCACCGTGATGCAAAGACATCGTAATGAAGTGACACCGCGATCGCGATGACCACCCCGATGCGAGAGACACCGTGATCCGGAGACACCGCATTGCGAGACACCTCGATGAAGTGATCTGGCGGCGTAGTGAACACCGCGATGCGAGGCGCCTCAATGAAGTGACACCACAATGCATTGACCACGCCCGGATACATTGATCACCTCGATCTGGTGACCACCTCCGATGCGAGTCACCCACGATGCGTTGATCAAGCCAGATCGAGAGACACCGTGATCGGTGACCACCCCGATGCGAGAGACATCACGATGTTATAATATTTGGCGATCGAGAGACACGCGATGAAGTGACACCACATTGCAGAGACACCACGATGAAGTGACACCGCAATGCGAGAGGCGCGATTGCGAGACATCGCGATGTTATAACATTTGACGATCACGAGACACCGCAATGCGGAGAAACCGCATTGCGAGAGACACCCCGATCACGAGACACGCGATGAAGTGACACCGCATTTATGCGGTGACATCAACAATTTATGCGATGACATCTGCGGTGACATCAATGTCACTTCATTAGTTGTCTAATGTATGCGGTGACATCTGCGGTGACATCAATGTCACGCCATTAGTTATGAAGACATACGCAAGCAAAAACTTCTTAAAAGTACAATAATTATACTAAATTTCCATTTATTTTACCTTACATCATTGGTAGTGGCCAACAAATCTGAAGCTACTTTTGTGTCTATACTTCTCATTGACTCTCAAAATACAAGTACCCTAGGAATTAAAAGATAAGGTAAATAACTTTAAGTATATTCACATATAAAGTCGTTCACCAAAAGAACCCCATAAGGTCATTGAGTGGCAAATGCAAATATCTTAAGGAAAATCTTTGGGCCAATAATTTTTCAACATGAAAAACTTGATGTCCAAATTGGCAACTTACGCTCTGTACACCCGAAAAAGTAGACTTTCTTATCACCAATATTCCCTTTTTTCTTTTCGGATGCTTCCCGCACAAAGCACCACGAGACTTCAGTGTGATTTTTCAAAATTATTGTGCTTTGTATTTGAGCAGATAATTTCAAGCTGGAATTGAAGGAAATGGAAGCATAAACTTCTCTATGCCGTACTCCGTCTCTTTTTCATCTCCGTCTTGTGTTTCATCTTCCTTTTCAAATGCTTCACGCACAATGCACCACAAGTACTTAAGTAGAACTTCTATTGCCTTTAAATTTGAACTCAAAATTACGAAGTAAATACCTCGATAATTGAATCTATAAATGAGAGAAGAAATTAATTCACCTCAAGGCTGAAAGCTCAGGTTGTAATTGTAAATGTTGTCAATGATTTCTTTGGAGCTGATATGAAGAAGGAGCTAACTTTGTTTGATTATTTCTTTGGAGCCATTTAAGATTCAATTATCATTTGTTGTATCAAAGCAAAGAAGCAAAACAAGTAGTGATTCCGTCAAAATTGAAGAAAGCATCCCGAATCACTATGATGTCCATTTCCTCCAGCTCCTCCACCGCCTCCGCCGCCGCCGTTCTGAAATAATTGTTGAACGATGAGCTTTAGAGAGGAGGCAACCAGGGGTTTTGCAGAGGTTTAATAGCAAATGTTGAATGGAAATGGAGGTGAGAGGATTTTGGTTGCGGATTGTGGCAGAAGGAACATAATGGGGAAGCAAAAGACTTGGTGGTGGTGGCTGTGGTGGTTGGCCGGACATAGTCGACGGAGGAAATGGAGAGGGAAATTGAATGCTTGCAGAGAAGGCTGAAATAAGCGTATTTTGGTTTGAACAGGTGGGGATGTGAATTGAAGGGGTATTTTGGTACATATATATATATATTATGTCCTTATAAGTCCAACAGATTTCTTTATGTCCTTATGGGACTAATAAGTATAAAAAACTATCTTTTAAGTAATTAACCCATATTTTATTCTTCCCAATGTATGTATGTATATATGTATGATCGATTGCATATGTTCGGTCGATGATCGGACAAGTTTTACGAGTATGTTTCCATGTGAGCAAATACATATCAAATTTTGAAGCCGGTGGTGATAAGCCTACTCAGCCCTATTTATATTTTTTTAACAAGTGGACCATAATTCTTTCTTATGGTAAAGAAAATGTTTGTTTGTTTGTTTGTTTGTTTGTTTGTTTTTTTTTTTTTTTTTTTTTTTTTTTGTGAAGAAAACATGGATATGAAATTGTTAGTAATTTTAATTATTCAAGATTTGATATTTTTTATACAAGGCGATCGTTATTCAACAAAATAAATAGGAGTACTATCTGGCACACCTGCCTCTTTTATTAATGTGTGGGCGCATTATAAAAGTGTCGCGATTTAAAAACGTCACTCCATTGATTTTCCACTAGTGTTCGTTGTTGAACATGGCGTCGATGTGGTGACCGACATCGACAGCGACGTTGGTGCTCAACAATGAACACACCGTCTTATTGACGTTTTCTCATCCGAAAAAATAATCAAAAAATAGGTGTCAATAGTAGAAAGAGGTGTGTCAGTAGAACCCACCAATAAATAAACGTGTCCTATAATAAAATACAGCTCAAGATTTCATGTTTTATTTGCTTAGAATAAGATTATTGCTAATCCTAGTATTATACAAAAAAATTGTAAAAGAAAATTATGCTATGATTAACACTATAAATAAAAATAGCAAACCCAACACGAAATTTCTAGCATTGTCCTTGCATAAAACATATAAAAGGCAGTCAAGAGGGGAAGTTCTTCTATGGTGAGTCCATTTGAGGAGTAACACACGTGGATGTTTCTGTATCACACAGTTTCAACTTAAATTCAAACTGTATGGTCCAGAATCATCCACGTGTGTCTACGATGCAAATAGAGTGACTAGAGAAGAATTACTCGTCTTAGAGATTATAGCCTTATGAGCTAAGCACAACTTAGCACACCTAATAAAAAATTTCTAGCATTGTCGTTCATTAAACCATTAAAAGGCCGTCGTACATCTTTAAGATGTAGAAAATCTAAACCCAAGTTCATATAAGAGGAGGGGTCTCATCTCAAAACCTATGCTATTATGTGAGGGAAGTTCATCTCTTAATATGGTGGGTGAAACAATCACAAGTTCTCAATGTATGACACTTTAACACGCCCCTCAAGTGTGGGCCTATAAAAAGTTTGGGTCTCATGACACACAATGCATATAAAAGGCACTCTTCAGGCTAACACAGAGGTCCAACACTTAAAGGGGCATATAAGGGGCACTCTTAAGGCCAACAAAGAGGCTCAACACTTGCACAATAACGGGTTGACTCCGATACCATGTAGAAAATCTAAACTCAAGCTCATATAAGAGTAGGGCCACATCCCTATAACCTAAGTTATGAGTGGGTGTTCATCTCTTAATATGATGGATGAAACAATCATAAATTCTCAATGTGTAACACTTTAACATAAGATATAAGGACAACTTTCAACGTAGAGATAAAGCTAAAATTTCGTCAAAACTTAGATAGTTTGCTAAAATAAAATATCGATGTTGGATTTCCGGTTAATTTTACATTAGAATAATGGTTTTAATGTGAAAATAGAAATTTGTTTCCTAAAAAGATACTAGTAATTTTAGCCATAGTTATTTATCACTTAATATTAGTCACTTTGTAATACAACTCAAACGAGCGTCGATCAACACTAACGGAGCCAGGATTTTAATCTGGGTGAGATAATTGACTATATCGAGTTTGTCAAGTGGGCTGGATTAAGAAAATTTTATGGATCAAACTAGACTACATGATTTTTATAGTGTAATTTTTTTTTTGAGGGCTTAGCCCCTCTTTGCCCATTGACAAGATCCACCCTTAGATCAACAAAACCTTCAAACCGCCCTTTACAGGCCGGCGAGAAGCATTGGGGGCCGATCTGCTTGCCCCTCATCTCACCAGTCCGACCCGCCTCGGACCAAGTCCGTTACACCAGGCACCAAGGGTTAAAGCTCGACGGTTACAAGTTGACGATCTGCGACAGTTACACGCCCGTCCGCCCAATCAGTGCGCACCATGTCAACCACATTTATTATATGAATTTATCTCTCTTGTAACTGTTGTGTCTCATGCCTACAAATAGCAGCATCGTACCCTTGTAAAGGACATGCCATAACACACAAAAGCAGACAACATTTTCCAATTTGTCGACAGACTTGCTCTCTCGTTTACAGCTTTCTTATCTTCATATTGTTCATAATCACCACCACATTAATCCATATATCCACCGCTAAATCCGCCGCATTAATCTCCATCAAATCACCGAAATTACATTGTGGTGTTTTCCAAAACATCAGTTGGCTCCGTTACCGGGAAATTACGATTCCGATAATTTTTTCGGCCAGCACCGACTCCAAAAAATGGTTATTTTATGTCTCTGGTGATCAAACCACCATATTTTCTTCATAAAATTCCTAGATCTTCAATCAGTTCATCGACATCTCCATCTAAACGAAGAACAACATGCCTAAGACTAGACATCTGGTGATGTTCTCAGCGACGGTCTGCCACCTCTGCCCGCTAAACTCTTCAGATCACTGCCAGGACCGACGGTGGTCACATTTCCGAACACCAGCGCCACAGTGATTGAAATACTTCATCTCCGCTGCCGGAAAGGGACTCAAGTCAGCAAGACATTCAAACATTCATCAATGGAAATCCAAGATCTAAAGGGCTTTGGAGGCCGCCTTTGGCCAAGGAAAAGGAAAGGAAACTGTCGGTAAATCCCGACCAAGACATACTCGCCAGCGTTCTCCGGTTGAGGAGGAGGACGCGTACAACAAACTCTAAGCGGCTCCACTACTAGAGCACGCCGCCTACGTAGAAAGAATGGCTAAGGTGAATCAGGAGCTCCTAGCTATGAGGAAATCTGCCCTTCTAGTGAACGATTTCACCCCACCAATATGACTGAGCCGGGCCGAGCTCAAGTCCGTCAACCAGTGAGCTCTCTTTCGCATCATTCCAACAGAAGGGAGCGTATCTACTCAACCACTGGATAGACTCCTGAGAGATGCTCTATTCATTCACGCCTGGGACCCGTGCTTGAAAAACGTGACACAAGATCGGCATGGGAGAAAAGTGTATAACAGCAATCCGCTCCTCGAAACGTATGAGCTAGACTTGAGCGCCAGGACGAGTCCTTTTGTAAGCCGGAGATGTCTAAGGCGAACAACGTTACTAAACAGTCTACCACAACCCTTCTTCAGGGCGAGGTCACCAAACATAAGAGGCTGATTGAGGATCTGCATCGGGGAAAGATTGGAAAAAGGATCATCCATCGTGGGGAACGTGCGTCTTCACGGACTGGATCCTCGACGACGCACCAGACAGGATGACTTTGCCATACGAGTTGATATCATCCTTTCAGAGCAAGATCTCATTGGCCACAAATAATCAGGCCGCTTGGTGCATCGCCTTCATCGGCGCCATGCAAGATAAAGCTGCCTCCTGGATCAGGAACTTGCCTCCTCAATCGGTTGCATCATGGCATGATCCGGAGACCAAGTTCATAGCAGAGTTCAAGTCGGCTGGTCAACCAAAGAAGACACAAGCTGACCTATATGAGATTTGACAGGGAGTTGGCGAATCGACTGTAAATTACTACAAGTGAATCATCAAAGTGTACGATCAGATTAAGGGCTTTAATGATACAGCGGTAATGAGTTGCTTTCAGAGAGGCCTAGCAAAAAGCCTTCTCAAGTCCGAGTTTGCAGTGAGATGTACGAGCAGCTTGACGGACATGTTAACTTTGCCATGAATCCGGAGAGCGCGTCGAGGTCGCTCCATCGCAAGCAAGGGCAAGGATAAGGGTGAGTCCGACCCCGCTAAGGAGGGCAAACCTTGGTGAAACCGGGACATTAAGAAACCGTAGAAGTTCAAGGATGCTAATTTTACCCCACCCTCACCGCTCCCTTAGAACAAATAATGAGCGAGGTAAGAGAGGATTTTCATGAACCTCGCCCGATGAAGAGCCCGACCTGGGCGAGCAAGATACATCCAAGTCTTTGTGAATATTATGGCGACCATGGACATACTACCAACTATTGTAAATGCGCTCAAGAGGAGATTGAAAATCGGTTGCCCGTGGGGTTTAAAGCAGTACAAGCGGGGAAGGGATAACGCTCCAGAGGCAATCCCTAAGCCCGCCAAACAAGAGGTAGATAAAATGTCATCACCGAATAGCCTCCTAACAACAACAAGCTCAAGGATCGGATTTACTCCTTGGACAAAAGCTTTGATAGCCCAGCGTTCGTGTGCGGGTACGAGCAACCGATCTTGTTCACCCGTAGCGAGATGGTAACTATTCATGAGGCTCTCGATGTGCCAATTGTCGTATTGGCTTTGGTCAATGACACTTTGGTACATAAGATTTTGGTTGACACGGGAGCCTGCTGAGACATTTTGTACTACGATTGCTTCAAACAGCTTGGCTTCCACGACTCCCATCTCAAGCCGCATTATTGCACCCTCGAGGGCTTCACCAACGATAGAGTTTGGGTGGAGGGAGCCATCGAGCTCGAGGTCAGAATGGGAGACTACGAACCATATAGAACCGAAAAGGTAAATTTTCCGGTAGTCGATCTCCATTCAAATTACAACATGATTATAGGGTTCCCAACCTTCAAAAAATTCCAGATGAAAATCTCCATTCCCCATCAGAGGTCCAAGTTTTATGCCGGTAACAGGGTCGGGGTAGCCCTCATGTCGGCCTCAGAAAGTGTTGAACCACACCAAGCAGCTCCAATCTGAGGCGATTGTTGAATCAAAAAGGCCTCATATTGAACAGACAAAGCATGTGGTCAGGCCGAGCCGGATGAATATGGTCAGAGAACTCGCTCTCGCAGAATTTGAACTCGATACACTACAAGTGCGGGACGAAACTGTAGATTTGAGACATTTAAAGTGTAAACACTAGAGTTACTCTGAAAAGCTTACACTTTGTATACACCCAACATAACCTAGTTTTTATGTTTTTCTAGTGTTTTTGTATGTTTTACAATTAACCGTAATAAATGTGTGATTATATTGCATTTGCTAGATTTTACTCTCGTCATTATTGTTGGGAAAACGCGCGCGGTAATAAGAAAATTATCGCAAACACCCACAAATATTTTCCCACTAGTAAAGTTTAACGGAATAGAAATACTAGTAGAAAGCCACGTAGTGAATTAAAAAGAATAAAATAACACCGGAATTTTAACGTGAAAAACTCCTCTCAATGTGAGAGAGTAAAAACCACGAGGCCGGAGCCCACAAAAATCTCCACTGGTCAGTAAATAAGAGATACAAGTGTTCCACGTACAACAACTCAAACTACTCCAAAGTACCAATAAAAATACAAGAGTATAAGAGTTGTGGAAAGATGTCACCAAAATAACCGCAACCCAATCTGTGAAGAACCGTGTACAATCTACCACTCCGATGTACGAACCAACCAACCAGATTGAAGTAGAAGGAGCGTCGAACAAGTACCGGAAAATATCGCTCACTGTTGGACAACAATTTAACACACACTTTTCACTCTATTTTTATACACTGACTAATTTCACAAACTCTCGTTTCTGTCTTTCTCTCTTTTGCAGGAAACTTTGAGTTTTCCTTTTATAGTTTCCATTGCCTCGTTCACCCTCTATTTATAAGAAGAGGAGTGGGTCATATTTAATATAAATACTATTTGTGAATAGAAGCATGATTATTCTCCCTTTCTATTTTCAACAAAAAGTCGATATATTTTTTTCAACAAAAGGAGCAAAGATGCTTTCAACAAAAACAAAGAAGATGCTTTAAACAAAGTGATATTCAACAAATCTCCCCCTCACTGTTTTGTAGAGGAATTCGTCATTCTCGCAATAGAATGACATATCTCAAACTTCTCCCTTGTCAACACTTTTGTCAACATATCAGCGCCATTATCATCTGTATGCACTTTCTCAAGTTTCAGCAGCTTACAGTCCAACACATAACGAATCCAATGATAATGAACATCAATGTGCTTGGACCTCGAATGAAAGGCTGCATTCTTGCCAAGATGAATAGCACTCTGGTTATCACAAAGCAACACGTACTGATCTTGCTTCAAACCAAGTTCTCGGAGAAACTTCTTCATCAACAACAACTCTTTGCATGCTTCAGTTGCTGCAATAAACTCTGCCTCTGTAGTTGAAAGAGCAACACATTTTTGCAATCTCGATTGCCATGACACAGCTCCCCCTGCAAATTTAATCAGATATCCTGAAGTAGACTTGCGAGAATCAACATCTCCTGCCATATCAGAATCAGTGAAACCAACCAACACAGGTTTTTCACCACCAAAAGTAAGACATAAATCAGTAGTACCCATGAGGTATCTCATAATCCATTTTACAGCATTCCAATGCTCTCTGCCAGGATTAGAGAGAAAACAACTGACCTTACCAACTGCATAAGCTATGTCTGGTCTAGTACAAACCATGGCATACATCAAACTTCCAAATGCTGAAGCATAAGGAACCTTTTTCATTCCTTCCTTGTCGTCATCTGTAGACGGACACTGCTTGATACTTAACTTGAAATGAGATGCAAGTGGACTAGTGACCGGTTTGGCATCAGTCATGCCAAATCTCTAAAGCACCTTATTGATGTACTTCTCCTGCGACAAATAAATTTTCCCGGCCGCTCTGTCACGAGTAATTTGGATCCCTAAAATCTGCTTTACATGTCCTAAGTCTTTCATAGCAAAATACTTACTTAACTGCTGCTTCAACCTGTCAATTCTTGAAGCATTCCTGCCAACAATCAAGATATCATCAACATAGAGTAAAAGAATGATAAAATCATCATCTGAATAACTGCTAATAAACACGCAGTGATCAGAAGTAGTCTTCCAGTATCCTTGCTCCCCCATGACAGACTCAAACTTTTTGTACCACTGTCTAGGCGCTTGCTTCAACCCATAAAGACTCTTCTTCAACTTGCACACAAGATTCTCCTTTCCTTTTACTTGAAAACCCTCTGGTTGTTCCATGTAGATATCTTCTTCAAGGTCACCATGAAGAAAAGCTGTTTTAACATCCATCTGCTCAACCTCTAAATTAAGACTAGCTGCCAAGCCAAGAATAGTCCGGATAGAGGACATCTTCACAACCGGAGAGAAAATCTCACCAAAATCAATGTCCTTTCTTTGACCAAAACCTTTGACCACTAATCTCGCTTTATACCGAGGTGTAGAATTACTGTCTTCATTCTTAATTCTGAAGACCCACTTATTCTTCAAAGCTTTCTTCCCTTTTGGCAGTCTCACCAACTCAAAGGTGTGATTATCATGCAAAGACTTCATCTCATCTTTCATAGCATCAAGCCACTTATCTTTATATTCATCATCCAAGGCTTCATCAAAGCTCTCAGGCTCGCCACTATCCGTGAGCAACACAAACTCACTTTCAGGGTATCTAGTGGAAGAACGCCTCTCTCTATCAGACCTTCTAGGAATAACTGGCTGAACATCCTCTGTTAGTGGTTCTTCAACCATATCATCATCAACATGATCAAGATCAACTGCATCAGGCTCATCCTGATGATTATCCTGTACATCAACTGCATCATGTTCCTCTAGTGGTGTATGAGGAACTATCTCTGACGTAGATGGAACATCATTAGCTCGAGGTGTTGAACTCTTCTTGTCAATATCCTGCAAAGTCTCATTCTCTGCAAACACAACATCTCGACTTCTGATTACTTTCTTATCAATAGGATCATATAGTTTGTAGCCAAACTCATCTTGACCATAACCCAGAAAAATACACTGCTTAGTCTTAGCATCAAGCTTAGACCTCTCATCTTTAGGAATATGAACCTAAGCTTTACAACCAAAAACTCACAAATAATGGTAAGATGCATCTTTACTCTCGACCATACCTTTCCGAGGAACCTCATTCTTCAAAGGAACAGATGGAGACAAATTAAGTACATGCACTACTGTACTCAAAGCTTCACCCCAAAAGGATTTAGGCAATCCAGCTTGTGAAAGCAAACATCTGACTCTCTCCATTAGTGTTCTGTTCATTCTCTCAGCTAAGCCATTCAACTGTGGAGTTTTAGGCGGAGTCCTTTCATGTCTGATACCCTGTTGCTTGCAATAAACAAGAAACGGACTAGTGTATTCACCTCCATTATCTGTTCGAATACACTTCAACTTCTTTCCAGTTTCCCTCTCGACCGAGACATGAAACTGCTTGAACACGTCTAACACTTGATCTTTTGTCTTCAAAGTGTAGACCCAAATTTTCCTCGAATGATCATCAATAAAAGTCACAAAATACTAGGAACCACCAAGCGTCCTTCTTTTCATAGGACCACAAACATCAGAATGTACCAACTCAAGTACTTCTGACTTTCTTGAAGGTGGGTGAGTTTTAAAAGAAACTCTATTTTGCTTCCCTGCAAGACAATGTGCACACTTCTCCAAATGCAAACTGTTAGAACAAGATAATAAGTTTTTCGTGGACAAGACAGCCATACCTTTCAGACTCTATATGACACAACCTCTTATGCCACAACTCGGCCTCATCAAGCGACTCCACTGCATTAGCCATATCAGTAATAACTTTTGCTTGAGTCGAGAAAAGTGTAGAGGATTTTATTCCTCTAGCAACAACAGAAGACCCTTTTGTGAGCTTCCATGTTACGTGAAATAAATCGTCATAACCATCATCACACGACCGCTAACGGAAATCGGATTCAACCGGATATTTGGAATATGCTTAACTTTTTTCGAGAATTAGTCGGTACCATTTAGACGTCTCCAAACTAATATCTCCAACGACTTATATAATAATCATGTGCCATCCTCACATCACCAAAATCACCGCAGTGTAAGATGGGAAGAATTCTCTTCTCAAGTAGCATGGATCGACGCACCACTATCAACGACTCCAATGGTCACATCATCCGCAAGATTGACATCATCAACTTCACGAAAAATAAGAAAATCACCGTAAGCGGTATTAATATTGTCTTCTTGCTTTTCATCAATTTTCTTATCTTTGTTTGTCGTTATTTTTGTTTTTCTTTTTCAATTTCCAACAAGATCTCCTGGATGTGCCCTTTCTTTCCGCAATGATTGCATTCAAGGTCTTTGTATTTTCCTTTGGATTTGCTTCTACTCTGACCTCTATGCTTGGGTGCTCTACTATGACTTCTCCCCCTCGACTCGGTAACCAGAACATCTGACTGTGCAGAAATACCATGTGCTTTCCTTCTGGTTTCCTCTTCCAGAGCATTCGTCTTGGCAAGATCAATGGTCATCATACCATCCGGAGTTGAGTTAGAGAGAGAACTTCTAAAAGTTTCTCACGACTCCGGTAAAGAGCCGAGAAACATCTATCCCTGCACTTCAGTATCAAACTTGATACCCATAGCAATTAGTTGATTTTGAATACCAACAAAATTATCCAAATGATCAGCCATAGGAGTTCCTTCCTGATATCTTAAATTCATCAACTTATAAATCAAAAGCATCTTATTATTTCCAGTTTTCCGGGCATATAAATCTTCCAGTTTTTGCCATAAAGTTTTAGCATTTTTATCGCCACTTATATGGTTCAAAACATTATCATCAACTCATTGTCTTATATAACCACATACTTGCCTATTAAACAAATCCCATTCAACATCGATTTTATCTTCGGTTTTTCTCGCATCAAACACACAGAGCAGTAGTAATTTTTCACATATAACAAGTCCTCCATTTTATCTTTCCATAAAACATAATTGGACCCATTTAAAGTGATCATCCTATTTAGATTTGCTTCCATTTTAAACAAATCAAATACACCAAAAATTACTTTATCCGACAAACAATTTTAAACAAACAATTTAACAATTTAACACACACTTTAACAAACAATTTTAAAATTTTAACACACAATTTTAAACAAACAATTTTAAACAAACAATTTAAAAATTTTAAACAAACAATTTAACACACAATTTTAAACAAACAATTTAAAAATTTTAAACAAACAATTTAACACACACTTTTCACTCTATTTTTACACACTGACTAATTTCACAAACTCTCGTTTCTGTCTTTCTCTCTTTTGCAGGAAACTTTGAGTTTGCCTTTTATATTTTCCATTGCCTCGTTCACCCTCTGTTTATAAGAAGAGGAGTGGGTAATATTTAATATAAATACTATTTGTGAATAGAAGCATAATTATTCTCCCTTTCTATTTTCAACAAAAGCTGCAAAAAAAATTTCAACAAAAAAGTGATATTCAACAATTATCTACAGCATATCAAGATACCGTTAAGAGGGAAGGTTTGTCTCGTCAAGTTTAAAAAGAAACACATTTTTCTCAAAGAAAATAAATAAATAAATAAGATTAACATATACTACCTTCGTTCCAAAACATGAGTCATCTAATGACGGATCCAGAAATTTTTTCCAGTGGGGGCCAAATTAAAAAAAAATTGTTAAAAAAGATGAAGCAACCAGGTTTTAAACAAATGACCTTAAGTATAGTATTAATTCTTCTAACCAGGTTGAATTTAAATAAGAGATTATATTAAAATTTGTCGAAATAATATACATTCATGATCTTTAAAACTATTGTATGTATTTTAGTAACTTCCCAGTTGAAATGGTAAAATGCCATGCGCACCCCCCCTCGTGTACATTGGGTCCCGTCTTGATCTAAATGTTTTCACACAGATTAAGAAATTAGTTGAATATCGTAAATTTGATAGTTAATGTCTAAAATACCTTTTGACTATCATTAATACAATAGTTGTTAAGTAATGAAAAGTGGTTGGATTGATAATAAATTATGATAAGATTGAGAAAATAATAAGAAATGTTGCATTGGTAATGTAGAATGACTATATTGCGTGACAAAAAAAAAGTGTAGAATGACTTATATATATTTTGAAACGGATGTAGTATATATCATTTGTTTTTACGGATACGAAATATATACACAGATATACACTTTTGTCTCTACGGGAACTCAAACTCAGAACCTGAACCCGAATTTTCTGAGTTAAGAGTGAGCCAATGCCTTGTTGGCATATATATATATATATATATATATATATATATATATATATATATATATATCTTCTTAAATTCGATGAAATGATAGTTCTAGAGAATTTTTCAACCCGGCCAGCTCATCGGCCGGCACTTACATGTGGAGCAAGAAAAAGGAGAAGAGTGCCTGTTAATTATCCCTGCAAATTAAGTCTCTCTCTCTATATATATATATGTATATACACGCTCAACAGAGGCAACCCCAACATCAACATGGCTATACACACTCAATTCATTTTCGTAATTTTGCTCATCACCACTTGTAAGTTTTCTTTTTCTTGCAATTAATTAAGTTGCGCGCATGCTTCTTTCATGTTTAAATATATATATCATCTAATTAGTTACGACAATTTTGCAGACGTAGATGATGTTAATGGAGCCTTATCAATGACTTCTATGAGAACAAAAGGACTCCATATCAATGAATTTCACGCAACCCCAAAGCCTGGTTCATGTTATGGTCCATGCATCGAAATCGAAAGCGATGAAGAAGAATCATGTGTTGATGAGGACTGTCCATCATGTGATCCAAATTCACTATTGTGCCAACCTGTGAATCCTGGATTATGTAATGAAGATTGCCAATATGAAGGCAACGTTGAATTTTGTGCCAGTGACACTTGCCCCTGTGATTTTGATACTGAAACTTGCGACCCCATCCCGCCAAGTAGTTCAACTCAAGTGTGAAGATATATATATATATATATATATGTCTATTACCCTCTATCACTTCTATGACAACACGGAGAAATGTCTTTAGTCTTTTGTATTAATTAGAAGCATTACCTTTTCTTTTTCTTTTTCTTTTTCTTTTTGATATGCATATGGTATTAGATGCAATACTAAGATGTATCGTTTAAAATAAATTTAATTGCCTATAGTTCAATATTTGTGTTATTGTTATTTGAGCTCAAGCAAAGTCATATTCGTATTCTCCATTATACTGATACTTGTTTTCTTTTCTATTTTGCATGTGGATGTAGCAAGCTCAATTAACCGAACCACGTTATTAATTCTGGTATATTCGTCTCAAACTTTTTTTTTTTTTTTTTTTTTTTTTTCTCTTCTTTCTTTAATTTGTTTTATGTTTTATGTTGTTGTTAAGGGATATAGCTCGGATTTGAATCTCTAACAATAATGTTACTACCACAATATATCACTCTGTCACAACGAAAACACAAAATATTTTTACATCATTATTCATGATGTAGATCATATTGGTCATTTACTATATATGTAAAGCATGATACAGATATTTTATTATCGTCGCACGCATTACCTATTACTTATTACCTAAAACGAATTTACACGGGTAATTCCAAAGTTTAAGGGCATTTACACACGCCATCGATATCGTTATATATATATATATATATATATATATATATATATATATATATATATATATATATATATATATATATATATATATATATATATATATATGATACGTAATACGTAAACTCATGAATATCTAAAATAGATATTCGATCTTTTTATAAGTGCTAATTACCAAAACTAAAAACAAAATTATGATTGACTTTCAAAATATTGCATAGTGTAAAAATAATTGTTTATTAACAAGAACTATATAAACTTAACGCTTGGCGTATTATTTGTTCAATTATAATCAAGATGGAAATCGTGTATATAAACGTTCCATCATTGAAGAAAACTTAAATATAGAACAAAAATTAGAAAAATTGGGTTCATGCATGTCGGGACGTGTCGGATGAGTGTCGGATATTGTGAGGAAGCAGACAAGAATGAAATTAAATTAGTCCCGCAGGAATAGAAGAGGACAAGGCAATTTAATAATATTACTTTAATCACGCGACACTTGTCAGTCATGTGTCGTGTCGGAAATTTGTCGGACACGACGTACGACGTCCGTATTGAAGCGCCGGTACTTCAAAGGTCAATTATGTAAACTTATCATAACCAACCTCTTCAGTTTGGGGTCTTGCACATAACAAGAGGTAAAAGAAAAATGAACCATGTATCCAAAGTCATCTAATTGACCGACCAAGACAACACACATAGTTAGTTTTGAAATGAGGTGTGGACAGTGGCGGAGCAATGAATTTTGACGAGGGTCGGATCAGCACCTCGTCACGTGTCGCCTCCACATCAGCACAGTAATAAAGATAGACAGAAAAAGCCAACATCATAAGAGCCAAGAGCCCACACAAGAATCCGAAATGATACGGCACCGGCTATCCTCTTCGCACCTTTCCAGGTCGGCCAATGCACAAGGTCAGCTTACTCATGCCCGACCTCACGGGTCGGCCTGAGTCTCTCTCGGACCAACTCTCTTACGCACGCGCTAAATCAGATAAATACGGAAAGAATCCTTAATCATCACTACTCTGATCCTGAAATTCAAATATGTCCATAATTATCTTCTAAAATCAAGGGGATCAAATCATAATTATCTCTTCCTTAGGGAACACGAAATCCAAGACCAACAAGGACAAAGGCCCACGACGGCCTAGGGCATAACGCCTCTCTATATAAATCATCCCTAAGGAACTACGAAGACTTGATTCCAATACACACATTGGATACGTAGGCAGTTTGAGATACGGTTTCTCAAGTGCAATCTAAACCACCACCAAAACACCCCCCATCTTTTACCGTTTTTGTGGTTCTTAAAGCTTTTTGCAGGTTGTCGTTAGGAGAACAGCCCCGGATTTATTACCCGACGATTTCCAGCATCGTCAAATTTCATTCAGGGGGGGCGAAAAATTTACTTAGACGTATAAAAATTATGTTAAGAAATATAAAGACACAAATATAAATAATAAAAAAAAGAGAGAATTTATTATACCAAAAAATCACGTGTTGCTTGTCATTTTAACCAAAATATATGTTTATTGTTTTGTCACCGCTAAATAATCTTACAATTGACTTCTTGTGATCTTAGCATAGGGTTTAAGGAAATAAAAAAAGATTATGAGGTTTTATTTGAGGAATAGAATAGGTCGATCAACATTAGATCTAAACTAGAAAAGTGTTAAAAAAACCGAAAAAAAACATGCTAAAGCCAAATTTCGAACCCAAGCTTCTAGGCTAAGATGCATGAGCGTTATCCACTAAGGCATGGAGAAATATGCTATAACATAGCAAAAACTGATATTAATACTAATTTTCCGAAATATTATATAATACACAAGGGAATATTGGTAATTTCACAGAAATTGAGGGGCGGGGCACCTCTCGTCCTCGATAGATCCGCCCACAGGTGTGGATGGTACTGACGGAGGACGGATCGGCCGCCGCACACGCGCATCCCCACAAGGGATCTAACAATAAATGAAGGAAATATGTACTACACTTAAAGGGGCAAGAGCCCCAAGAGTCCGGACTGAGCTCCGTCCAACTCGGTCCCGACCTCGGCAGGTCGGCCGAGGCCTAAGATCAACCTACCCGTGCCCGACCTTACAGGTTAGCCTAAGTCCATCTCAGACCAAAGTCCTCGCATGTACATTAAAACAGAAAAATACGGAAAGAATCCAAAGTTATAACTACTCTGATCTTGGCATTCAAATATGTCCATAATTATCTCCTAGAATCAAGAAAATCAAATCATCATTATCTATTCCTTAGGAAACACGTAAATTGAGTCCAACATGGACATCGTGACGCGCAAACGATAATGGGAGAAGTCGGGTCAATCCGGCCCTGCTCGCCTTTGAAACGATAATGCGAGAAGTTAGTCCGACCTAGCCCTGCTCGACGTTAATTAAAACGAAAAGTTAGTCCAATCTAGCCATGCTCGTCTTCGAAACGATAATGTAAGAAATCAGTCCGACCTGGCCCTGCTCGCCGTTAGTTAAAACGAGAAGTCAGCCTAACCTGACCATGCTCGTCTTCAAAGCATAAATGCGAGAAGACAGTCTTACCTAGACCTGGCCAAAAGAAACCGGGACCGCCGGTTGGAACCGGAACCGGCAGTTTGTGAACCGGCGGTTTGGTCAACCACCGGTTTGTGGAACCGCCGGTTGGCCGGTTGGGGGCCGGTTGGAGTTTTTTGGAACCGGTACCACCGGTTGGAACCGGATCGGCCGGAACCGGAACCGGCCCAACGGCTATAATTTGCAACGGCTCTTTTTTTTCTTTTCTTTTTTTCGCTTTTTTTATTTTTCTCCCAAACACCACAAAAAAAATTTCCTATAAATACTACCCTATTTCATTTCAAAAATCCTACACCAATGTCTACATCTCAATTCTTACATCTTCTACTCAATTCTTAAATCTTCAACTCATTTCTTTGATTATCAGGTTTGTTTAGTGGTTAAAAGCAACAATCAAATTTACTTTACGATACCGATTTTTTAAGTTGTTCTGATTTAATCGCTACTTCAATACGGTTTTAGTTATAAGTAAATTTGGTTTTGTATTTTATTCAACTAAATTTTTTACTGGTGTAAAAAAATCAATTTTATAATCAAATTTACTTTACTAGACCGAAATTTGAAGTTGTTTTGATGTAATCGTTATTTCAATTCGGTTTTAGTTATAAGTAAAATTGGTTAGTTAAATTAAATTTTTTTATAACCATTATATATAAATTTATAATTTAGATTTAAATCAAATTTACTTTACTTAAATTTTTTTAATAACCGTTATATATAATTTAGATTTTTTACAATGTCAAGAAGATGTGCATCAACACAAGGTAATCGAAATGTTACTTTCCGTGATGACACGGTTGTGCCGGAATCGGATGATCTTGCTGGTGGCTATAGACCCCAATATTATACAGACCCTGTCACCGGTAATCACATTTCGATTCTTCAGTTCGACACACCTTCAAGTTACAATCAAGATGATTTTGATAGTCATTACGACGATATAATGTCTCAACCTGGAAATTTTAACAACAACCTTAACGAAGGTGAAGATAATGATGAAGTCGACGTTGATGATGATCATGATGTATTTCCGAATGCTTCCCGTCCTAGACAAGGACGTGGTGGGAGTCGGCGTGGTGCTAGTGCTGATCCTACTCCTACTCCTAAGTCAGTCGATTTAGATGGTGGTGAAAGTACCCGATCCAAAGCACAAGAAAAAAAGGTTAAAATCGAGAATTTTTACGGAATTTTCACAAAGGGTCCTCGGACTAATGAAATAGCATTAGCTAACCCCGGAAATTATTTCTTCGGGGTGTGCAATTTCTGTGGCCAAAAATACCAATTTAAACATGCCGGTGGTTACGGATCGATACGGGGTCACATTTTAAGTAAACACCCGGAAAAATTGGAAGACTGCGCGTCTCAAGCCCAGCTAAACATGCCAAGCTCCAGCGGAGGTAACACTAATCCACTCTTTATTTACACTCGTGATAACTGTAGAGATCTAACCACAGATCTTGTTGCGGGGATGGGTCTTTCTTTTAGCTTTCCTGATAATCCTATTTTCGAAACTTACGTACAAGGGGCTTTGCAGCCGGCTTTTACTCGTATCCCTCGTGCAACGGTTACTAGGGATTTCAAAAAAAAAAAAAAATATTAAACGACAAAATGTTATTTTAGAAAGTTTGCAGAAAAATAAATTTCGAATATGTGTATGTGCCGATATTTGGGAGGGGAGGAGGACCAACAATTTTTATTTGGGCGTGTCGGGTCACTAGATTGACAACACTTGAAATGTCCAAAAATGGTTACTTGGTTTTCGTTTATTTAACGAGACTCATAATGCTTCTAACATTGCATCTTTATTAATTGATATTTTTGAGGAATACGATTTAAAATGTAAAGTTTTTTCTATTGGGTTTGACAATGCTTCAAACAACACTGCTTCTATTCCCGACTTATCCCGATATTGTGAACATCTTTGTAACGGTCAATTTTTTCATGTTAGATGTTTATGCCATATTTTTAATTTATGTGTAAAGGATGGTCTAAACCGGCACAAACCCCTCTATATAAATCATCCCTAAGGAACTACGAAGACTAGATTTCAATACACACATTGGAACGAAGATTAGATTCCAATACACACATTGGATACGTAGATAGTTTGAGATACAGTTTTTCAAGTGCAGTCTAAACCACCACAAAACACCCCTCAGTTTCACTTCTGTTTTTAGGGTTCCGCCTTAAACAGGTTGTCACTTAAAAGGTTATTTCCCCGGATTTACAAAACGACGAATCCAAGCATCATCAGTACCAAATTCTTACTTTGTCCTGAACCCTAAACCATCTTAAATAATAATAATTTAGAATTTTTTTAAATTTTTTTATACATTTACTTGTTTTCTTGATTTATGTTCAAATCAATTAAAAACAATTATGTGTAGCTATCAATACGCGGAGAGGGCTTTCCGTGCTCGGCCAATCGGCCTTGCTAAACTTTACTGTCATCGTTATACCAAGATACCATAAGAGGAAGGACGGTTTATTTTGTCATAGTCCAAAAACAAACACATTTTAAATTCAATTAAATGACAGTATATAGTTGCAGAGATTTTTTCAACCAAACTCATCGGCCGGCCGGCACTTCCATGCGGAGCATGAAAAAGTCTGGTTTGCCCTTCAAATCAAGACAAACAAACTTTACATCCTTTTCCTGTAAGATTGTAGGTTAGCAAAATAAACCAACCAGGCATTCAAAAAACTCCTGACTTTTAGATCTTGTATTTTTCTTTAACAAATTTCTAACTAAGCTACCAAATGGATCAGCAAAAACAAATTTCTAACTAAGCTAAAAATAGATCAGCAAAAAGGGGCACAGCATGAAGAAATGTCAATTCCAGCTACCTCCATGGCATTACAAACCCATTCTGGCACGTTACCTTGCGGGAACATTTTCTGCAAGAAACCGCGAACAAACTCTGGGAACCGGCCTTCAACTATTGACAAGTGTAGATTTCTACTTAGCTTCATCATGTAATACAAATTGTGGTACGACAATAGTTGAGAACCCATAGCATCTTTTGTCACAAGACAATGAATGTATGCCCTTGTGTAATTCTTACAGACCATACACTCACATGAGGGATCAACTGGGCTAACATCGTTAGCCATCGACTGGTTTTTCAGTTTTAGGACACCCTCAGGAACAAGAGCTGTGCCAAAGCGAGCAGTACGAGTGGGATAGACACAGTCGTACATGTCAGCACCTAAAGCACTGCAAACAACGATATCAAGCGGGTAGCCAACACCCATAACATACCGGGGTTTATCTTCAGGCAATGATGCAGTACATTGAGCAACAACACGCCAAAAGGAATCTTTGTCTTCCCCTCCTGCAAGACCACCAATAGCATAGCCAGGTAAATTGCGTTCTACCAAACCTTTTACACAAATATCCCTCAACACTGGATCCAAACCACCCTGCACAATACCAAACAAATTCTGCTCGTGCGGCCTCTTATGTGCAGATATGCATCGATCTATCCAACGAAGAGTGCGATACATTGCCTCCTCAATACGAGGACCAGTAATAGTAGTTTTGACAACATCATCAAGAGCCATGATAACATCGGCTCCGATTCTGTTTTGAATTTGTATAGATTCTTCAGGTGTAAGAAGCATTGGCTTTCCATCCACTGGTGACTGAAATGTCACGCCCTTCTCGGTGATATCTGCCAGATGCAACAAGGATACCATTTGAAAACCACCAGAGTCGGTGAGAAGCGCCCTTGGCCAGTTCATAAACTTGTGAAGACCCCCTAACTCATCAATAAGCTCAGAAGTAGGACGAAGAGCCAGATGATATGTATTCCCAAGGATAATCTGGCAACCAATCTCCTCCAACTGGTCAGTAGTCAAGCCCTTTATGGTCCCTTGTGTACCAACAGGCATAAACAATGGTGTCTGACACACATAATGTGGGAGGGTAAGTTGAGCTGCACGTGCTCGATTGAATTTTCCAAGAATCTCAAACCGGAGAGCCATCAAAACAGATTAATTTGACACGAGCAGCAATTAATGTAGGATCACAAACACTTGAAAATAGGAAAATAAGGTTAGTATACAGCAGATGGTGCGCGCGCTTGATGAGAGTAATGCATTGAGAGCTGAGACCTAAAAAGTGACCATGTTCCTGAATGAGATGAAACACACATTTAAAACATGGAATCAACATTTTGAACTCTTTACAATGGATTTGCGAGTTTCGGATTGCTCAAGGAGTTAAATGAAAAGCATTCGAAGGCATGAAACATGGGAATAAGCCTTAGAAAATAATCTCTTATACCATTTCAATGAAATCTGAAAATTCTAAACATCATCTTAAAACATTTTTTGTCAACAATTCAGCAATTGAAAACTAGCACCTTACAAAGTACAAAAACATTCATACAAGAAATTTCACAAACATTAAACATTCGATTTAACACATTATATGTAATTGACAAAAATATGTTGATATCAACCTGCTGAATTATTATAGGTTAATAAGAAAACTAACCTCGCAAATGAGTAGCAGGCTTTGACTCCAAGCTGACCAACCAAGTCCAAAGAAAATGTGCCCAGACTTCGGAGTCAACCACGGAAAACACGGCGAGAAGGAGAATCGGTATACAATGGAGGCCCAAACCTATAGTTGATTGAAAACTCTCATTCAAATGGAAAATGGAACAAATATGCAGTTGATTGTGATTGGAAGAACAAAGATGATATGTGGGTAAGTAAGACCGTAAGAGGAGGAAGGGAATACGATGGACAGAGGAGCGGCGCTAGGTTCAGGTTTATTATTCAACTTTGAATGTTTGATTTAGGTTTAGGCAGTTTATATACTATTAGGTTCCTCCGTTTTTTATTAGCCCATCTTTTATTTTATTATTTATACCGATTATTAAAACTAATGTGTTGGTATAAATAACGTCGTTAGGATTAAATCATAATAACGAAACCATAATGTATGCCTATAGTTCATGAGATTTTGATTCACCGTAATCGATATAGTTCTTAAATATCGTTTGTCAGATGTATTATTTAACAAAACATTATTAATATATGTAAAAGACTAACATGTATCCAATGTTTTTTTATCTTATGTAGACAATAATTGATTTCATCTATTGAAAAAATATGTAGGTTGGAAGACCCACTTATTTACTTAAGTCATTCTGGATTATGTGACATCGTTGTATAATATCATGGTGTGGACTCACATGTCATTATTGAAGTTTTCATGATAATTTTGGATAATCATGGAGCAGTGATTGATAGGATATTGACGCATGCGTTCGCTTTGTGTCAATCTTCCGAGTTTCTAGTTGTATGTATGAATAAATATCCGGATATGCCCATTTTATAAAAAAAAATGTTTTATTTTAAAACCTTTTGCTTTGGATAAATTTTACGACACAATAGGGTGAAATTTTAAAATAAAAGCTCATTGTAGGAATGTTTACTACCAAGTGATTGATTTATAAAAGTAGTGGAACAAGGCAATGCATCTTATTGTGCCAAATTTTATGTCAATCAACAGAAGTGATATGCTCTTCATCATATGTACTATGTCTCAAAATATAGATTCGCTTGCATTTTCTTCACACAGATCAAGAGAATTGATTAAATTTTTTATGTGTCATTAATTTTGATTAAAACAGACTTCACATTTTGAGACAAAACAAACAAAAAAAAAAATGGTAACAGAGATTCACAATTTGAGAGAGAGATAGTACTTGGTAGATTAGCATCAATTTGACCAGGATGTTGCCTTCAAAGTTAATCACATAATTTCCCGTGCAATGTTTTTTAAAGAATTCTTCCTTTCAATTTGAAACGGTAGTGCACGTTTCTTTAACTCCAGTTATGCATCGATTTAAAAACAATGGTGATACATGCACTACATATATATATACACAACACATATGTACAAATGTTACATTCAATTATCATTTCCCAATTTAAAAGAGGTTTTATTACATGTAATTGTGAAACACCAGTATCATGTTGATCAAGTTAAGCTACAATCCAAGGCAGTTAGTAAACAAACACAGACGCAATTAGAATGGATAAAACATGATTTAAACTTATAAATTTTGATTCAAAGAAATGAAGTTCCATTTCCAAAGCCACTGCATTCAATCTTACAATTACACCATTGGAAAAAAGAGCCTAAATCTTACAATTACAAGTTAACAAGAGACAGCAACATCAATTGCCCAGTTATTCTATATGCTCTTCAGCTTTCATCAAATTAAAACC
This sequence comes from Gentiana macrophylla, assembly GCA_026214975.1. NCBI lineage: Eukaryota > Viridiplantae > Streptophyta > Magnoliopsida > Gentianales > Gentianaceae > Gentiana > Gentiana macrophylla. Next base: position 126,181,279 of record CM047807.1, on the reverse strand, counting down.
ACCGCTGAGTGTAAGGAATTGGCAACAGGCAAATGCCTGGTCTCTTGCATTCTTTCAAAAGTAGCTCCAGATACACACAACATTGCATGGATTCGGTTGAAGTAGCCATCAAAAACTCTTGGATGTGATTAATGCAATACCTCTTCGAACACTTGGTAATAATGAATATAAGTTATCATGGGGAAAAAAGACCCACAATTCTTTTAAAATGAAAGCATAAAAAAGAAAAAATCTTTTTTTTTTTTGACAGGAAAGTAAAACAGAGCAATTGTATTCTAATAATAATGAGAATATAAATGAAATATATGTGGCGTTTCCAGGATTTAATGGCACAAGAAAATAGCCATCAATCAGGATATAACCACATTTGATGTTGCGTCCTAGCCATTATACCTAGAGGAACTTATTTCTCCACTAGAATTGGTAATGGACGCTAATTTCCTCTCTTTATTTTTAATCCGGAAAAAAACATTTACGTATTACTGTAAATAAATCAACCATATCAACAATTCAACTTAGGATGTAAACACAAACACAATAATTACAGTAAGAAAAAATTGGGAAGAAGAAATGCTCAGCGGAAGGAGAAGTCGTTTTTAGTAAATGGGATCACGGAGAGAAGCATAAAGCCACTCTGATTCCACTGCCCTACTACACCCGTTGGGTGTTCATCTCATCATTGCACTTTTCTGTATATTCCAACTAATTAATTAATAAATTAAATAGCTAAAAAAAAATGGATTACATAAAATAAAATTAATATTACAAAAAAATAAAATTAGGATAAAAGAGGTAGCTTCAGTGTGTGTAACAAATGAGATCATTGATTGTTAAACCTCAATGAAATCCGCTAAGATATTTATAGTTATCATCATAAGCTCCCAATCGAGATATAAATTAAATCATTGAATTTGATTTCGTTTTCACACAAAAAATTGTAATAATATGAGAAAAAAAAAACAGAAAAAGAAATGAATTTAGGGAAAAATACATTCAGTGCTCAGACAGCCAAGGGTTTCTCGTCAATTATTGGGAAAATCCCAGATCAGAAACTCTAGTCCAGCCTAATATAATCATCACCGCACGAATAGATCCAGAAACTGTACAAATGGAAGTTTTCATGAAAATATATGTAAAATTTCAAGTAAAACATACACAGATAAAGAGCTTTTTCGCAAATTCAATGAAAGCAAAAAAAAAAAAAAAAAAAAACAAACAGGCATAAAACAAAAGGACAAAAAGAGGTAGCTTCAGTGTGTGTAACAAATGAGTTCATTGATTGTAAATCTCATTGAAATCCGCTAAGATAATTTGATTTCTCATCATCAGCTTCCCTTTAAAATAAAAATAATTTCTTAACAAGAAGAGATATAAAACGGAATTATAGATGTAAACCCAAAGAGAAAAGGGGATAATATAAAGAAGTTATGTGCTCAGACAGCCAAGGGTTTCTCGTCAATTACTGGGAAAAATCCCAGATCAGAAACTCTAGTCCAGCCTAATATAATCATCACCGCACAAATAAAATCATCTATTTTTCGTTACCGGAAAAATAAAAAAAATCATCACCGCATATGAACACAAATAAAAGGACATGAACAATTTTTATAAAAAAAATTACCTAGGTAAAGAAACGCTTTGACGATACCCAAAGCTGGCTTTTTGCAAATTCAATGAAAGAAAAAAGCTAATTAAATGAATAAAACACAACGATTTAGATAGATAGATGATGAGGATTGGAATGGAGAGTCGATTAATATATAACACGGTATGTAGTGGACAGACGCGGCTAGGGTTCTGGTCGAACGCTCTAATGTTGGATTTAATGGGCTCAGAGGTCAGAGGACATTGTAATATTGCATATGGGCTCAGCCTTTTTTACATGTGTGCATAATAGCTTTACCCCTTTTTTAACAGAAAAATATCTGTGTATCTGTTCAAAACTTACTATGTTTATTTTTTTCAATGCTTTATTTATTTCAATTAATTTATAATTATTTTTATAATTTATTTCACAACTACCTTTTTTTTTTTTACTTAATCAAATTCTAAGAAGTTATCATTATATCTATATCTATATATCTACTAGTGAGCGTTAACGTCGTGCAGCGCATGACTTTACCAATATATAGTAGAATGTTATGAGCAATTTAAATATTGATGTTACATAATACGTAAGTGTAGATTCTCTTTAGGTTTTGAAGCATGTAAACAGGGGGAAAACATTGGAAAGTAATAATTGAAGAAATCACTACACACAAGGCAAGACATACATTAAGAAGCTAAGTAGATAATGCAACAGTTGATGAGTTCAAAAGCTAGAGCAGTTTCTACGGCCTTATATCAGGCTTACATTTATTTAGAGGATAGGCTACGCTTGAACATACATAAGTACTAAACAGCGGGGATTATTTCACCCCGTACACCTCCATGTCTATGTATCTTATAAGCATTAGATATTTCTATCTAATGCCCATAATACACAAACATTATATTTAGCAAAAGAGAGTACTATCATACAAAAGGTTCATGGATAGATTCAAAAGCATAACATCATCATAACTTAACATTCCTTTTCTTTACTCTTGCTTTTCTTGATTGGGCTTTCAAGTCCAGAACTTGCAGCCACTTTTTTTCCAGCAGCATTAATGGTGTAGGGATTAACCTCAGATGCACTTTGAAGTGGCTTTTCGACAGTATCAACATTAAGCTGAGAAGGAACATTTTGCACAACTGTCTTCATTGATGGTTCAGTAGATTCCTGGGATTCTTTGGGGTGAAAGAGTGCTCTTTTCACTTGTTAGTGCATCGAAGTGATTCATCGTGAGAAGACATATCACTTATTTCCTCCAGGATATTTTTGGTTGTTGGGCTAAAAGTCGATCGAAGCGATGTCTTGGGCGATTACTTTCTTTTGCTTCGAGGCACCTCACGCAGACGATAAGGAATTAGCATTTTTAGCAACATCATCTGAGGACTCAGCCTGCAGATACACTTTTAAAGCTGTATGTGCTTGCACATTATTACCACGGAATGCCTTGTCGTAACGCTTGATGAAGCAAATCACTGGTTTTTTGTATACAGCTGCCTCAATATCCTTGACGAAAGATATATTCTGTAAAATGCGAAGATAGACAGCATCATTCGTAATAAGTTAAATAACAATGATAATTTAAATAACAATAATAATTAATCGAAAAGATGAGAACTCTGCTGTGCTTGTTTTAAAACTGTTAGGGAATGCTGCACACCTTAATCTGACTACAAACCTATTAATGCAGTTCAATTTATTCTATGTTAAATATTACACAATTTACCTTTTCATCTGATGCTTTCAAGTGAGCAGCTGTATAGCCTATCAACTTTTCAGCTTCATGGGAGAATAAAGTGACACATAAAGTACCAGAAGCATCAGTTAAATAAAATTCAACACGGCACCTGCAAACGGAACATGTTGAAAGTGAATAATTCTAGTAACATATTGTGGTATTAATCATTTAGTAAACACCTCAGATCGAAAACGGTAATTTAACCTTGTTTGAATCGGTGCTTTAACACCGCATGAGGTGCATGTAAATTCCCAAGTGATGTATTGGCTCACTGACTTGTTGCAGTTTTGACATGCAGGATACCAAAGTCTTTCCTGAGCAGGCACCAATTGCAAAGTCCCAGATATCCATGCAACTTTCAACTGCGTGGAAAAGGTTTCGTTTTTTTATTTCATAAATTTTAATTTATTTGATAGCTATAAGAACGAAGAGATGAATATTATACCTGATCAATTGATGCTAATGCATCAAGAATGAACATTATTCTTGCGCAGAAGACGGACAGTAAAGAAGACATCGGGTGTTTTTGTACGTCTCCTCTTTAAGCAGAGTACCAACAACCTCAGAATTCTTGTGAAACCTATACATGAGAACATCATCAATAATATGAGTAGATTACAATGCAACATTCAAACCAACTGAAAAAAGTAATTGATTATACCATTCTAGTAATGATTCTTTAGTGGGTAAGGGAGGATTGTGAAATACTGAACCATTGGTTTTTGTAGCCAAAGACAGACCTGCGTTTAACTCAGAAAAATTTAATGTTTGAAGGCCTTCATCAACGGCTTAATGTGCATAATTTATGCTTCGTCAGGATTGAAAGTAACATGTAAATCGATGTAAACAGAAAGAATGTAAATAGAATAGCATACCGTGATGTGTTGTAACCTTCACATTTATAAAAACAGCCATTGTTGGATCAGGAAGATTAACGCTTACTTGGTTTTGGTTATTGTCAACCAAATCCCCCCAAACATGTATCAGCATTGCAATGCCTCTGGCAAAAAAAAAAGGAAACAACAATGAAGATAGTTTTTTTAAACAGAACCATACCATTAATCAGAAGCAAAACTTACTCCTCATCAACCACAACATAGTCTGTAGTTTTGGATTTGCTTGATGTAGCAGCAGTTGGAATCGAATGAATCACCAAGCACCTAATAGCTTTAATAATATAAACACAAGCAAAGCATAAACACACGATTCTAACAAGCAAAAATAAATGATACAACATACATCAGAAAGTTTACCTATTGGTTCGTTGTGTTCAATCCATTTATAAAGCTCTGAAAACTTGATAAAGTTAAAATCACATGGGATACTATAAGGAACTGCATCTTCAATAAGCTCCACATGTGTATAGTTAGTAAGAGTCCACCCATAACCATAATCTCCAATTCGATATACTGGATTCGCCTCTTTGATAAAAGCGTTGGACAAATAGTATCGATCATAGGGCTGCATCAATCTGTTGAACTTATTGATATTTGGTTCATGGGCAACAGCTCCTATCATGGTACCCTATAAAAGGACAACAGATAGGAAACAGTGAGCATCCGTAAATTTGGTAATCGCTTAATTGGAAGGACATTAAATAGCCTAGTACGGGAGCTTTAACAGACACAATGGCTATACATGCAGAAATACACTTTATTCTGTATAATCATGACCATTATAGTGCAATAAAAAAAACATGAGAGTCAGTAGGTGAAAAGCACTTTTCTAATCAATTAAATCATATAAACAAATAAGGTAACTAAGTAATACGGATATAGCTAAACAGACAAAAACTGTACTTTATGTCACAAGAGAACCATAGAATGCAATAAGCTAGGTAAACTAATACCGTTGAACACGTCTTTCTAACACAATCATAAAAAAAAGACCAACTGTACATATTCTTGCCATGATATAAGTCGAAGCAGCGACAAAAATCACAAAAAAAAACCCTCTCCTGAATGACAGGGGCTTAAAAAAACAGACAACGAAAATCAATTTTATTGCTAATGATCCAGAAACCAGTAACAAGGAAAATTAAAGGCATACCAAACTGATCATGCAAAACAATAGGTAATCAAGCCTACATTATCTTGTATTCAACAGAATAATAAAAAGATGACTGTAAAAAAGGGCATATTCAGAAAAAGAAAACAAGAAAAGAAAACGTTTTCTTACCTCCATATCATCAAAGACATAGTTCGATATTTTTCCCAGATTGCCCAATCTTTACATCATCTTTTCGTAACACCTGGACTATGACAGTCGAAAACTTTTTACTCTTATCTGGTAGATTCAAAGCATTGCATATCGGCCTGCCTTGGTTATTCTAGCAATGATAAACAGACAGTGTCTTTGTTAGAATTTCGGATGAGCAATTCAAATGATTTAATCTAATCCTGCTATTTCTGAATTATGGTAACAATGATCACACATTAACATGGAGTTTTTCGAGAGAATAAAATTATGCATTGTCTAATATTTCTCTATAGACAACATTTTTGTTGTGTTTCTTTGCTTCGTAGAAAAAAAATTTGGAGTAATAAGAACATGTAGATCATTTATTTTTTTTAGCACGTGACAACGCCACATATAATCCGACCATGTGCAAAAAGCAGGCTCTTTTAAATAAACACCAACACAATCTAAAGTTTGCCCTTGAGCTTTATTAATTGTCATCGCAAAGCACAATCTAATTGGAAATTGATGCCGTTTAAATGGGCCGGATAAAACTCATCATTCGAAGGTCAGAACGGGATTTTATGAAGGAAAACCATTTTTCCAGCATGGTCTCCTATAGCAATTTCAGCATGTATTATGTTTTTATCAAGCTTTCTGCACAATAAACGTGTGCCGTTACACAGGCCTTCACATGGGTCAAGGTTTCGAAGCAAAATAATAGGAGCATTAACTTTGAGAATTAATTTATGTGGTGGTAACCCGTTTGGCCGAAGGCTATTTAACATGTCTTCATACAATCCTTGATCATTTGGGTTAATGGCTTCATCATAACTAAGATACTCAGTTTCAGAACCTTCTATTTTTTTAATCATAAGTTCATTTATTTCGTCAACAAATTCATTTTTTGTCGTCAGAATCGCTCGACTGATACAATGTTCAGGCACAAAAGATGGCTTATCAATTTTTGAAATCATGTAGACATAAGATTCTCTCTGAACAGATTTGTCATTTTCCGGGATATGATTATGTCGGTTGGCAGCTCTATTGTTTCACTATCGGCAAACTGATATGTTCCATCTCCAATATTTAATAGGAATTCTGTAAAGCTGGGATCTAATCTAGCTCTCATATTTTGAATTAATTTTATCTTTGTTAATTCAAGCCATACATATGATTTGCATAATGATGCATTTATTGTTTGTCTTTAGTACCTCCGCATACACAGGAGAGTTTGCCTAAAATCACCACCTAGTACAACTACCTTGCCACCAAATATCTTGGGGCAATCCATAATGTCCTTTAGTAAATTGTCTAATGCCTCTATGGCTGCTCTTTTTGACATTGGCGCTTCATCCCAAATAATCAATTTAGCTTCTTTAATCATGTGAGCTAAAGATGTCTATTTGCTTATTCGGCATGTAAAGCCTTCATTTACATCTACTTGGAATCTTAAATCTTGAATGAATGTGCTCATCCGCCCGCAATAATGTGTGGCTATACCTCAAAGTGGTCAGAGCTGAGAGCTATACCACCTGTAGATCTAACCTGAGCTAACAATGCTCTATATAGAAAGGTTTTACCTGTGCCACCGGGACCGTCTATAAAAAAACATTCTGCTTTGCCTTTATAAATTGCATTGGTTATAGACTGAAATGCAAACTCTTGTTCTTTGTTTAATAGGCTTCTTGAATTTAAATCTACTTCATCAACAATAATACTCTGTTCAGCTTGTAATTCTTTTGTCAAGTCTTCAAACTGATTTCTGTTCATATTCGGAGGGATTAAATTGTATGAGGCTAAACTTTTTCCCATTGACTGTAAAAAAGCATTAATTTGTTGTAAAACAGCTACTTGTATTTGGTACGGAGACAAATGATTTTGCCTAGCAATATCTTCTGATAAATTAGGTTCAAATTTCTTCCACAGTTTTTGGGGATCTGATGGACAAGAATATACCAATAAAGTGGAAAACAGACGGCGTAATTCATAAGGCATGTGATATGATGAGGCTTCTTCTAAACATTGTTCTTGACTATTGTTCTGTTCTAAGAAACCACGGGCCAAAGCAGCTTCATGAAATGTTTCAAACTCAGTACCGTTAAATGTTTTCAAATCACTAAAAGATGTAGGGCATGGAACTTTGGATAACAACAACCTTAAGTAATACCTTTCACCCTCTATCGGATTAACCGATACAATCCTACCAATCGTATCTCCTTTAAGCCTAACTTTCCATCGTTTCTTGTCATTTTCCCAAACAAAGAAATCTGGGAATTCACTGTAGGTTACATTCTTTTCCTGGGCAACTTCATGCGTCTTATTCATGAAAAAATATTCAGTCAACATTGTTTTTCGGTTAAAAGGATTCATAACGACATTTTCCAACTTATGTTTATGGTTGAAGTTAATCGGCTGGAAATTTTCAAGGTGCACCTGCAGTTGAATAACTGAGGGTTTCATCTCACCTAGAGAGAATTTGTATATTCTCCATAGTGCTTCTGGAGGTGATACCCATCTTCCAGATTGGTATTGATCAATCTCATTTACGTCTTGAGATCTTTCATGGCTAGCCACATTGAACATTATCCTATCATTTCCTTTGCATATATATTTGTATATATACTTCACTGCTTTAACAGTTGAACAAATCTCAACGTTAATATGGCAGTCAAACTTTGCAAGTAAATAAGGATTATATGGCACAACCCATCTATTATCTAACCATGATTTTCTAACCCTAACACGCTTTCCATCATTACGTCTTCTATAGATTGGATATGCATCTGTAGTCACAAGAGTTTCAGGACAAAAATCCTTCGGATATGAACTTCTACATAAACCATCAACCATGCAAACATTTTTGGGATTCAAGGTGCCACAAGGACCATGAAGCATGTGTTGTACAACCATCTTATAAAGGTGTGGTTGTAGTTTTTCATCGAGCAATTCAAAGACATACAACTGATCAAACTCTTACGGCCTATAAATCTTATAATTGAGGCTTAAGTATAAGTAAAAAATGTACATGAGGCATTCCTCTTTTTTGAAACTCTATAACATATGTGAATGCAAAGAACTTTGCCAAATATATTTTTTTGAATAACTCAATTTTAAGTTCCTCTAATTTAGCTCTGAATACTCTATCTAATAAATCAGTCTATCTTGTGCTAATTCACCATTTCGCAACATCGCTTTAATCTCGGGCCAATTAGGATTACATGTTATTGTCAAGAATATATCTGGCTTACCAAATTTACGGACTAAAGACATAGCATCTAAGTACTTTTTCAGATATGCCTAGGTCCACGAAAGAACGCACACGGCAAGTATGAGTACGTTGGCCAACTTTACTCGCATCATTTTCCCCCCCGGCAACAGCATCTACTAAACCCTGTAGGAATTCTTGCCTAATGTTTTTTTGTTGCACTCTAAAATAATCAAGTCTTTGTGTTTCTAATTTCACAAACATATCTACAACATATTGCTGGAACAATCTGCCAAACTGAAGTAAGTAAGATTCATCCCCTTCTCTAATCTGACACTTATAACAATAATATTCTCTAATAGACACACAGTTTGGGTCCTCTGTGCCACAAGCTAAAGTTTCAGCTTCACTTTCAATTAATTGTTGTGCATTGAATGCATTTTTAGGATTAATCAATCTATTGTTCTCAGCCATCTTTTTGCGTTTTCGAGAATTACTCTTAATACCTCTTTTACTAATTCCTTGGTGCCAACCAAGTTCACCATAAGGGAACATAAGAGGATACGGAAGCGGGTCGTAACAACCATAGTAATATTGGATACTATGTGAATTCCCACTATGAGTATACACCTTTATGTTCCTTTCTTTATCTTCTTGTCCATCAACAAGTATTCCAAAGAATTTGCGATACACTTGGTTTATTATACACTCTTTGATCAATCTTAGGGTTCTTGTAAAGTACAATCTGTAGCTCTTCAAGATTTGGTAAATTTCTTAAATCTCTAAAAAACTTAGCATAAGGGTTGTCACTATGGTCATTAATATTTTATCCAAAGTCATTTCAAACAACCGTGGACCTGCATTCTAAGCGTTGTGTTTTTCATAATGTTGTATCGTGGAAGTACAATGAAGATTCTTACGCTTTTCATGTGTTCCTACAAAATCATCCATAAAATGGTACACCTGACCTTGGACCTTAAATGTGTAGACACCCTTATTTCTACGTGCCAAATCTTTATCATATGTTGCCCCCAGTGATGTAAATGCTAGATGGTTATTATATGTTCGAATGGATGCTCTAAAATTGACGGCCTCTACACTTTGTTCTGTTATTAGGTCAACTAACACAGAAGGTAACCTAGTCTTTGCCAGGAATATGTCACCTTCTGAACAGCAGAAATTGCTAGTTTCGTGAACAAACTTAAAGGCTTCACAGTGGACACAATTAGGCATTGCCCGTAATTTGTCGCTGCATTTAGTAATCTGTCGAAGCACGGCTCTACATTCATCCTGTTCAGGGCTGGAAAAGTATCTAGAGGAATTACAATGAACATCATCAGAATGGATCATACCAGGTTCATTTCGCCGTGAACGTTTAGCTTTCCAACGTAATATTTTTTTGTTTCTCTCACTTATTTCGTTCTCTCCATGCTCACTTATTATTGAGGTTGAACTCAAGAAACTTTGATCTGCACTTTCTAGGGTAGACGGTTGGCTAACGAAACTGCTTAAAACAGGCTGGGAATTCAAGGGTAACACATCACAGGACAACAATGAACAGTCTACACGAGGCTGTTTTGTTAGTTGTTCATTTTCATCATGTTTTTCAGATGAGCAGCCTACAGCATATCGTGATTCTATTGGAGCATGAGCAGTTTCATGTGACAATTTATGTCTCTTCGTGTCTTGAATGTTTGGTGCAGCAATTGCTCTGTTATGTCTAAAGTCTTTTTTATCTTTTGTTTTTCTCTCTTTCCATCTTTCAAGATTTCTCGCTCTATTACTTGCTTTTTCATGTTCAGTTTTTTTAACCAAATTAGATGTAATATGCTGCTTAAACATTGGTTTGAAGGCCTTAAAACAACCCTGAATAGGTTAACGTTTCTTGATAGGGAAACAAAAGACTACTGCAAAAGAGCAACCAATACCGAACTACGACGAAGTACTTAACCAAAACAACTTATGACCTAATATAATACTAAAGTTGAGATAATAAACTAAGAACATTGCAGCAATTTGCCATTGCACATGTACACAGCACGAAAAACCTTCAACAATAGCACCTCCGTAACACACCAAATGAGCACCGTAGCCTTATACAAAGAGAAAAAACATCAGAGGCAGTCTCAAACCAACAAAAAGGCCATCAAAAGCCAATACAACAGACTTGTACCAAGAAAAAAAACCTGATGATGTTTTTATCTATACAATGCAGAGTACACATGGAACACATTAGAATAAAATGAAATAATTATTCTAACCATAGCAGCCTCTTACAAGCCAAGTTTGTGAAGAAGGAAAAAAGGAAAAAAAAGGAAAAAAGAAAAAAAGAAACACAACTACAATAATAAACCTATACATAATACATTAACCGCCTAGAAGCATGAGAAAAACACCATATTAATTCAGGCCACACGTCCAGAGTGGAAGCTAGAAACTCAAATGAAATTTTCTTATATCACATAGCCCAAAAAAACCACTGAATGATCTATATGTTGTAAAGCATCTTTCTTTTTCTTGTCATTTATGAAAAGAAAACATATCAGGTATAATTCATAAAAGCTGAAAACGGAATAAACTGTATTTGGTAAAGCTGCATCATCAGTAAACCAAACGCAGAAAAGAAAACCAGTAATTCCAACTAACATAGCAGAAAAAGGAGTATCAAGTACATTCCTAACATGAAGAGCAGGCATGCATACAGAAACAAAGGTAGCAGAGCAACTTTAAAAAAAAAAAACCATCAAAAGCCAACATAACAGACTTGTATGAAGAAAAACTACATGAACCTGATCATATTTTTATCTTTATCTTTACAAAATGTAGACAGAAAACATTAACCATCTTGAAGCATGAAAACCACACCATATTAATTTAGACCACACATCTAAAATGAATGTCAGAAGGCCAAAATAAGTTTTCTCATATCAGTTAACAAAAAGAAAAACATATAATGAATTGTATGGTGTAAAGCATATTTTTTTCTTAATTTGTACAAATGAAAAAGGAATGAACTATATTTGGTATAATTTATACAAACCAAAGAAGGAATGAACTTAATTTATATAAGCCAAAGAAGGAATGAACTTTATTTGTTAAAAAATGCATCAACAAACTAATTGCACAAGCTACCCCAACTTTTATCTTGCAGGCATCAGACATTTGAGGAAAAATAAATATAGTGGAATATAAATGAAACACATCAAATGCACGAGGCAACAACATTAATTCTAACAAGCAACACAGCGAAAAAAGAGGATGTAAATACACCTAGAACAGTGAAAAGAAGGCATGCATACATAAATGAAGCAAACACGGTAATATAGAACCCAAATCAATAAATTTAAACCAACAAATCATCACTGCAAGCAGAGATTGAAGGACATTTACAGATAGAAATAATAAATAAGCATGCAAACATACAATAAATAATCAACAAAGGGAATAAAGCAAGGCACCTGTAACAGTTGTTTTGACTTCTTCCTTTAATAGAGATAATCTGGACAGCAGAAAGAAGAGTCTAGTGAGTATGAGTGAAGAAAATAACCCTGCTTATAAAGACTGAACGAGCAGGGATTATGTACAGAGAAAAAAAGGAAAAAATAATGCTTTAACCAGATAAAGACCTTGAATCGAAAACCTACCGTGTAAAACCCTTGAATCGGCACAATATCCGTAGAAATAATACACCGGTTAAAAGGCTTCCCGTACTCTCCATCAGTCGCCGCTTCTTCACCTAGCTTTTTACTGCTTGATTAGACCCAATTCCTACCAAAACGTGTAAACACCGGTTAATCCACTGGATAATTCATAGAAAAATCTTGGACAGGTGATAAAATCTTTCTCACCCTTAGAAATCCAAGATCCAACTGCTGGATTGATTGAAATTTGATGGAAGCAACCGGCTGGCTGATAGGGACTTTTTGCTGGAATAAAACTAAAACAAGAGAAAACAAAAAGAGGAAAAAACCAATCTGTCTATGAATCTTGCTTTCTTTCTTGGAAACGGAAGAAACCAAGACCTGTGCAAGTGCAATACAGCTGTAATATATTTTGTCCTCCTATTATTAATTTAATTACTGGTTACTAATACTAATATAAATGTGTACAGGTTCTTATATTTTATTTATATTTAGATTAGATTAGATAATTACATCATATATATATATATATATATATATATATATATAAACAATATTCTTTAAAAGTTTAAGATCCGTCACGGTGTCGACACTCCACAAAGAGACACCGACACCTCACTAAAAACAATATTCTTTAAAAGTTTAAGATCCGTCACGGTATCGACACACCACAACACGGCACCGACACATACATGCATTCACGAACCCATTTTTTTTCCTTGACCTAAGTTTTATTCAGTGAAAATGTTAAAAAAACGCGATTTCTATAATGTATCAACGGCGTGTCGTTTTATTAAACCGTAAAATCAAATGTGTATATACATAATGTGTAGAATGAAACTTGTCCATATTTACACAACCTATATATATACATAAATGTATGCTCATGGCGTCGCCACGCCATTAAATCTTGGAATTAACCTGTAACGCTGCTTTCGCAGTGCAGATCGCGCGACATATTCGCAGACGTGTATGTGGAACGTAAACAACTCTTTTCAGAATAATATTTTAAACAATAATAAAACAATAATAATAATATAATAACATAAGCTAAGGTGAATAAAAATAAAAATAAAAACCCAAGACAAAAACAACAAAACAACTGGCTACAATAAGCGGTAAACACTCCATAATTTCTGTAGCAACACACGTGCCAATGTGTGAATTTTTGTTTTTGCTAGCTGCCACAATAAAAATATAAAATAAAAAAGAAGGGGAAAAAAAAACAACAAACCAACTTTAAATAAAAAATTATATTATTATTATATGCTAGTGGCAGGGACACGTGTCAGCGCCAAATTTACTCTCAGAAGCCACCTACGTGGAAGCACAGGAGGAGAGCAAATTCTTGCTCTTAATATAGATAGATATATATTGGAAAGGAGGATTTAACCCAATTACCCATTATTTTAACCCAAACCCGTAAAATAATCCAGTTTATGCCGCCTCCACAAAAAAATGAAAAATAAAAATAAAAAATAGATAGTATCGGAAGAAAATCTAAACAACAACAATTTAACAAAATAATATCTACTACTATTAATCTACAGTTTTTCCACTCAAAAAAATCAGCTGTACAAAAAAAAAAAAAAAAAAAAACAATAAAATAATTCACGGAAGTAACAGGAAGCTAAATGCACATGTTTTTTCTTTTTATTTCTTCAAACGCATCTTCCTTTTTTAATCTCAACAAACTCTAAAGAAACTTATAATATTTAGCCAATAAAATTTTATAAAAAATCACTTTAACAAAAAAAAAAAAGTAACAAAAACCTACAAATAAAAAAAAAAAAATGCATCTTCTTTTTTTATCTTAACAAACAATCCTAACAAATTTAAGAAATCAACAAACAATCCTCATTTTATCTCAACAAACAATCCTAACTAAAAAAACCCCTACAACTTCACCGTAAAAGAAAGAAAAAGAAAACCTCCTCATTCATAACTCCCCGTCATATTCATGAATGTTGGGGAATCGCTTCCACATATTCATGAACCGGATTTCTTTTCCAATCTCAAAGGTGTTTTCAATTTCTGCATTTCTATTCTGGTTTGAATTTGTGCGCGCGGTCAATGAAGAATGGGAGGCTGAGTGACAACGAGGGCTGTTTGAAAGGGCCTCAAATCGTTCGGAAACGTGTCCTCATCTGAGTAAAATCTTGCCGAACCACATATATCTTCACAGGTGATTTGATTTCAGTTTCTGCATTGCTTATCGCATTACTTCTTTGAGATTCCGATCCTTTCTCCTTTATTGTTTCTAGTGACACTCAAAGTTGATTTTTTTTCCCTCTGCAGGTGATTTTGCTCCATCAAGTATCTTATCGTATGATTTTCCTCTTTTATTTTAAGTATCATTGATATTTCAGCTTTGAGGTTTCTTCACTTCTTCAACAATTTATCAATTTTGTTTGGCAGAGATACAAAATGGCCTCATGGGGTGGTGGAATGAATTCTCATACGCATCTTTAATTGGTAGTATGTATCTCTTTCACTACATTTAACAATATGTATCTCTCAGATAATTGCCAGGCGGGATGCTCGATTATCAGACATCAGTCAATGAATCTTTTTTTTATGTTCTGCTTTTATTTATAAAATTCATTTTATTCACGAATTAATCATATGTATGAAATGGCCTTTTAACTTCTGATGATTTTCTGGTAGTATCGTATTATAGGAACGACTTAAATGGAAGAGTTTTCCATTCCTTAAATTATGGAAAATTCAACATTCATGACTCATTCGAGTCTAAAGTTTGTGTATGACAATTCCTCGCAATTCCTTTATGTTCTGGTAATTTTTTTATTTGCTTTTTCATTGTTTGTTTTCTTTTCAAGTGGGTTTTATTTCTTGATGATCTGACGGGTTTTATGTTTCTTATTATTATTATTATGTTCACCTCAATTAAGGTGATCTATTACTGAACTTTATGATGATGCCATATCATCTATCTTATAAACCTTTTTTTTATAAACCTTTTATTTACAATCATAAACCTTTTACATCGCCACATCATCGTTTTATAAAATTTACATAAACCTTTTATAACTTTATAAAACTTTTTATAATACAATGAAATGGACCTGTTGTATAAATATATAATTTTTTTGTAGTTTTATATATTGTTTTGACATGAAAAAGTTCCTGTATATATATAATATGATTTTTTTTTTGTAGTTTTATATATTGTTTTGACATGAAAAAAAAATCATATTATATATATACAGGAACATGAGATATTATATCATGGGCATTATGTGTTGTGTGTGTGATTGGATAAAGGATCATTGCCTAGGTCTTTATTCATGGGCATTATGTGTTGTGTGTGTGATTTCGTAAACACACTCACACTTGCAATTAAATTATAAGACCTTCATTACATTGACATGCGGCCGATTAATTGGTTATGGGTTTCTTTAAGGTGAACTCTTGGTTGGAGTTCCTTCCATGCATTAATAATCGCTGACGACCATTAGTTGTTTCTTCAACACTATGAATGTTGTTGCAATAGTCGTGCAATATACGGTTGAGTGCTACTCAAATTTTATAGAAAGCTTAAATCATATACAGTGATTCATGTCAATATTATGATTCATTACCTTTGTTGTTAAATTTTTGTTCGTTTAATTCTATCAACTACTATGCACTGCCATTTCTTTTAATGTCTCACAATAGGTTGTGGTTATAACGAATGTATGTGGTTTGAGTAAAAGACACAAAGATGAAAAGATATATATGATTATTTCTTATTCTGCGATCGCGTGCATGCGGGTATATAACTAGATTTGTGTATATTTATGAATCGGTAATCTTCGAGTTAATTTCCACAAACACGTAAATTAAGTCAAATCTAGTTTCACTTTAAAAAAAGAGGTGAAATCTAGTTGATTTTTCACTTGTGAAATAGATGTCGAAATTGAAGAAAAAATTGGTTTTGGTCTCGTACATTATATATTTCAATTATATAATTGATGTAGTGTTTGTGTATTTTCATTAAAAAAAAGTGTCTATGTATTTTATTTTCTTTAATAAAATTGATTGAAAAACTAAACAGAAATTTTTCAAGATATCTTCTTTCTACTTGACTGCGATGCATGACCCATAATTCTTTTCGGTGAAGTCAAATCAAAAAAAATGTGATAAAAAAATCCATAGCTAAGTTTTGAACCCTTAGGATAAATAACAACGCTTCTAAGGTTAACTAATCGAATAATTATGTTAAAATTATGCGAAATAATATACATCTACGCTTTAATATTATAAGAGGGGTATATTAGTAACTTCGCCGAAATTTGAGTGGGGTCCATATATGCACCCCACCCCTCTAGGGCTGGGTCCGCCCCTGCCTGACGGGATCCCCACATTTTCGGGTATCACGATTGTCAGGTCTCGACACTGTTCGGGTATGGGGTCGGGGAAGAAAAACATATTCCCGAATTCTATCGGGTCGGGAATTGGGTATGTAGGAGAGTTACTAGGCGGGTCCAAACTAGATTCCACCCTGAGGCCCTGTTTGGTTTCGGGTTGGATTGGGGTTGAATAGATTCAAGAAATATGAAGTAAAATAAAATATAGCGAAATAATGATTATAAAGTTAAAATGTTATGTTGAAGAAATGATTTGATTAGAATTTTTTTAATGAAATATGTGACGCCTGCTTCGCACACCGTGTCCTTATCCGAATTGAACGCCCAAGACGTATATAATTTAATATTTAAATCAATTATATACGTAAGCGCTTACGTAATTACATCGAGTTAAAACGGAAACGAAACGACACGGGAAAATCTTAAACGACAAACAATGTCGCACTAACTAATGAAAAGTAAATGATGTTCCAACAACATTTAACTTAAAAGAAAAATGACAGTGACTACGTATTTATTACAACCGTGAACTTAAAGGACAAAAAAATAAAAGGATAAATAAATATTACAAGCCTCAACATAGGCACTACTCCTCGTAATAAACGTCATCACCATCATAGCAACCTGCATCACCTTCTCGGGGTGGGAAACATTCATACAAATAAAGGGGTGAGTACATAAGCACTCAGTAAAGGGTAAAAGTACCGAATTTAAAACAAGTCATAGCACAAAAGTTATCTTTACTACCACGTATGTATAAAGGCTCGCTCCCCTCTACTAGTCTCACTAGTAAAACTCATCCAAACAAGGGGTTTGTTACACACAAGGTATAAGGACACTTTGCATGGTGAGAATGCACCACGACATATCCTCAGCTCCTCATATGGCACGGCTGCTACCCATGTGGGAGACTACCCAGTCCACGCAGCGGCTACCTTTGTGGAGGGGTAATAGTCCCAAGCTGCGAAACAGAAACGTGTCTTACCAAAGACCACGGTGTTTTATCTTTAGACTCTCAATTATGTATTTAAGCGTAGTTAAGCTAACCACCTAGGTTCATTCCACATAAAAGGTTTCTTAAGGACTTCTAGTCCTAGACAATTCTAATTATACTACTTACCAAATAGCACAGAAGACGTAGGTTACTAAACACAACGTCCCGCAAAGTCAAGTGATGTGTTCCGGTGCTCCCGTGCTTATCCCGCGGAGGAGGTCGGCACGGTGCGGTGCCAAGGTCACCAGAACCCATACACCGTACTTTACAACATAACAATTAAGGCTTCGAAACAATACATAATTAATCCACGAAAATAACAAATAAAGAAAACTAAAAAAACATTTCTCCCTGTTGCTGCTCTCTTTTCATTACTCTCTCTCTATACATTTGTATATATATTTTCTGAACCATATGTCAATAATGTAAAATTTAGTATTATCATTATTATTTTACTTTATCATTATTATGATTATTATTATAGGTTATTAGGAATGAAACCAAACAGAAACAAAGGTTCATCTTCTTTTTCTCCTAGTCGAGACCCTGGCAGCTACATAGATTAGATTCCCTTTTTTTTTTCCAACCATAAAAAAACATATATATGGCTAAGCAGTAGCATGACAAAATTAAAATAGTAAACAACAAAGAATCAAAACTGAGTTTTGTACTAAAATAGTAAATTTATATGTATTCTTAGGTGCTACAGGTCGGGTAACTGACGCTTGACATAAAAGAATTGTACATTTAAGATTATAACGTCTAAAACATTCTAAACAACAACAACAATAGATGGGCAACAATAACATACTTAAATACGGTTGAACAACCCTCTACCTTATTCAATTGCAAAGTTTTGAATCAAAGCCAAACTTTAATTTGAAACAACTACGGTGATTCCTTCGATTCCTACAACAAAAGTAACAACCTACTATTAATCTAAAGCATCTATTAAAACCTATTTACTTAGAAAACTCAAGAATCCTAGATTTCAAAAAGAGGGCTTTTCTATTTACCTTTTGTTTATGGTGATTCTTATACCAAAACGTTAGTCTCGTCGCGGTGATCGTCGTGATATGAATCATCCGGCAAACGGAGAAACGAGTCAACCCAGTAGGATAAAGATTCCATCAAGTCTTTTATCTTTTCTTCTTCTCTGCTTTTCGATAAATTAAGTCGCCAAAGAGTTTTGGGAAACGATAATCGCATAATGAGGGGGGTTATGGTAGGAGTATTAAATAGGATAAATCCCATTAATACATCATTATCCAATTAATTTAACGCAAGTAAAAATAGTAATAGGTTTATTTTAATACAAACCCGAGATTACCAATTTTACCCTTATGTAAATTTCATGGATATTACATTCTTCACCCCTTACAAAAAGTTTCGTCCTCGAAACTTGACATACGTGGAAGTTCTCAAAACTATGTGAACACTGAAGTCATATCCTTTAACTCAAAATCTTCTTATTTATCTTCAACTGATGGTACTCTGAACGCAGATCTTATTTCGAGAACACTCTCTTCCCCTGAAGCTGATTCCGTATCTCTAATTACCTTTGAAAACCGACCAAGAACTTGAGAGAATTTTGGAGGAGTATCCTTTTGCCTTCCTTTGCAGAGTTCGACTTTTCTGGAAGCGTTCTGCTTTTGGCAACTTCCAACTCACAATGGATGTTTTATATCCTTTCCACAAGTAACTCCCAAGGAGTTATTAGAATAAAATTTCCCAAATAATCCTTCTTCTTTTATTAAATCCATAATTCCCCTTAAATATATATGTATCCAAAATATATATACATAAAACACTTTAAATCCGTAAATCATTAAACATAATATTCCGTTTTTCGTAAAAAGACACGTCTGCCTTTTTTTCAAAAAGTCAGGATATTACATTCCTCCCTCTTAAGAGGAGTTTCGTCCTCGAAACTCGAACTTGCTCAGACTGTTAATCTTCCTTAGAAACTCTCTCTTCAACACAACCCAAAACCAACCTTCACTTGTTTTCCCACGAACAACAACTAACTGATTCTGATCTTGCTAACCTCTGAACCAAAACTCTATTGATCCCCAACTGAACAAACCCTTGTACACTCATCCCAAGACTGACCGGTCACTTAAACCATCGAAACCGCAGATTAACTAAACTTCTACTCGGTGCATCCATCACCTGAAGATACTTTCTTATGTTTATAGTCAAAGTAGACAAAACTTTTGGATAGCCGACCTATACCAATTAAGAATCACACCATGATCCGTAGAATTCAAAATATAAGATCTTCTTTTTCAACGGAAGGTTTCAACTTGATATCAACTTGTGGAAACATCGAACTAACCTTGCTTACTCTATCTGAAAAAGCGTAGTTATAAACAAGGAATCCTTGAGACTGTTCTTACTAAAACTGAGGTGGGGGTACCTGGTTTTGATGATGTCCCTGCTAATCAACATATTCCAGCCCGACCCACAACTACTTGACCCCATGTCTTGAACCAAACCACTCACTTCTTGCTGAGTCCTAGAACTTCGTATACCACTGTTACCAACACCACGAGAACTTCTACGGGTTTCTGCCATCCTGAAAGATCAAAGAAGATCAGAATGGTTCTAAGGGGTTTAAAGAGATCTTATCTTAAGAAAGGAAGCCTAGAGCGTTTCTCTCTGATACCATCTGTGACGCCCGTTCGCACATCGTGTCCTTATCCGAATTGAGCGCCCAAAGACGTATATAATTTAATATTTAAATCAATTATATACGTAAGCCTTACGTAATTACATCAGAGTTAAAACGGAAACGAAACGACACGGGGAAAATCTTAAACGACAAACAATGTCGTACCAACTAATGAAAAGTAAATGATGTTCCAACAACATTTAACTTAAAAGAAAGTACGAGTGACTAGTGTATTTATTACAACCGTGAACTTAAAGGACAAAAAAATAAAAGGATAAATAAATATTACAAGCCTCAACATAGGCACTACTCCTCGTAATAAACGTCATCACCATCATAGCAACCTGCATCACCTTCTCGGGGTGGGAAACATACATACAAATAAAGGGGTGAGTACATAAGCACTCAGTAAAGGGTAGAAGTACCGAATTTAAAACAAGTCATAGCACAAAAGTTATCTTTACTACCACGTATGTATAAAGGCTCGCTCCCCTCTACTAGTCTCACTAGTAAAACTCATCCAAACAAGGGGTTTGTTACACACAAGGTCTAAGGACACTTTGCATGGTGAGAATGCACCACGACATATCCTCAGCTCCTCACATGGCACGGCTGCTACCCATGTGGGGAGACTACCGATCCACGCAGCCGGCTACCTTTGTGGAGGGTAATAGTCCCAAGTCTGCAAAGCAAACGTGTCTTACCAAAGACCACGGCGTTTTATCTTTAGACTCTCAATTATGTATTTAAGCGTAGTTAAGCTAACCACCTAGGTTCATTCCACATAAAAGGTTTCTTAAGGACTTCTAGTCCTAGACAATTCTAATTATACTACTTACCAAATAGCACTGAAGACGAGGTTACTAAAAACAACGTTCCGCAAAGTCAACTGATGTGTTCGGTGCTCCACCGCTTATCCCGCTGGAGGAGGTCGGCACGGTGCGGTGCCAAGGTCACTGTAACCCATACACCGTACTTTACAACATAACAATTAAGGCTTCGAAACAATACATACTTAATCCACGAAAACAACAAATAAAGAAAACTAAAAAAACATTTCTCCCTGTTGCTGCTCTCTTTTCATTACTCTCTCTCTATACATTTGTATATATATTTTCTGAACCATCTGTCAATAATGTAAAATTTAGTATTATCATTATTATTTTACTTTATCATTATTATGATTATTATTATAGGTTATTAGGAATGAAACCAAACAGAAACAAAGGTTCATCTTCTTTTTCTCCTAGTCGAGACCCTGGCAGCTACATAGATTAGATTCCCTTTTTTTTTCCAACCATAAAAAAAAATATATATGGCTAAGCAGTAGCATGACAAAATTAAAATAGTAAACAACAAAGAATCAAAACTGAGTTTTGTACTAAAATAGTAAATTTATATGTATTCTTAGGTGCTACAGGTCGGGTAACCGACGCCGACATAAAAGAATTGTACATCTAAGATTATAACGTCTAAAACATTCTAAACAACAACAACAATAGATGGGCAACAATAACATACTTAAATACGGTTGAACAACCATTTACCTTATTCAATTACAAAGCTTTGAATCAAAGCCAAACTTTAATTTGAAACAACTACGGTGATTCCTTCGATTCCTACAACAAAAGTAACAACCTACTATTAATCTAAAGCATCTATTAAAACCTATTTACTTAGAAAAACTCAAGAATCCTAGATTTCAAAAAGAGGGCTTTTCTATTTACCTTTTTGTTTATGGTGATTCTTATACCAAAACGTTAGTCTCGTCGCGGTGATCGTCGTGATATGAATCATCTGGCAAACGGAGAAACGAGTCAACCCGTAGGATAAAGATTCTGTCAAGTCTTTTCTCTTTTCTTCTTCTCTGCTTTCTGATAAATTAAGTAGCCAAAGAGTTTTGGGGAAACCGATAATCGCATAATGAGGGGGGTTATGGTAGGAGTATTAAATAGGATAAATCCCATTAATACATCATTATCCAATTAATTTAACGAAAGTAAAAATAGTAATAGGTTTATTTTAATACAAACCCGAGATTACCAATTTTACCCTTATGTAAATTTCATGGATATTACAAAATATGATATTGAAAAAGTAATGGTTAAATAGTGTAATGAGTGAATAAAATGAATTGATTAATATTATTTTATTTATTGATATTGAATGATTGATAAGAAAATTTATAATAAAATAATAATAAATAAGACAGTGGAGTGAATAAAAAATTGGGTCCCGAAACCATGGTGTTTACGTTGTCACCTCACTTCAACACACTGCTTTAGAAAATCCACCATTTCATTTCTAATTGGTAAACTGACCGAGAAATTATTTTTATGGAAAAGTTTAATCTAGTTGACGTAATATTTTACATGATTGTTACAGCATCTAATATTGCAGTCATGTTTGTTACGAATAATGTAAATGGAAAAAAATATTTAAAGAACATGACCATAGGTGTATAAAGTGAAAATTTCTTTTTGACACAATCCAAAAATAAAAGCTGAAAACTGAAACGGAGGAATGCACTATTAATTAAGATCTAGGAGTAATGATAGAGTCACAACGAATTTACACAACGAATTTACATAACGAATTGACACAACAATCATCTACACCCTTCGTTGTCGTGGGACTTTAATTGATTGATCTAGATCCTACAACAATGAAGGGTGTAGATGATTGTTGTGTAAATCCATTGTGACTCTATCATTACTCTAATTAGAGTTCCAAAACAAAAAGTTCTTTTATTGAAAGTTCAACGGTACATAAGAACATCATTTTATAGGAAATTTAGATGCAGACATAATAATTAAAGGGAAATGAAAGCTATAATACACAACACAGTCTTGCAACATTCTGTCATTATATACATTTTATAAATCATTAATAATATAGTGAGATTGATATTCATCTCACTTATTATTCAACGTTTTATAAAAACATAGTGACACAATATGTTATAGTGTTTTACCATTTATATATTGACAAACGCACAACTCTTCCTGATTTGCCCTTGATGAGAACCAGTTTTCACCCCAATCCTCCCCATTTTCTCCATTGACAGAGCAAATTGGTAATAGAAGTCCCATAAAGAAGCTTGAACGAGTCGATTAACGAATGACAATGTAGTGGAATTCGTAGTCAAAGCAGCATCAGATTGGAAAAGGCCTCTTCTCTTGAGGAGGAGTTTATAGTAACTAAGATCAAATGTCCGAAAGCTTCCCGGGTCCATTTCAACTATAGTTGTCGTGTCGTTGACTGATTTACATTTTTTGCTTTGAGATTTGCTGCATATTCACTGTCTAAAGAAGGGTCTTCTTTTCCTTTTATTCCTGTGAAATTGTAAAGACGGCTCGAAAATGATGAACAATGTCCCATGCCAATGGTATGTGCACCTGCAAATTAAAGTGAATGATTGATTACCCTTTTCCCCAAAAATGATCTATATATATTTATATATATATATATGATTTGTTTATATACAAAAGAAATTAGGGAGAAATATACCAGATAACAGAACTAGGTCATTTAGATCAAGACCCTTGTTAGAAAAACTCGTCTGAAGTTGAGAGAAGTTGAAGAAAGGTGCTGGAATATTTGCCAAAGCTTCAGAAGCATTTGATATCAACCCATCTCTTCTTCCAGTTGGTACTCTCCAAAATGGACCACCCTTAATTTTTTAATTACATGCATGCAAAGAAATATAAACCTTAAAATAATTACCAAGATTTTCATATTAATTAAAAATATGAAAAATCATCAACTTAAAATTTACACTTACCGTAACAAGAACGGAGTCTCGGGCAACTAATGCAATGATATCTGCGCAGGAAACGACACCAGGGCATTCGGTTTCTAGTAATGATTTTACTCTGTCAATAAAGTCAAACCCTCTGATAGTTTGATTAGGAGTAGCAGTTTTCTCTGTTTGGTTTCCGGAGCTTGATGTGGAATCCAGCAGTATTGATGCATCACAACCCTGATCATAAACCCCCAAATAATTAATTATCTACAATATGATATATGTGATCGATCAGGTCTATATCGTTTTAATACCAAAAAAAAATTATATGATCTCGGGGGACACGTGCCCCCTCGGATGTGCGTTTGCTACAGTAATCTAGCTAAGATGTAGCTGCTAACCCATGTTATCTATATATGAATCAAAAGCGTTTTGTATATATATATCACTCGGTGTGACAGCGACATCAGACTAGAAATAAAGCATTACTTATAATAAGTCGGTATCGTAAAGTCGTGTATTTAAGGCCAGCCGGTACAAAGCTTACTCTAACAAAACAGTCATGGAAATGCATTCTTAACAAAGCAGCAGCAAGAGATGGAGCATTTGGGATATGGTGATGAACAAATTCTTGAACAATATACTCAGCATTTGGGCATGCTTTCACATAGAAATTCATCTGCAAATCACCATGAACTGAACCAAAAAGTCCTAGCATTAACATAATTGCTAGTGCTACCCAAAACAAAGCTAGTGAAGCCATTGTTATACTTATATTATTATAACCAATAAAAAAACAAACATCTGTGTTTTTCCTAGGATGTATATTAATGTTACTCTTACAAGTTACAACTACTCCAATATCAACAGACCAATTTATAGGGCTTAAGTACTCTTCAAAGGTGACAGCAGCATGCGCGCTTGTCTAGTCTAGTATTATATATTATTCTTTTTTTTTCCTTCTTTTTTCTTTTTTGTTTAAGGGTACTGTACGTGTAATCGATATGTGTTTCACTGTTTAATTTCTTGATAGATTTGAATATGAGAATATGCAGAAAGTCAAGATTTGAGAAAAGGGTTAGCTAGAATGTTATTTGGCTGGATTCATAAAGATTTGCTTTATTATGTCATTTTATTTCTTTTTTGTGACAAAGATTGTTTTATTATGTCATTGAGATCGCTATACATGTGCCGACCTTTACTGAGATATGGGGCGTTCAATATATGCAGTACATTGTATATCACATAAGTATAATGTCAAAAGAGTGATTGAGCTAAAAGTTTTGTTTATTCAATGTGACTTAAGTTTTGGATAAGAGACAAATCTTATTATTGATAAGAAAATATTACACCATTATTATACATACTACTAGCAACCGTGTTGTACAAATCTTTCATAGATTTTGTACTAGATTCTGTTACACAACCTTATCATTAATATGCCACATTTCACAAGTGTAGAAAGACATTATTACCCTTCATACTTTAACCATCCCCCACAAACGAAAGGGAGCTTTGACCACTTGAAGTTTGTCTCTAAACTAAGCAAATTTTGCTGATGGATAGTGGTTTAGTAAATAGTCTGCAACTTGATCAAGAAAAAGGAATGTGTTGAATCGTGAGTCATCCCTGTAGGATTTATCTCGGATGAAATGAAGATCAATCTCTATATGTTTGGTCCGATTATGGAACACAGGATTATAGTCTAAGGACTGAGCACTGAGATTATCACACCAAATGAGAGCAGTTTCAGGAGCTGGAATAGATAATACTGATAAGAGTGATCTGAGCTGATGTGCCCAAATCATACTTTGGTTCGCGGATCCTTATTCGGGTCTGACCGGCCACCAACATTAGTGGATAAGGTCACCGGCCATATAGCCCGCGAGCTCGCAAGCCAAATTAGGACCGCGAGCCTCCGGATCCATTCCAGGCCCTTAATCCTATGCGACGACAGGAAGGATTAGGGAGCCGACGTGCGATCTCATTCAATAAATGGGTCCGCCAGCGACCTCGATCATAACATTTAGAGGAAGAGCTACCTTTAGTTCAACAAAACAATGATATAACGGATACAACGGTCAGCGAGGCCATCAGGATCGTGACCTATCGGCTCCACTACGAGCCCGTTACTATAGATAAATATCTATTTATACTGTATGTCCTCATTTGTAAATAAACCGACTTCAGTCGGTGGTTCCCCCTATAAATAGGGAGCAATGTAACTTCATTAAACATGGGCAAAATGATATAAAACAAAAGGCAAAGCCAAATTGCCCCTGTCCTCTTCTCTTATAAAGCACCACCGCCGGAATCCATCGCCGCTACCGAGCACCACCGGCAAACACCACTTTTATACACTTTTATAGCCAGATATCCTACATATAAACACCGATAAAACAACCGTGATGATTTTGACCTCATCATGAGCCACTGTAGTTCTGCTGCTGTATTGGCTAGGGACCTATACTCAGATTATGTAATGGTTCTTGAGACAACCCCTTGTTTCTTTGAACTCCAAGATACCAATGATCCACAAAGATACACTCAATAACCAGCAATAGATCTTCTATCACTTTTATCACATGCCCAGTCATCGTAGAGTATCCAGTAAGAGTGACTTTCGATCAGGAACAAAGTGAAGGGCATAGTCAATTGTGCCTTGAACATACCTTAGAAGCCTTTTAAGGGCATACCAGTGAATGACCCTAGGTTGCTGCATGTAGTGACTGAGGGTATTGACAGCAAATGACAAATCAGGTCTTGTAAAGGTCATATATTGCAGAGCTCCAACCACACTTCTATCTAGTGTAGGATTATCCATTAGTGGACTATCTATGCTGCTGAGATCAATGCGAACTGTCATAGGTGTAGGACATGGTTTTAGATTGGTGAAGCCAAGATTTTGAAGGGGCTGTGTGGCATACATATGTTGACTGAGGTACAATTCAGTGGCGTCTCTGTGTACCTGCATTCACAGGAAATGACTAACTGGTCCAAGATCTTTAAGTGCAAACCTGTTGTGTAACATGTGAATAAACTGATAGATGAAATGAGATTTGTTCCCTGTGACCAGAATATCATCCACATAAATTAAAACATACAGTAAGATAGTGCCCTTCTTTAGAATGAATAATGATACATCTGATCTGGATTGAGTGAATCCCCAGGTGAGAAGCTGTTGTCTGAGTTCTTCAAACCATGCCCGGGGGGCTGTTTGAGGCCATACAAAGCCTTTTTTGGGCAACATACATTATTAGGCTTGGTAGGATGGATAAACCCTTCAGGTTGGGGCATGTAGACAGCCTCATTGAGTGTACCATTTAGAAATGCTTTGTTGATGTCAACTTGATTGACAAGCCAGTTGCAGGATATAGCAAGAGCAAGAATAACACTGATGGTGCTTGCTTTAGCCACAAGACTGAATGTCTCTGTATAGTCTATGCCTGGTGTTTGAAGAAATCCTTTGGCCACTAGTCTGGCCTTATGTTTCTGAACTGTGCCATCAGTATTTAACTTGAGTTTGAATATCCATTTGTTCCCCACCCGTCTCTGACTAGGATGTGGTGGACAAGCTCCCATGTTTGATTGGTGATCAAGGCCTTGTACTCATTTTCCATAGCTGTCTTCCGCTCAATCTGGTTTAAGGCATCTGATGCTTTTGTTGGTTCAGGAGAATATGGTGGAGCATTATATGTGGCAAGGTAAGAAAAGGTTTTTGGTTTGTGAATTCCACTCTTTGATCGAGTTTGCATAGGATGTTGAGGCATAATTGGTGGTGCCATAGATGACGGTGAAGGTGAAGGTAATGAAGAGTGTGGTGGAGGAGGGGTGGTAAGGGTGATGGAGATGGTGATGAGTTGGATGGTGTAGGAGTGGCACTTTGTGCAGGTGAGTCGGCGAGAGCACCTTGTGTGGTGTTTGAGGTGTGAGACCGATGCTTTCCGATTAGTCCGCTACGCAAGATGATCTATATCGGTGGTAGGAAACAAATGAATCATGTTATCCGGACTAGGAATGGAAACAATAAGACCAGAGACATAGGTTTCACTTTGGACACAAAGGTTGGTGTAGTGACTTTGTTGGGAAAGTCATCTTATAAGAAAAATGATGTTCATTAAAGACTACATCCCTAGAGATATATATTCTGCCACAGGGTTCAAGACACATATACCCTTTATAATTTGGACTGGATCCTAAAAACACACATTGTTTTGTATGAAGCGAAATTTGTGGTGTTGATGTGGCCTGAGATAGGGATAGCAGGCACATCCAAACATTTTGAGGGAGGTATAATCAGGTATGTGGCCAAAGAGAACTTCTGTAGGAGATTTTTAAGATAAGACTGGTGTTGGAAGAGAGTTTATGATGTGAACAGCCTATCTAAACCCTTCCCACCAAAGTTGAAGGGGCATTGAAGCTTGAGCAAGGAGAGCCAGGCCTAGTTCAACTATATGCTTGTGTTTCCGTCCAGCCTTTCCATTTTGGACATGAGCATATGGGCAATAATGTCTAAATATGATTCCAGTCTGTTTAAGAACAGGCTCAAAAGTCCAATATTCCCCTCCCAATCAGATTGAAAAGTCTTTATCATTTAGGGCATCATATTTTAGTTTTAGTGGGTATATCCATGTAAATCTGCTATAGTCATCCAGGATCTAGATATAGTAAGTGTATCCTTTTTGTGGATTTGACAGGGGAGGGACCCCACAGATTAGAGTACACAAGTTCTAAAGGGTGTGATGTTTTAGTGTCAGAGTTGTTATAAGGCAAAATGTGGTGTTTTCCAAACTAGCAAGCTTCACATAAAAAGTTCATTTTATTCATAGGAAGATTACACTGCTTAAAGACCTGGTCAATGACCTTACTAGAAGCATGACCTAACTTTCTATGCCACAGTGTGGCTTTTTCTTGGGAATCAACAGATCAAACAAGATATTCAAGGGGTTCAAGATGGACTACAGACTCATTAGACTCAAAAACGATCTGATTAAACTTGGTTTGAGCAGCTAACATGGACTTATTCTTGGATTGAAGAGAGCTCATAGTTTTATCACATGGAGGCTTCAACTAATCTGAGACTATCTTTAAGTTGCCCTTCCAAAGAACACCATCCTTGTGGCTTTGTCCTTCACATAACAACTGGAAGAGTAAAATTCCACAAGCACGGGATTATCAATAGTTAATTTTGATACACTAAGCAAATTCTTTGTAATTTGAGAAACATGTAGTATGTTTTTAAGGGTAAGATTAGCATGTGAACCACATATTTTGGATTGGCCAATATGTAAAATGGATAAATGCTCACCATTACCTACTGTCAAAGCCTTCATAGCCAGAGTTGATGTGAAGATGGTTGAGGTCAGCTGTGACATGACTTGTGGCTCCTTTGTCCATGTACTAATTTGCATCACTCACGATGTCGGAAAAGAAGCAATGTAAGCCTTTGTTATTCTGTTGGAGTTTGAGTTGTTGTTGCCATTGCTAGGAGTTCCCACGGTAAAGTCAAATCTATGCCAACAATCCACAGCAGTATGACCAGTCTTGTTTCACACTTGACATATTGGTCTATTTGCACCAGAATTTCCATTACTAGGGTTCCTGCCTCCTCTACCCCTTATACTTCTTCCTCCTCTATTTCCTCTTCCTCTGCCTGCATCTGAGTCCTGAAAGTTGTTTTGATTAGCATTCCTGTTGTAGTTCCTGCCTCCTCCTGACCTTGTTGCCACATTTGCAGAAACTTGCCCCAATTCAAGACTAGTAGATGGATTAAAGCGTGCCAGGGTCTCTCATGTGTCACCAACTGTGATTGGACCTTTTGCCATGTGAGGGAGCCAATTCTTGATGTTATGTTGACTATCACCGACTCATATTCCTTGCTAAGACCGCAAGTGTGGCAAGGATAAGTTCTCCTTTGTGATGGGATATCATGTTGCGGTCAACACTGTCGATTATGATTTCATAAGAGCAAGGTAATCCATCATGGGTTTTGATCCTTTTCGACTCTAGTAAGTGCTAATTTATACTCCAACATACGTGCTTGATTTGTTGTTGTACAAGACCTCTAAACAAGTCCGGATCTCATTTGCGGTGGCACATCCTATTACTTGAGAAGAGTTTCCTCTTACATTGAGCTCATAACCCATCCTACTAGTAGTTTATCTCTTGTATTCCATTCTTCATGTGCGGGTTTGGCACGAAGATATGGCATACCGGTGACGGGATTGAAAGTTGGCAGAACCTCTGGTGGTCGTGGTTTGGTCCTAAGAAGATGACCATCCAGTTTGTGACCCCTGATAATCGGTATAATGGTGGATTTTCATAAGAGATAGTTTGATCTGTCCAACTTGATTGTCTGGATCGACTCAAGTTATTACTAAAAGGAGTAATGCTATTCGAGAATAGGATTCCGAGTTAAGTGGGGAGTGATGTTTGTTGTATGTGAAGCAGTGACTGAGCCGGCCTGCATGAAGATCGGTGGTTCTAGAAGAGATGATCTGAGAAAAGAGGTGGAGGCGTAATGGTGAGGTATGAACGCTGAGATAGAGGGTCCAGAATCTTGGGTTTGAGATGTAGGCATTGTAGTAAAAGTGTATGTGGGAGCTCCAGTGGTGATGGAAACTTCAGAAGCAGTGGTTGTAATGGAAGCAAGGGGCGGAATTGATGCTCCGGTGGTAGAGTCCGCCATGGACGGCGAGAAGGCTCCGATACCAAGTTAAGTTTTGGATAAGACAAATCTTATTATTGATAAGAGAATATTACACCATTCTTATACATACTACTAGCAGCCCTGTAGTACAAATCTTTCATAGATTTTGTACTAGATTCTGATACACAACCTTATCATTAATATGCCACCTATTACAAGTGTATAAAGACATTATTACCCTTCATACTCTAACAATGTACAAATATATTATATATAGCAGCCAGTGATAAATATAATGTGTACGTAAAATCACGTGTATCATCACAAGGAAATTTCTCTATAATTAATATGCTATAACTAATCTAGAATATTTTGTTGTATTGACCAAGAATAAACACGATCTTTGAGTTACACTGATCACACTAATTTATTATCTGTCCTAACACCCCCTAAAGTTGGAACATGCAAATTTTGTGTAACGCCTCAAGAATCCGTGCCTGACGGCGCTTAATGAGTCATAAATAATCCGGTCAACTGCTTAGACTGTCGTCCTCGCTTGGTCTAAAAAGGCTAACCCGAGTTGATAAGATATTTATGTCTAACACTTATATGGGTTGAGTATCTTACCTCCCTCATTGTAATCTTACATTCTCCCTCGTTGTAAGGGAATTTTACTACTTACCGATGTGGGATCTTACAGTATCCCTCATTGTAAGGGACAGGCGTCCTCGCCAAGACTTGGCCAGGACTTGTCCCAGTTTTATCCCTACCAGAGAAGTCTATAGGTGGCCCCCACTGTCTCTACGTATGGTGTGACACTTAGGTCCGTTTGATAGCCGACTATGAATATCATTATGTAACACGTAAGCCCTCGGACCCCGGGCCTGGCGGTGCTAAATGAGTCATAAATGATCCGGTCAACTGCTTAAACTGCTGTCCTCGCTTGGTCTAAAAGGGCTAACCCGAGTTGACAAGACGTTTATGTTTCGCACTTATATGAGGGTGAACATTCTATTACTTTACCGAGGTGGGATCTTACGTTTTGAATGCCCAACTTGCGTAAGATAAGCTTATGTTGACTTTGTCCTAACGTATTGGTGAAGATATCGGCTAATTGCTTGGTTGTGGACTCGTAAGATGTGGAAATATGCCCGAGTTGTATTTCATCACGCACACAGTGACGGTCGACTTCAATGTGTTTAGTGCGTACATGAAACACCGAGGTAAAAGAATGCATTGACCATGACATACCTTTGAATAACGCACTACATAATGTGCGTCTTTCCATTGATTTTCGCGCGGTTATTGCATGAATTGAGCCAAAACATATACACAACAAGGTAAATCTGGACAATTAGTGGCAAATATATAATCAAGGCGGCCTACCAATCGTCGATAAGGTTCATGATTAGATTAAAATGGACTAGTGTCCGAAGCCAAGTTGTGATGTTGTTCTAAAGAAAAAACGATAGGTCGAGAGCCAAGTAGCCAAATATCATAAATAATATCTAAAGCATACTTTCGTTGACACATAAATTTCAATACTCAAGAAATATTTTGAAATGCCTAATTCTTTCTTATGAAAACATTTACTCAAATAATGTTTGGATGCTTGAATTGTTGCATTGTAAAATGTGATGTCGAAGTAATTACTGGGTGCCTTTAGAATTGCCCTAATTATATCATCACGCAAACCAAAACATAGGAGAGTGAGTTAATGTTTTAAATTTAATAATGAATTTATATAAAAATAATCAAATAAGGGCGAGAGAGGAAAACAACAGGAACAATTTTTTGTTGGATAAATATCGTAGTGAAACATAAACGGTGGAAATATTATTATCATATCAACGATAATTGAGAGTTTTTAATATTACTCATATACTTAATACATCTGATCTACAGTGGTCAATATAATATATCTTAACTCTGCATATTGAGGATGTGTAACCTTTTGTATATCAGATATATATATATATATATATATATATATATATATAGATATTACTCATGTGTATCTCATTGACTCATTTTTTTTTATTTTTTTTTTTTTGCGGGGAGCACTGAGTCATCTAACTATTCCTTTGAATTATATATACACCATTATCCTCAATTCAACTAACTCTACAGATTCTATCTACTTTTTGTGTGCATACTCCCTTAGTTCCAATTTTACCGTGGTTAAAATCATGCATACTAACGATTTAAGTCCATGCATTGAATTTTATTATGAAATGACTAAAAAATCTTTTAATATAATTAATGTAACATTTTTATCTCATACTATAGTAAAAGTAAAACAAGTACGTACAAAGAAACAATAAATATTGCATTTAAAATGATACTGGCTCCGTTTGAGAAGATGTAAATCAAGTTTTTTTTCGCACATGATTAAGAAAATGACGTTTATTTATTATTAATCGTATTTTTAAAATTAAAAGTGAAGGCGTAGATAATAAATGAGGGTAAAGGAGAAAAATATAATAAATACTTTATTGGTTATTTAAATGGATTTACATTATGAAAACAAAACAAAAAAATTAAGCGGATTTATATTTTGAAGCGGAGGTAGTACTTACATAAAATGGAATAAAATATTTTGTAATTGAATCGGATAAATCGAAGCGAAGTAGGAAGTAGAATAATGATAGAGGAAATTCCTTATACGACTCTTTCGAGCTACCAATGGCAATCGGATCATAACAACAAAAAGAATAGTAACTACTTCACTAAATTCAGTGCAATAAACTACTGCCTCAGGTCTAAAATATAAGTCATCCTAAGTGTTTTCACACAGATTAAAGAAGTGGGTTTTCTCAACAAAAAAAAAAGAAGTGGCTGAATGTCATAAATTTGATGGTTAATATCTAAAATACCCCTTGACTATCATTAATGCAATAGTTGTTAAGTAATAAAAAGTGGTTGGATTGATAATAAATTAGAGGTAAGATAGAAAAAAGAGTAATAAATGTTGCATTGGTAATGTAGAATGACTTATATTGTGAGACAAAACAAAAAATATAAGATGACTTATATTTATATTTTGGACCTGAGGTAGTACTAATAATGTCCAGTAAACAAAAGGTTTTGAAAGCATATGTGATGAAACCGATTACTCCAAAATAGACGGATACAACTCGTGAATTAGTTGAAAGAAGCTACCAGACTATTACAACATGAACAATGATCTATTCTACACTATTCATTTGAGTTGTTCTATATATAAATTTGAGTTGACTTCCTCGTTTGATTTGAGTTACTATTGCCGAAATTTGTTTAGTTGAACACAGCACTCTTGTATCAGCATTCGGCTTTATCTCATATATTGTAACAATTACTACATTTGAGCATGTACATTATGACCGTAAAAAAAAATGTGTGGTGTCACATCATACGTAATGTGTTATTGCACATAGTCACTGTAAAAATAAGCGTGGTGAAGTGCATGCGTGTTCTTCGCATGCGCGTGAGGTGTTATTTTATGAAGTCGTTGTAAAAGTGTGTGATTGAAATCATAAGGTGTTCTGCATACTTAACGTGTTACTACATATGTAAGAATTGATGTACCACGGACTATCACTGCAAAAGTTGTAATAATTGTACATAATATAAAAGTTTGGAGTTTAGTAAAACAATTGTGGTTAATATAATTGGTTTTTTCCAGATTTTAGAAATTCTAAGAGTATCAAATGAGTTATATATTAAAGTATGGAGTTAAAAAAACGGAATATTAAGTTTTAGTCCACTTTCCGCTCTGTAAATAAATTTTAATCCATTTTTTTTTTTTTTTGTTGATTTAAGATGAAAATATTTTTATTCTGATTAAATTACCCCTAATAGTCCTTCCTCATCTTCTCTATTTTTACTTACATTTCAGCAGCCGTATTCCTCCGTCTATTCCTCCCCCTAATTGGTCAGCGCCGCCCTGCTTCACTTTCCTCATCCAGATCCGCCCTGCTTAACTTTTTTTATCTTCCATCTAGATTTGCAGAATTTTGCAAAAACTCACCTGAAAAATTCAATGATTTCGCATTTTTTGAATCATCCCCTGTTTTCTCAGCTGAAATTTTCCCCAAATTCAAAGATGCATCATCATCGTCGTCGTCACCTTTTGAGTTCTTGAAATCTGAAGAAACAACATTAGAGTGATTACGAGTCACGGGCTTAGGTTTTGAAGAAACTGATGGAAAAGATTTAAGCTTGTGGAATCGAGATTCAAGCTGAGATGGCAAAACCGAATCAGTAAAACCAGAACAATTTAGAGCAGCAATTTGTTCAAGAACAATACTGTCTGAAGCTTGTGAGAGTATCAATTTCCATGCTTTCTCATCATCACTGTCAGAAAGAAATGAAAAATCTGCCATTTTCAAGTGCAGATGAAGAAAATGGGAGCGATGGAATGCTTGTTGATGGAGAAGCTTGTACTTTACCTCAGCTCGAGGTAACAGCTTCAAAATCTTGTCTTCTTGTCCTTTATAAGGCGGCTTCGGTTTCATCAGTGTTGAACCTTTCATTGTATTCTGTTGTTTGCTGAGTTGTTTAGTCCAACTCTAATTGAACTTGCTGTGTTGTTTTTGCAAGAAATCTGCATCTGTTTATCAGCACACCTTCTGCAAATTAATCTGACTTTGTTATCTCATATTCTGTTTGAATAGCCTTGTAAACTGAACCCCTGTTTATTGTACAAATGAGCCTGCTCTGTTAATTGAATTTACATTAAGCTGCTTGTTACATTTCTCATTGAACCTGCTGTAGCATCTTGGCTTGTTACATTTCTCATTTCTCATTGAACCGATTCTACTGTGTTACCCCTGTGTTACTGTGTTACCCCTGTGTTACTGTGTTTCATGAGTACTATAACAATCAATTTCAGCACCATCTTCTACTCTTCGGGTTTTCAGTTTAAATCTATGTGATTTGGAAAGAAAAGGATGTCAGTTTTCAGGGCTGTTTAAACACTTATCTATTCAGTGGAGAATGGAATGACTTTTGTAGAAAGTGTCTTACTGTAAACGTAGTTGGCTGATTGGCTTAGAGTATAGGACATATACAAGAATTTTCTCTTTTTCTTAATGTTGTATGCTTTTGCGTTTTAGTGCTCATGGAACATTTGTAAGCTTGCACTGTCATTTCATTTTTAATAAAATCATCTTGCTGTACAATAATTTTAAGTTGCTATACTTCAACTTAAAATTTGTTAGCTAAACAATACTTTTAAGTCGATATATGTATCTGTTTGCTTATGTCTTATTGATTCATGTGAAGATATTCTTTTACTGGAGAGCAGGGGAATCAGAACCATGTTCTACTTGCTTATGTATATCCACTAGTAAGTAAGTATCGATGTCATGCGGCTGGCACGCATGCCCCTTCCATCTGGTGAATTATATATCACATTTAAATGGATCTATAAGTAAGGTGAGACTTTTGGTATGTAAACGTTACATATACTCATTTTTCTGAAGAACATTAAATGAACACAACAATAAATAATGCATGTCTAAAGATGAGTAGCACAATAAAAAGCCATGCTTATATTAAACAAAATGATGGTGCCCATAATAAGTTACAAAGACAACAAAATACTACATACTTGGTAATAATGTTTGGGATCAAAACACAAGCAAAAAAGGTAGTCATATTTTTTAGTACATAAAGAGCATCTTTACATATTACTTAAAACCATTAATTGTTGATGGAGTCACAACTAATGGCCATAATATGTAAATCCTTACTGCAGTTAAAATAACTAACACTTAGGCACATAGGATACAAGCTACTTGGCATAGCTTCAAAACACAAAAGAACATTCATTGTTAAACTTAGTTGTCATTGGCCCTGTTCTTCAATTTTTTTCACTGGACTTTCGGCCTGAATTTGCTACAATGATTTCATGTGTAGGAGATGGCACTTTCTCGAAATGAGCGAGATCTGTTTTCATCAATTTGTCACCAAACATGATTCCTCTTTTTGTAGATGCAGATGGTAGTTTGGTTCCTTGATCCATGGCAACTGTAGTTGCTATTTCTTCTATGACCTTTTTTGTTGATGGGCTGAACAACTGTTGTTCTTTTTCAACAGATACAGAAGCAGAACCTTCCGGAGTTGATGTAAGTGCAGCTGAGGGCAGACTGGAAGCTGTCTGAACTTGTGCAGAATTGGCTTATTCCTGAGTATAAATTTTCAGAATTGGGTAGGTCCTTTCAACTTTACCTTTGAAGGATCTGTCATAATATTTAAGAAAGCACAACACCGGCTTCTTGTCTATCTTTCTTGCAATCTCATCATTTAGTGGAGCATTCTAAGCAGAAAAAGTACAGTTGATTAGATAGCATTTCTATGCATATAATGACTGGAAACAACACAGCAGGTGATTCATAGGTAGGAAGCAACTTGAATAAACAAATATAAAGTGAACCACTAAAAATAAATAAAACATCTAGGTAAAAACCTGCAATCAAGCACGATAAAGCAGAGCTATAAAAAAATTTGATGAGTAAACCTTAAATGCCCTATTACTTAAAGTTTAGTCTTTGTGATTTTGAACAATGTCACAGCTAACACAATGTTCAATATTCTGAAACCGCAATCATTTTATGTCATTTCCATTTCCAGGTGGGAAACATATGTCAATTAACCCAAAGGAGAATAATGTTTTTTTTTATTTATGATTTATCATATTTATAGTCTAGAATCTTTCAAGTCACTTTTGAATAATGTTATGGCATTTCTGTATTATTTAATTACCTTTTCGTACGCTTCCACAAGCTCAGCAGCAGTAAACTTAATGAAATTTTCTGCAGTTGTTGAGGAAAGTGTGGCAGAAAGTGTCCCAGATTCATCATTAAGAAAAACATGCACATTACACCTACACAAGTGTAGATGCAATAACGATAAGGAATTTTCTTTATTTTATTGCCCGTTGTCAACCGATAAATAAGTTGCCGTATAGCCTACCGTGGCTCAACATCCATTTCTTTGTGGCAATACATACAGGGAAGGTTTGAACTTATTGGAAGATTAACTGTTTTTTTGCACTTGTCACACACATTATACCAGAGCCTCTCTTGTGCTGGCATCAGATGAATAGTTGCTGCAACCCAAACAGTTTTAAGCTGTACAATGACCAGAAATTGTCAATTTAGATGCTGTACAATGACCAGAAATTGTCAATTTAGATTCTGCATCTAAAATAAAAACTAAATGCAGAATTACATGTGTTGCATACCGTTTCGATTGATGTTGAAACATCTCTGATTGGAATAACATCAGCAGCAGCCGGAGGTGGAAGCAAAATGTCAGTTGATTTGTAAGCTTTGGCCTCAATTAAGTGTCCAACCTCTTCAGCATGTTCATTGTACCTGCACCAAGCATCATTTATTAACAAGCTAGCATGAAGTAAATAATTCTGATCAAATCTAGAAGAGTCTATAATTTCATTAAGTTATAACTATAAAAGAGAACTAATGTAGCAGATAGAAATTACCAAGCAACTAAAGTTTCCTTTTCACGGAGAGGCGGGTCGATCAGGAAATAAGGATTAAAACACGTAAATCGATGACAAACCTATGCAAAGGAAATATAGAAAATCATGGACAACACTGATTTTCACTAATCATTATTGCTCTAATTATCATCAACGTAAATATAAAATATACCATTGAAGGTTGTGACTTTTAGGTCTAATCCAACAATAAAAGTTGGTTGTGGGAGTTTCTCGATGATTTTAGTTTCTCCTTCATTCAACAGGTCATCCCATAAGCGCAATACCATAGGTTGTTTCTGTGATGAGAACACTCGTGATGCGATGCTTTCTAATATCAAAATAAACGCAGTGTGTGTATAGTGGAAAAACTTACTCTTGATCAATGAGGATGTACTCCCTGACAAATGGCTTTGTAGCATGGGGAATAGGATATGCGTGCACAATCAATCCTTTCACAGCTGATGGAAATAAGTAAGAGCTAGAAGTTAAATTCATTCCTAAAATTAACATATAGTATACAGAAAACAATAATAACCTGCTATCCAGTCCTAAAAATGAAGAGACATGTACACATTGTGTAAATGGCATACATTAAGCTGTTAAAAATGTACAATAGTAAGGCCATTAGAGACCTTTTACAGCTCTAATGCTTATCTCTTTTCTAAATTAAAACAAGAGAATCAATGTGTTATAAGTTTGAAATAGCAGGTAAAAATAGTGCAGTAAAACATACCAATGGACACATCATGGTCTGCCACCCTGAACATTTCTGAGAAGTTCATGCAGTCAAAAGAGTATGGGCACACATGTGGGACGGGATCATGAAGCAGCTGCACATGTGTTCTAGGGTATAATGTCCAAATGTAGTTGTATTCACCAACCTTGTACCTTGGATTAACAACTTTCACATAAGCACTTGTCACATAATACCGCTTAAAAGGTTGAAAAATTCTGTCAAAATGTTCTATCGCTGAATAAGTGATTGCTGAAATCTGAGTGCCCTATTTAAAACACAGAATACAACATTATAAACATCATAAGATATTTAACCTAAGCAATAGAATACAAAATCGATAGAATTGCCTTGCAAGTAGAAAACAGTCACTTACTTTCATGTCAGTAAAAAGGAACTTCTTGTACCACGTGCCAGGGTTTGATTGAGACTCTTTAGTTGGATGCTTAATGAGAACCTGGACAATCACGATCAATCTCTTGATTTGTCCGTAACTTGAAAAGCATCGTAGAGGTTTAAGTCGATCTTTTTCTCGTAAGAATCGAATATACACACATAATTTTTCGTTTACATATTTTCACATCTGTTTTAAAGCGAAAGCACTATACTTTACAAGCCTTTGTAACAATCCCGAACAAGCGATTTTATATTTATTGCACTGTTCAAAATTTCTTTGTAGACAACATTTTTAAGTAAAATTGTTCTTTTCTACATGGAAAAGCATTAGGTGGTATAAGTATTTTAACAGCAGTCGATTTTTTTGCACGAGACAACGCAACATATAACTGTCCATGGGAAAAAACGGGTTCTTTTAAGTAAACACCAACAAAATCTAAAGTTTGTCCTTGTGCTTTATTTATTGTTATTGCAAAGCAAAGTCTTACCGGGAATTGAATCCTTTTAAATGGAATATGATAAAACTCATCATTAGTTGGTTGAAGAGGTATTTTATGTATAAATCTTGATTTCCCGCATGATCTCCTTTGTGATTTTAGCATGTATTATGTTATTTTCTAAGCGTTTGCATATCAAGCGTGTACCATTACATAAACCCTACGATGGATCTAAATTTCTAAGTAAAATTATAGGAGCATTAACCTTAAGTGTCAATTTATGCGGAGGTAAACGGAAGGGCTAGACTATTCAATAGGTCTTCATACTGTCCCTGGTCATTGGGATTATCAGTTTGGTTAACACTAACATATTCAATTGCATCTCCATGAAAGCATTGAATTATTAGATCATTTATTTCATCAACAAACTGGTTTTTTTAGTAAGGATTGCTTTGTTAATACTTTCGATATACCGGATTGGAATGGGCCCTATTCCTCCATATTGGGCTTCTACAATCTTGGCCCACCACACGATAATGGGCTCATACCCTCGTTTGGAGTCGGCCGCCACCAAGCTTAACATGGTCGCCGCCACCTAGCTTCTCTCGGCGCCGCCCTGACCTTCTCTTGTCCGCCAACAATAAGCCGGATCGTGTCCATTAGTTCTATGTCGGATCGCGCTTCTTCATGTGATTTCTACCCATATAATCAAGCTTAATTCAAGACAAGACACAAATGAGTCCGCTACTCGTCGTATTTGTTGAAGGTCATTTGAGTCTTGTCATTTGCCCGCTATCCTTATCAATCGGACTAGACAAAACAGCCCCCGCCAAGCGTGAATTTGGCTAGGACACTTGTATTACATGCAGAGTTAACTTAGCTATGTACTCTCAGATGTCTTATCTATGAACAGTAGACCGACTTACTTTTTTAGCCTATAAATATGGGATCACATTGTAACAAAAAAGGGACTTAATCTCTCAAGCTTCAAGCTATTAATATAATACAAGCAAAAACTCTGCCAATTTGTCGACTAATTAACTTGTTTATCATAAACACTTAAATCGCCACCACTGTTCTAAAACGCAACCGTACCCTCACCGTCGAAATCATACATTTGATTTTTTATCCTCAAGATAAACAACATTACATAAATCGGTGTTCGGGCGCAACATCACTTTCTAAATTAATGGCAGTTGATGTGTCCATAATAGGAAAAACGACATTTATAAGAGTATCTAAATCAGTGCCATCATTTTTAGTTGGAATGATTATATCTGAAGGGATTTCAATGGATTCAACATCACGATTTTGATCTAGCCCTGCACCAACCCTCAAAAGGAAGCTAGTGAACATAGGATCTAAACGTGCACGCATGTTTTGAACCAAAGTAAATTTTTTAAGCATAGGCCATAGGTATGACTTTATTAAAGATGCATTTATTGTATCACGTTTGCTGCCTCTGGAAACAACAGGTAAAGTCTGCCTAAAATCCCCTCCTAGCACAACGACTTTTCCTCCAAAAACCTGAGTATTCTCCATTAAATCTTGCAGTAAAGCATCTAGTGTTTCGATAGCCTTTTTTTTACACATTGGAGCTTCATCCCATATAATTAATCTAGCTTCTTTAATCACGTGCACTAATGATGTTTGTTACTTATTCTACAAACTAAACCATCTGTTATGTCAATAGGTATTTTAAAGTGGGAATGTCTTTGTGCGTCCTCGGCAACAAAGATCTTTTGCTATCACGATGTGGTGTCGCGGAAAATAAAAGCGAATGAGGATTTTTAGTCAAAGCCGAGAAACACATAATTAAGAACAAACAAATAAGAACAACACAGAAGATAAAAAAAACAGTCTTAAAGCTAAGGAAAACATAAAAACGACCTAAACTAAGGAAACATGAAATCAAACAACGTACAAACCATGCAATTTCAATCCTACCTCATCTCATGATTTTAACTCGAATTGTGGTTTCACCTTACAAAGGTATGAATCCTACTTTCGTAGTAATTCGCCTATCAATCTCATCATCTTTCGATCTATAGAGATTAACGCATACAAAACAAGGTGTAAGATCTTTCAATCTAATAACCTAGATAATCAACCTATCAACTTTCGTTATGTCAAGGTTAAAAATCACATCTTTTCTATGGTGATCTAAGGTTTACACCGACTTTCGTCATACGGTAAACAACGATTAGTAACCAGTCTCTCGATCTAGTCACACAATAGCATGATAATTGCATAGAAAAGATACAAAACGAATCATAAATCATGAAGATAAAACAGGGACTGAATTAATTGCAGAACAAACTCACAGGGTTTGATACAATAGTTTGAGCTCCATGAATCAACAAGCAAAACAAAAGAAAGAAGCCTAATCTAACCCCGGATCACCCGAGCACAAGGCTCGGGTGACCGGCCTGAGACTCAAAAGAGTGGTGCTCCTTGGAATTTTATGTGTGAGAAGTTTTGTGGTGATTTACGAATGGAAGGATGCCTACGAATGAATGGGAGCAGTGGTATTTATAGAAAATAAGTTGCGGACATTTCGAACTCGATTCTACCTACCTGAAGGCTGGTTGCGGGCTTCGAGCGCCGATTACGGTTTGGAACGCCGATTCCATATGCATTCGAGCTCTCGATCGCTTTGGACTTCTGGAACGCCGATTCGATATGGGACGCCGATTCCATCTTCAAAACGCCGATTCGGCTTTTGAACTCCGATTCCACCATCTTTGAGCTTATCCGCATTTGATCCTTGTCATTATCTCCAACAAACCATCCTTATCCTTTGTAACAAACCTTATCTCTTGGATATTCTAGATGATTCATGACTTGTCCTCCAAGATCTTATCCTTGACACTTGTCCATTCCAATCTTGAACACTTGTAGGCTCTAATTAATCAATGAATAATACCAAAATGTAATATAATTCCAAAATAATAATAAATCATCATTTAAGCACTAAATTTGATACATTTTGAAATTAACTCATTAAAAATATCATTTGCTCAATATTTAAATATAAATCTCGATTTCTATGAAAAACATAAGAATATGGGGAAATTGATATAAAATATATCGTTAAAAATCGTATAATTTGACCGAGAACAACTCCCCACACTTAGCTTTTGCTCGTCCCGAGCAAAACAAAACAAAATCAAGACTCGAGGCGTATAAACATTTATGCAAATATAAAACATATTCAAGTCGTTTAGAGGTTCACCCAGTGTGTGTGTGCATAGCCATAATAAATTTCCACTAAAACCACACTTGAAATTGATTCAAGCAAAACTAGCTAACACCCCATTTAAATTAGAAATATAAAACGATTATAACATGCACCTCACAAAACATACAAATTAGAAAAACAATAATAGGGAGTATTTAAAATATTTCCGACATACTTAGAGGATAATCCCTACAACATATCTTTCAGTTTATCTTTGGGGATAAGATATACGATAACTATGTCTTATATTCAATTCATATCACTTCTCATCTAAGTTGATTTAATTATTTCTCATTTAAACACACATCGAGAATGAGCTATTGCCCTCGTAGTAGAATAGGACATTTCGAGATAATCCCCTACCTACTCAAATCATAAAGCGACTTTTCACGGTATGTCGTGAGCTTTTGGTCATCATAGTGGTATAGGACATTTCGAGATAATGCTCTATCTAACTCAATCATCAACTTGACTTTCGACACACTCAACTAATTCATTCATTAACTCAACTTTTCAAAAAAACAATAGTTACGTGTCACTTATCACATTCAAACTTCAAGATATTCACAGTATGACATACTTTTAATTCTAAATACAAACTATTAAAATTTTCAAAATTCATATGAAAGCAAAGAATCATGCGATAATCATCAAAAATCTCCAATCAAATGGGCATAGCTTTAAATTATAGCTCATCATTTACTATGGCACGTGAAAAATAGTGTTGGGTGAAACATCTAAAGTTACTAAATATGCAAAATAATGCACCAATGATATACAAACTCAAATAAAGATATGCATTTGTTCACTCGGGACAAAAACAAAAATTTTGAAAAATTTAGCATTTTTCATAGAAATATGACTAATATGGCAAAAGAGTGTAGATACTAATCCGCCCCCACACTTAGATTGCAACTTGTCCTCAAGTTGTGCAGAAATAAAAAGTTTAGGAACTTAGTGATTGTATTTCCAAGTGGCAGTGCGGAAAGAACCCACTG
Source organism: Gentiana macrophylla (assembly GCA_026214975.1). Lineage (NCBI taxonomy): Eukaryota > Viridiplantae > Streptophyta > Magnoliopsida > Gentianales > Gentianaceae > Gentiana > Gentiana macrophylla. Next base: position 126,137,200 of record CM047807.1, on the reverse strand, counting down.
AAGAACCAAAATTGCTTGACTATCCTTGGAAATGTGGAGCATCACAGATCCAAGTAAGCTTGAATAGATCGGTAGACTTGTGGAGCATCACGGGAATCCGACATCGGCGTGAAAACGCACAACACTATCAAAAGTGTCCTGCGTACTTGATCGGTGCAAAAAGAGTCTACGGGAAAAAGAATTATACATTGAAAACACAAGGAGAATAAATCGTAGAGATGTTTGATTAAGCTCGAGATAAGGATGGAACATATACATGGACATTGCAAAATAGTAGGCTAGGTGCAACTACATTACAATGCAAACTACATGATATGTAATCTAATAAAAGAAAAGCATAAGCAGGCTCAGTTTGCGGGTTGTGAAGACAACCCTACGGTGACTACGCCCTTAAAGAAAAGAAAACAATGCAACTAGATGACATGCAACTAAATGAGATGCACAAATAAAAGAAAATAAAAGGAAGAAAACTAGCCCACTCATTTGCAACATGACATGTATAAAATAAACGTCTACCAAATAATGACGAGTTACGATAAGCGATGATCTTTGTCCATTACAATCACGATGTAATGACGCGCGCTTAAGAACTCATCAAAAGTGATAGCATTATGGAAAACCAACGATTAGCTATACTAAACATATATAACTCATAAGACGCGATGGTAGCATACGGAAAACCGGCGAGTAGCTACCCGTATGAGTTACAAAATAACAAGAAAGCACATAAGTCTCAAAGCTTAAAAGATTTATCACGGTATGTAGCATACGGAAACCGACATTAGCTACTAAATAACAATAAGACCGATTATAGCTTACGAGAACCGCGAGTACTATAACTTGCATGGATGAATCAAGTATATTAAAGTAAATCAATTATTTAACATGGATTCGTAGATGGAAAGATATGAATATGCAAGTTGAACATCTACGTAAAAAAAAAAGCCACGAAGCTAGTATAAAATTATCCATGTCAAACAAAAGCATTAAAAATCAGATCAAGGAAAATTGAACACTGAGCTGCATTTCTCGGACCAAGCGGACGTTTATGCGGTGGACGGCGTTCAATCGAAAATTTAGCAATCGAGCAGGCGTTTCATCACTCAACGGGCGTTCCCACGCATATTATAAACTTGGGCGGGCGTTCGGATGCCATGAATGCTCGTCCATTTCAAAAATACCTGAGATATGGCGGGAAAAATAACGACAACCCAAAACTAATCATAAACTCAACACACATATAGCGCAGACAATGACCCACAGATAAATTTTTAGCACAGGGTCGATTAGAAATCACTAAACACATAATTCACGTTGAACAAATTGAGTAAAAAACTTTTGCACATTCTTAACCAAGCGGTCATCGAAACACGGCAAAAATAAAAACTCTCAATTTAGTTAACGCTACTTTTATTGAACACGATGAAATTGTAACAAAATCAAGAATTAACTCAAGTAGATTCAACGAACACCGATTCCCGGCAGCGGCGCCACTTTTGTTTGGAGGATTTTTGCATCATTTAAACAAAGAAAATTTATAAACCCTAACTTAGATGCAAAACTAACTCTAACCGGCCAAACACCGGGTAGTTGATAGTATAGCGAGATAAGTAAAGGGTCGATCCTGAGGGGTGGGATGTTGAATCTAATTTCATTAATCTTTCCAATTGTTACTACTAGTTATTACTAAATCTAAACTAAAGCGGAAAATAAACTGGACAGAGGATTTTTAGTCCAAAGCCAGGAAACACATAATTAAGAACAAACAAACAAGAACAACACAGAAGATAAAAACAACAGTCTTAAAGCTAAGGAAAACATAAAAACGACCTAAACTAAGGAAACATGAAATCAAACAACGTACAAACCATGCAATTTCAATCCTACCTCATCTCATGATTTTAACTCGAATTGTGGTTTCACCTTACAAAGGTATGAATCCTACTTTCGTAGTAATTCGCCTATCAATCTCATCATCTTTCGATCTATAGAGATTAACGCATACAAAACAAGGTGTAAGATCTTTCAATCTAATAACCTAGATAATCAACCTATCAACTTTCGTTATGTCAAGGTTAAAAATCACATCTTTTCTATGGTGATCTAAGGTTTACACCGACTTTCGTCATATGGTAAACAACGATTAGTAACCAGTCTCTCGATCTAGTCACACAATAGCATGATAATTGCATAGAAAAGATACAAAGCGAATCATAAATCATGAAGATAAAGCAGGATGAATTAATTGCGAACAAACTCACGAGGGTTTGATACAATAGTTTGAGCTCCATGAATCAACAAGCAAAACAAAAGAAAGAAGCCTAATCTAACCCCGGATCACCCGAGCACAAGGCTCGGGTGACCGCCTAGACTCCAAAAGAGTGGTCGCTCTTGGAATTTTATGTGTGAGAAGTTTTGTGGTCGATTTACGAATGGAAGGATGCCTACGAATGAATAGGAGCAATTTGGTATTTATAGAAAATAAGTTGCGAGACATTCGAACTCCGGTTCTACCTGCAGGCAGTTACGGGCTTCGAAGCGCCATGATTACGGTTTGGAACGCCGATTCCATGCATTTCGAGCTCTCGATCTTGCTTTGGACTTCTGGAACGCATGATTACGATATGGGGCGCTTGATTCCATCTTCAAAACGCCGATTCGGCTTTTGAACTCGATTCCACTGTCTTTGAGCTTATCCGCATTTGATCCTTGTCATTATCTCCAACAAACCATCCTTATCCTTTGTAACAAACCTTATCTCTTGGATATTCTAGATGATTCATGACTTGTCCTCCAAGATCTTATCCTTGACACTTGTCCATTCCAATCTTGAACACTTGTAGGCTCTAATTAATCAATGAATAATACCAAAATGTAATATAATTCCAAAATAATAATAAATCATCATTTAAGCACTAAATTTGATACATTTTGAAATTAACTCATTAAAAATATCATTTGCTCAATATTTAAATATAAATCTCGATTTCTATGAAAAACATAAGAATATGGGGGAAATTGATATAAAATATATCGTTAAAAATCGTATAATTTGACCGAGAACAGCTGTCGCTAAAGCTAAATGGCCTTTTGATCGAATTTCCGCTAATAAAGATCTATAGAGATAAGTCTTTCCAGTTCCCCCAGGACCATCTATAAAAAAGCATTCAGGTTTGTTTTCATATATTGCTTTTATTATACTTTTAAAAGCTTTTGCTTGTTCAGTATTTAACAATGTCTTTGAATTTAAATCTACCTCAGACACAACAATATTTTGTTCAGCTCTTAGTTCCTTAGTTAAGTCCTCAAACTGTCTAGGGTCCATTCCTTTGGGTATCAAGCCAAACGAAGCTATATCTTTTCCCATAGAATGAAGGAATGAGTTAATTTGTTGTAGAACAAGTCTTCTTATTTCATACTTAGGAAGATGAGTTTGTTTAGCTATATCTTCAGAAAGATTAGATTCAAATTCTTGCCACAGTTTTATAGGCTCATTAGGACAAGTGTAAACTAAAATTGTAGCAAATAACCGTCTTAGTTCATAAGGCATTTGATATAATGATGCTTCTTGTAGACAAATGGCTTGACTATTGTTTTGTTTTAGGAAACCTCGTGCTAGGGCAGCCTCATGAAATGTTGGAAATATTTGACCATTGTGTATCTTTAAATCATTAAAAGATGTAGGGCATTTTACATTAGACAACAACAATTTTAAATAGTAATATCGTTCTCCCTCAACTGGATTTATTGTTACTATTCTTCCAACTGAATCACCTTTAGTCCTCGCTTTCCATCTCTTTTTATCTTGTTCCCAAACAAAGAAATCAGGAAATGATCAATGCAACAGGCTGGGTGGAAAGAAAAAGAACCCGTTGATGGAATGCTAGATCGATGTCACTTACCGGAGATGAATAATTGATTACAGTTTGGAACTTGTGTCACCTGAAATTCACCGGAATCATTCAGCTTTCGATTTTGTTGTGTCGATGTTGGGGAGAAGCAGCAAGGAGAAGAGAGGAGGGAATGAGAAAAAGTCGGAAAAATGAACGATGAATGTGTTGAGTAAATCAGGGGCAGTTATGTCTTTAAGTAATGTTTCTCTCCTTTTTTTTTATTTTTTTCTAAAACCTCTTGATTTGAGAAGCTTATGCGAGAAAGAAAAGTTGGAAATCCGCTCATATAGGTCATTTCCCCATTTTAAATTTTTTTCAAAAATTGGGAACCAGAAAGCTATGTTTTATGGAACTCGTCAAATGGCACGTCCCGAAAGGTTGAATGCACCAATCTACATCCTGAAACCAAGATCATAACAAACTCAATCGGTTATGACTATGTTAACGATGATTACAAAATAGCCCGAGTCAGAGATGATAGAAATTGGGAAGTTTACAGCTTTAGAAAAAATTCATGGAGAACATTCAAAGGAATGGATATCTATCCCATTAGAAAAGGGGTTTGTGTGAGTGGTGCTATGCACTGGTTGTTTTCGACTAATTCGAGCTTTATGGTTGAATTTGATTTGTGACAGAAACCTTTAGATCATTACCTTTACCCCAAGAAGCTAGACAACTTGATGTACTGAAAGCAGACTGTTTGATGGATTTTGGGGTCGTTTATCTTGCAGCCTTTTGGTCTGTTGATGTTGCTGCATATGCTCTTTGGGTGATGGAAAAGTACCGAGTTGAAACATCTTGGACTAAATTATACACTATTCACTCCGTACCAATCTACTATTTTCCTAACCAAGAAAGAGCGATTGCTTTGTAACCGGATGGTTGACTTGGTGGGATCCTGAGGACGACTCCTATGAGAGAATTGAATTTCCAGGGTCAATATCAGACCAACCTAGGTACACTCAGGCGCATATCTATGTAAGAAACCTTGTTAGACTTGATCATAGTGAGTCTCTTTGTCACAAAATAGAATATCTTTAGAACTACAGTATAAGCCATGGTGAAAATGGAGTTGAGAATCCAAATCGTAAACATCGTTTTTGTTACTAGGACAGTATTTTTCACTTTTGTACTTTACATTTTTACTTAAATTCTTTATTTTGAATGTTATGATTGTAGTTTTGTATCATAATCTTTATTTGTTGTTGTTGTTTTCTTTTTACCATGGTTTGATACTTGTTGGCAAGCTAGCTATATGTTTATCCTCGATCGAGGAGAAGAAATTTAAAATTCTCACCTTTTACAGTAAACGTCTAAGAAAACAGCAGGTTTGGGGTATGCTTCCAGACAGAGATGAAACGTTCTTTTAGCCATACAACTGTATCAAACTAGTGTTTGTTGATCATGCTACAATGTATCTTTTAGCATAAAACGATATCAAACTTCATAAGGGTTTTGAAGGCTTTGTGCTCCACACAGAGCTGCCATGTGTTTTGATAAGAAAAACTAAGCCTAAAACTTTGTAGGTTTAAAAGTTATCTGTTTTCTTGTCAAACTTCTTATTCTATATATTTTTCTATTTGAAATTGATTATAAACCGAACGTTCTTTCTTAATACGAGGGGATTAAGAGTTTTTAATTAGTTATCCATGAATGAGTTGCCTATGCTATGATAGTGGCCAGTAAGGCAAAAGGAGGTGGAAGAAGGTAGACTCATGACAAGGGAGATGAATTTTAGCTGTACTTCTATTACCAAAGCCAAGCCATATTCTTCTGAAATAGGAACAACGAACCTAGCCATTTGGATGTACACATACACCACAAAGTGACCTTTGGATACTTTTTTTTTTCCCCACATTGGGTCGACTTTCGTTGGCAGGGCTAACCAAGGGAGAATGCTCCTTGGTCGACTTCCATGGCTAGCGAACGGCCAAGAAACTCGACATTCACATCAAAATGGAATAATCTCAGCCCCACTATTGCTCGACATTCACGTCAAAATGGGATGATCCCAATCACACTCATTACATTCATTACTCTGCTCAACCTGGGTCAATTCTTGTACCACGATAGTTGGTGGAGACAAATTATATACCTAGATCAATCTAGGGCAAAACCTTTGTCAATTCTCGTATCACAACAATCGGTAGGGATAAATTACATAATATGGAGAAAATCCATGTTAATGGCTTTAGCCGTGATAAATAAGGCAGGGCGCCCAATAAATGATTCAAAAATATATCAGACACAACAATACGGAAAATTTCCCACGGCGGTATCAATGCAACAACATTGAAGATTTTCAATAGTTGAACTAATGCAACAATACAAAAGAATTCCAACAACGGAATCAATGCAACAATACATTAGATTTCCATCGGTGTAAGCGATACAACAAATAGATAAGATTTTCCAACAGTGAAATCGATGCAACAATTTGGTCAAAACATGGCTCTTTAGTTCCATGAATGAAGTGCATAGGTACCCCCTTCGAATCGATACTGCCACAACTGCATTGACAAGACAATCGTTGGCTAGAGTACATGTAGAAGTAGATATTCTTAAATTTTGGCCATCAAGAATTTGGATACAAAAAGATAATGGTGATGGTTTCTGGCAACCAATCATACCTGATCGAAGGAGAGAGACCTGCCTATTGCAAATTTTGTTGTAATTCGGGCCTGCCTAAGGCATTCGGATTTGAGACTACTTACCAAGCTGAAAGAAACTCTTAATAAAACACAAGTTTATGTTCCAAAAAAGAAGATATGTTGAATACAAAGATCAGTGGCATGATACGGCTGAAGCAGGGCTAATGGATCAGAGAAACGAACAAGTGCACGAAAAAAATCCTACATCAACAACAAGTCAATGAAGACAATCATCAAGTTTTGGAGTTCTGAAAGATGGACAAACTCTAGAAGAGAACTATCAAGAAGGAGTGATCATTGCAATGCTTTTAAACAATCCCATCTCAAATTATATATCCAGATTTCAAAACTTTCAAAATCAATTTGTAGAGAAGAAGCTAAGGAGAAGATGATCGAGCAAAGACTTGAAAACATAAGCACTAGAAGAGAAAAGTCCGCAAGAAGTTAATTACTCTAGATTCCAATTCAACAACACACAATTCAGACACTCTTTGTTCATTTCTCCTATGCAGCTGCAGATTTGTCAAGGAGGTGGCAAACATATTTCGAAACCATATAGAACAAGGATTTTTATTTTCATTTTTTATGGGACTAGACAAATCATACAGTAGCATGCAAAGTAACACTTTATTGCTAGATCCATTTCTTTTTTTTTTTTCCCTAACAGGGTTCGAACACTGATTTTCATGCCAAATTATAGTCTAGCTCACCTCTAGATCCATTTCCATTCGTAAATAAAGCATATTATATGGTTTTAAGACATGAAAAACTAATGCTATATATCTGGAAACACACATGCCACATCGAAAGGTGCCGCGTTTACTGTCAAGACCAATGGCCGAAAATTGCAAAACACATCTCCCATGTTAACATCGTGGAATAAAAGGACACACCATTGATTATTGCAGGAAGAGAAAGACGGCTTAAGAAATTAAAGAAACATATTGAGGAAATGGAATCAAACCAAGGAAGAATCAATGAGCAAACTTCCTTTCTCTGTAGACGATTACAAGTAATAGAAGATAATGCCAAGAGAAGATATTGTCAAGAAAAAAAGATATGATTGCTGTAGGCTTGAGTTTTATTTGAATAAATATCGGTGGTTTGTTTTAAGTTTATCTTACAATTTGATCAAAATTTTATTTTCCGCTGCGCTACTCATTTGATTTCCTAACAGACAGGGTACGCGATTCCCAGACGACCTTACATGTATACTCCGCATGCTTCAATATCACACCCGATCACTACCGCATGATCACCCCATGGCTAAAGGAAACCTCAATAGTGTCAAAACATGACAATCCACACCGTGTGCTATGTAGACTCCGGTCCTACGGAAAATTACACAACCGTCACATAGTGTGACACTTAACAGTGTAAGTGGGTCAGTCTAACGTACGCATTCTCTAATATACGTCCACGTACAGTCCAAATGTCATTACACTTTGATAGACAAGATATATCCCTGCCTTAAAGACAGAAGACATCTAATACGTGCTAGTTTGTTCGCACTGTCAAAGCCCCATTCAACAGTACATTAGCCTAGAGACATTTAAGTATCATACTTATTAATGTGATTAGAGATCTCATCAACCATAATCACTATCATGGTTTCTCTATCACAGTTTAATACTAAGGGCGTTATCATATACACAATATCACAAATTGGTCTAATAAATAAACAAAGTATATAATAACAAAAGTGCTTTTATTAATCATAGTAAAGTTATTACATGAACTTAAACAGACTGTAAATAACCCGACCCGGTCAGATCCAGTCCAACCCGATTGGGTTTAGGACACCTATTCAACACTATCAGTAGGAGTGAATATCTGAAAGGGCCTTCTTACAAGGAATGTCTTACTCTCGAAAGTCTTTGCAAAGCGGAAGTAATATGTTACTTCGAGAGAGTAGGATATCCAGATTATAAGATACGGTCGTTGATGTTTGACACTCGACGTACGACCGTATGGATATTATTACAGCGATAGGATTATATTTATACAGTAACTATTTCACATGAAATGTAGTAGTCATTTCATTTGACTCTTCCGATGATTGGGGGTCACGGTGTGTTGCTAGACGTTATTCCGTGATCGTTAGGTATGAAGGGCATTTTCGTAATTGCACTTTGTGCCTATGGCCAACATATTCGGTAGCTTATCGGGTCACACACATAAGAACATCTAGCCGGATTAAAATATGGTTATATTGATAACCAAATAAGGAAAGTTTTTATCTCATTATAAAGTGTTATAGTGATAAATTAATACACAGTATTTATTTATTATGAATAAATTAAATCTGAGATATTAATTATGTTGATTAGTTAAATATATATATTTAATATATATGGGCGCATAAATGATGTGTATATGATACACATGGATTTTGCAATATATATATATATATATATATATATATATATATATATATATATATATATGGTAGCATGCGTGACTTGCATATATGCATGTGCACACTTGTGTTAAATATATGTATATGGATTTATATGTGTAATAAATAAATATGTGACATATACACATGTATAAATTAATTTATGATAATATATTAAAGATATATTGATATTAGATCTTGTGATATATATCTCTCAAATATTTAATATAAGATATTGAGTATTAAATGAAATAAAAAGCTAAAATATGTATTTTCCTTATTTTAATGGAAATTGGTTTTTTCTCATCTATCCAATATGAAGCTTTTCCAATAAAATTGGGAATCACATATCGTCCCATCTCCTATAAAAAGGGAGTTGTCCAACTCTTTTATAACACAATATTCTTCATGATATTTTAATGAGATTAAAAAAAAGAGTTTCTTAGGAGAGAGTTTTGGGAGAGAGAAAAAGTGGCCAAGCAAATGCCTTTTTCCGTGAAGAATCGATGGTGGATTCAAGCGGTTTGTTCACAGACAGTGCCAGTGGTAGCCGAGAGCGAGCGGGCGCTTGGGCGACTCCGTGCAAAGACTACTCCATCGTGGACGGCAGAGCCTTCGATCTTTTAGATCATCCAAGTGAGCTTTATCGTATACTATTTATTTGTTTATTCTTAAACAAGTCGATCACAGTTATAAAAAAATTTGAAATTCATTGCGTTTGCGAAAGACGCGAGATCCGGTGAGGGGCGATACTATGGGCGAGTGTAAATTTTGGGGGGGCAAAAAAATACACAACATATATAATAGTGTATTTTAGGATCTAGGGCGGTCTTGACCACTATTATATATGTAGATCCCCCTGGTTTCGCGTAGATTTCTAACAAAGATCTCCACACGCAAAGTGGTCGGTGGGTAGATCGTAACCACACGCTTTACATTTAATATTTAAAGCTGTAATGCTCTCGATCAACCCACCTGATCGGCTGACCCTAAAACCCTCACACAAGAAGTTTCCTGGAAAGGGGAGGTTTTTCCCTCTCCACATCCACCGAAGTTTCCTGGAAAGGGGAGCCGATAACTACTGATGACTAGAAAACAAATTTAATGATATTAAGATTAGTTGGCTTGCATTGCATGAAAGGCACGTGAATGGTGTCTTTTGTTCTTTAGGAAATATCTTGTTAAAGCCAACGACGATGACTTATCATGTTTCAGCCCTACATGCTTTTCATTTTCTACTTTGAGTAAATTGATAGTTTTTTGGTACGACTAACGATACGGGCAGTACATCCGTTAATGTTACGATCAATAGTATAATGGTCATCTGTAGCGTAGATCGAATGATCATGATGAGTCTAAATTAATCAATCACGACGTGAACAGTGGTTGTGGCCGTATAAAATATCTTGAATGATGATACGTCCACAACATGTACAATTGTAACACCTCTCATTTTGTAATAAATTAATCTTTCTTCATTCACATGATGTCTGCAACAACTTTCTTCATATTCATATCTATCATATCAATCGGCATTACGTGCTTCATATCAACCTGCTATTGTTTGAATTTGCAAATATTGATCACTCAATTTTTTTTAAAGAGTCATAGAATAAATGATAGAGAAGAATAAATATTTGGAGGGAATGATATCTTTGAAAAGATTTGATACCCTAAAAATAGAAGAATTTATATTTGAATAAAAAAATGATGTGTCTGATCACCTTGTGACCAACACATGGTTGGGAAAACTTAATAAAATTTGAAATGTAGGGTTGTAACCTAATTAAGAAAATTTGGAATAGATGATGGTAAAAAACCTTAATAAAATTTGGAATGGAAGGTAAAAACCTTAATAAAATTTAGAATGGAGGGTTGTAACTTGTACAAACCCTAATAGACGAAAGAGACTAGATTGGAAAAGCCGAGGTTGCCTAAGTTGCAGTTTACCTTTGAATTGAAAAGAAATCGACATAAGAAATCGATGTGGCTTGTGGAAGCGCTTATAAGGTTTGAAAGATAATAATGGCATAAGAGTAATTTATTTTGATGACTAAAAAAATCAACGGAAAAAAAAACATGAAGACGAAAAAAAAATCAAATGACAAACAAAACATGAATACATGTGAGGGGGTGATGGTTCGTGTAGATTGCGGTAACGAACCCCACCCAACGAATTTCATTACGATTCACCAGGATTTGAGAGACGTTAGTAAAAATCTCTCCGATATCATAATTGCATTGATTGATAATAATAATAATGAGAATGAATACTGATATTTATAGAATAATTGATGATAGAGATACATTCAAATAAAACTATATTCAAACCAAATAATCTATTTATGGACTAAGCGAAGTGATGGTTGTATATAGAGAAAACCAAACTATAGAGAAAAGCAAATTGTGTTGATGCTATATGCTATGTCACATGACACTATTACTTTGACACGTCGACGACGATCACGACAGACGACACGTCGCATTTATTACCTATTAGCGACAGTAGCGCGGCGATCGACAAATTCTAAAATTTAAAGACACGACAAATTCTAAAATTCTAAAAATTCTAAAATTTTATTTTATATAATGTAAATAAAATTAAATTTATCAAAAAGAAAATATTCGTAAACATCTAAAAAAACTAGACAAAATAATATAGGTATTACATAAACTCTATGAATATCTAGAATAGATATTCGACCTTTATACGGTGCCAAAAGAAATTGTGATAGACCTTCAAAATATTACAAATTGTAAAAATGATTTTTATCAACAAAAAAACATATAAACTTGATACGGCGTATTATTTATTTAATTATTATAGAAATGAAAATCGTGTATTTTTACCTTTTCATAGAAGAAAACTTAAATAAAGAAAAAAAATGGGTTCAGGAGTGTCGGTGTCGTGTCGGGGAGTGTCGACAGTGTGTCGGATATTTAAATTTTAAATAACATTAATTTAATCAACCGACACGTGTCGGACACGGTGTCGGGCGATGTCGGAAAGACGCGTGTTGTTGGCTCAGATCGCATAAATGCTGATCGCGACGATCAAATTGAAGTGTGCGTCGTCAAGATAGATCTTTATGCCATGATGGGCCATGACCATGAATCCTTTGTGGGGGTGTAAGAAGTTGGTTGACATCCTTTGGGCAAATTGTATTAAGATACTCGTCGTTGTGAAATAATAGCATGACAAGATTTGTTGTAGATCTTATCCAAAATAATCAGTCTAAAAATAGAGTGCATTTCAATTTTCTTTTATTATTTACATCATTTGTTTTTTTATTACTGATTATTGTGTCTTTTTCTAATAAAAGTTTTTACTTATTATGTTGTAGATATTTTTACAGGTAAAGAAACTTGTATTAATCAAGCAGGTCTGCAAGACATGCAGAGATAACATCGTTTGGGGGCTGAGTACCCCAATATACTACTCCATAACTAGAGAGGCCAAGCCTAGCTAACAAGTGTGCCGGGATAACTGCATCAAAGAAACCATAGAAGCCGCAGTCAGACAGTCCTGTCGAACCAAGGAGAAATGTCCACACTCCACAGAATGGAGCATCTGCACACAGGTCAAAAAAATCACTCTCCACTACTACCCTCGTCAGTCCACACACACACATAAAGAAATGAGTTTATACTTTGATTTTAACAATAATATAACTAAACAAGTTATATATAATTAATGTAATTTATTTTAATCTATCAATTAATAATAAAAAACGATAGATTGAAAAAAAGATTTTTTTCTTGTCAAAAAAAGAAGTGAAAGATAATAAGCATGCTTTAAAAATGTAATTTTACCAAATCAAAATAATAATACAAACACATTTTTTTTTTACAAATATAACACTTAAATGAATAAGTATATTTAAGTAAGATAGTATACTACTCAGTACATCGGTCTAGCCGTTAGCCGTTAGTTAGGGTATATCCTGACATGACGATTTGGGTTCGAGTCCCGTATGATGCATATTTAATATTTAATGTGAGTGTGTTAAACCTTTCGTATCCGAAAAATAAGAATAGTGTACTTTATCAGTTAGGTGTAATACCTAGAAAGACAATTATCTCGATTGTTTTAGGACAAGTATTAATAATTCATCTTATTATATGCATTTATGTTTATAATTAAGACACTCTACTGAAAACCCTAAGTACCTCGTTTATGTAATCACGTAACTCAGTGTATGGCTATACACAAGAGGATTGAGTTAGTGAGATGTACTTAAAATTAATTTTAGTCCGTAGCGTTTATTAATCTGAGCACGGGTCTCATGATTAATTTGCTAATAATGCGCCCTAACACTTTACGTGTGACGATCTTATCCGGATCGGTAATAATAGGTACTAGTGGGGCATTTATATATGATGATAATCATATAGAAATTTGGACCGATTTGATTTGAGTTCTCGATATAATTCCGTAATCGAAGTCTTATCGAATCACAAGATGATCATATATGGATTAATCTTAATCTGAGGTGATCTGCATTTAACGCTTAGACTAGGGTAGAGTTTGATGTGTTAGTAAGGATCACCGAAGTATGTGGTCCAACGCTTCTCGTTGGCTCTATTTCGGGATGAGTGAGTAATCGTGCTATCACGTGATATGGAATCCATTCCTTCCTCGGGAAGTAGCATGATTCCACTTATTTGTTGACCCTAGAAAGCGATCGATCGGCCGAGTTCATATTATATTGAATATGAACTAATTGATCATTAGGGGTTAATGGTAAATAAGGATAAGATGTTTCGAGAAGGGTTTACGGAAATATCCCGAATTGAAATGAGCGATCTATGGAGGATTTATCCGTATGTAATGATTATATCGGTGGACGCTTTCGACTCATAAATTGAGTGTAAGTTATCTATATTCGAGAGAGTCGATTTCGGGTTTATGGTGGTGTAATCCCGAATTAATAGGTTGGATATAATTATTACGTTTGACGAATAATTTTTATTCGATTTATTGTAATTTATCGAATATGGGTGTGGCCCCGACGTGTGGCTCTAATATAGCATAATTGGATTTCTCGTCGTTGCACCTCGATTATAATTAAATGGTTGGATTGGACTATTTAATTGGATATGTGGATTAATTGTTTAGTTTGACTAAATAATTAAATACACTGAAAGATATTTTTAAATGATTCAATTCTTAATTGGTGTGTTGACCAATTTTGACCCAAATTGGTCAAAAAGAATAAAAGGTGCGTGACCTTATTTGATTGAAAAGGTGCGCATGTTTGTTTTTATTATTTAATTATTTTGAAATTAGTTTTCTTGGATAATTATTTGATGCGATTAAATTATTTATGTGTTAAATAATTTAGGAAAAAAATATCTTTTATATGTCCTTATTTATTTTGGAATATCTTAGATATATCTTTTTAGGAAAAGGATTACTATAATTGATTTTGTATTAATTATTAATCCTGGAAATTTAAGTTTTTTACTCTCCTATATAAAGATTAGCTTCCTGCCTTTGACACACAACACAACACGCCATTATTAAAGAAAGAGGCTTAGAAATTTTCGCCATCTTTCTTTGAGTTTGAAGTTGGAATAATCTTGGGATTATTCCGGCAAAGATATCAAGGAGGTCCGGCAGTGGGAAACACCATCCACTTGGGTGTTCTTTGGGAGACACACGTTGGAAGACGGTGGTCGCTCAATCACGTGTTCAAGGAGCCTTTTGATCTTGGAGTTAAGCACCATAAAAGGTAGAGCTCCTAAACCCCTGTAAATTAGATCTTTAATTTATGTTCTTTGTTTCGTTTAGATCTAGATCCCGATGCCTTCATTGCGTAATCGGGTCAATCCATGATTGATCCGACGATATTACATTTAACTAGTGGTATCAGAGCCTTTGATCTAACGATCAAAGAATATGAGTTTTAGATACAGGAGTTTAAAACATGTTTTAGGTGTTTTATTTCGCTTTTTTTTTTTGGTTAAATTCAAATTTATTCATGTTGTATGCTTGTGAATGTTGTGGTTGAAGAGATGGATTGGGGTTGGTATTGTTTACCCGTAGATTCATTTTGTAGCTCCTTTGTTTAAGAACAATTGAAAGATAGGAATTATTTTTTTATGTCATTTTTCGAAAATTCCATGTAAAAGTAGCATCTTTTATTATAATTTTGTTGTTCCGGCTCGAAAAGATGAAGATCTTGAAGAAAAGATGAAGATCAGTAAATCCAAGGTATGATCAAGGAGAAACGGATTAAATTTTTTTTCTTTTCAACCCATGCATGCGGCTAGGGTTTCCATCTTAAGCGGCTGCATCCAATTTTTTTTTAATGTAACCTGTTTTACTTTTTTTTTTTTTTTTGTTATTACAGCCGACTTTATCAAAAAAAAAAAAAAAAAAAAAAAAAAATTGGAATTATTTTTCTTTGCCGCATGATAACAAAAAAAAAAAAAAATTTAATTATAATAAATTGGTTTTATTTAATTAAAAATACCTTTCTCCTCTCGGGTGCTCGTGTGTTCGTGATCGTGATCATGTTCGAGTTCAAGATTCAAGATCAAGACTCAAGACATAGTATAAGCTTTACTTTTCCTTAGAAAATAGTTAGTGAAGTACCAAGCATCCATCTCGATGTTACTTTTCGGTATAATTTTGTGTTTGATCAAGATTACGTGCTTAAAACCGGAAAATTGCCATGACTTGCATCTTCATGATTCCACTCCAATGCATACATGTAGCTAGTTTATTTGAATAAATTAGGCATGTATAACTCGAATAATTAGTATGAATGCTTATTAATTTAATATGTGGTAGTTAAATAATAAGTAGCTAATTATAAAACCGAGGACCGGGTTTATGTCAATCGCATTTACGATTTTAGTGATGGATTCTCGGTGAATCCCACTTGGATAAATCGTTGAGTTTTTTCGGTGATGGCTTCTCGGTGAACCCACCTTAAACAAAAACGAGATTACGCTTTGGGTGACAACTTAGAAATCGGAGAATCTTAGTACATGGGTTCGAAATGGTCTAACCATGGTCGGGCGAGTTCAACCGAGCCGCTTAATCGACTTCTCCACGTGTGATGTACGTTTATGTTATTCGACAAGACTTAGCATAGCCGATAAGCCTTCGGGCTAAACGGGCTTCTCTTGCCGGATTGGCCACGAATCGTCACATATGTTCCAACGAATAAGACGGCGTGAGCTTGCTCTACATAACCGACCCTGTTCGAGTACTTTGATTTATTGTTTCTTATTGTCAAAGCCAAAACCGTAATTAGTAAACCCACCACTTTTTCAAAATATTGAGTGGGAGCGGGAAGGCGACAAACCAACCCATGGCCTCTACTATAAATGCAAGCACGTGAGAGAAGGGTGACGCCCGAGCCGCTTTGATTCCGGCCCCTCGCGGGTGGTGTTCGCCCTATCAAAATTCAAGGCTTGGTTTCGAAAGGATAGGATTTGGTACTCGTTGAGTCATCGACCGACCCTCGCGCGGCATACTCGGGGCGCACTTTTGAGATCGATATAGTAGGTCACACTCTTTATGGATATTTTGAAATATCTAGGCTAGAAAAGGAAGGTAATCAATGATTAAGGTCCGGGATGTCTGATTCCGTGAGATGTTTGATTCTCGAAGATTAATCATTGAGAGAGATTGTCTCAATTTAATCATCGCCTCTTTGGTGACCACAAGTGCAATCGAGGTGTGAGATTAAATCCTTGGAATGGTAGGATAGACTTTATAGTTTATTATTCCTAAAATATAAATCTAGTAGTGAAAATTTATTTTTGAATTTAACTTTCTGTCATCATTTTATTTACAACTAGATCTCTAGGTTACTAAACTGTTAGTAATAGGACTTCAATAAAAATGTGGAAAGTAACAAGTACGTTGTAATTATCAATAAATGCGATTAACTTTTCGGAAGAAATTTTTCTCTTGAGCCTTTAAAAACTTAAGTGACATAAGTACAGTGTGTCACGGGTGTCACTCGTGTTGAACGAGAGACGACCATACTTAGTTTACAAAAGATGACATAGACTATCGATAAAATTCATTTAGTGAATTTTAAAAGTGTAATTACACAACAAATTTCTAAATTGAAAAATTGGAAAATCATATACATATAGGCGTTGCTAGTTAGACGGTATTTGGAACCGATAAACTAGTGGGAGCCTTAGCCTTATGATTTGTTGTTTTTCCAATTATTAGAAATGTGTAATAGATCGCATGTAAGTTTCTCCATTTATTGGAAAAACAAGAATAAAGCGTTACTAGTTAGGCAAGATTTGGAACTGATAAACTAGTGGGAGCTTAGTTCTGGGGATTTTCTGATCTTTGAAAAATCATAAATACAAAGTGTTGCTCGTTAGACGGTATTTGGAACCGATAAACTAGTCGGAGCTTTGGTCTTATGATTTAATGATTAGAAAAATCGATAGTCCAAGCAAGTAACACTGAACATCCCACAGTTCAAGAGTAGTGTCTACTCACACGAACTGCTAGTTCAAGACTATTTCCATCTAAGGAAAGTCGAGAATGGGAAAGAATGTTTATACGTGTTAGTCATCTAGACTAAGTAGTTTTAAGGCTAAACCGGAAAATTAATAAATTGGAAATTAGAGGATAATGAAAGTGATTTCGGATCACTGTCCAATGTATCCTAGCAATTTTCTCGAAAGCTAAAGTTCTTTGGAAGAACTAGGTAGCTTTGCATTAAACGATAAATAAAATAGACAACGGGCAGTTCTTTCAGATTGACTAGTGGGAGTGATATAAGGAAATGAATCTCGGATTCAATTCTTGAGCATCACGAAAATTCATTTTTCTTTTGGATTCGTTGGAACGAACATATTCATTTTCAATAGGATAATTTGTTTGTCTTATTGACGATGAATGTAACGAATGTAAAAGACGAATCCAAGACTCGGACTTTTGT
Organism: Gentiana macrophylla; assembly: GCA_026214975.1. Classification (NCBI taxonomy): domain Eukaryota; kingdom Viridiplantae; phylum Streptophyta; class Magnoliopsida; order Gentianales; family Gentianaceae; genus Gentiana; species Gentiana macrophylla. The sequence goes on along the minus strand of CM047807.1, from coordinate 126,119,328 downwards.
TTGATAAAGTCGAACCACTAATCATTGTTGAAAAGGTATTAGTAACACATCTTAAAACATATAAATGCAAATGGTTTCCGATTTCGATAAACGCTTCTTTCTATTCTATTAATTAGTGCATATTCCCTAAAGACAAGATCTCAAGACTGGCTTAGGGTGATTCCTATCTCCCAGTCAAAGGAACACTGTCTCAAAGGAACAATGACTAAGTTTCCTTTCAATCAGGAAAGGGTAATAGATTTAAAGAAGTAACATAGCTTGTTCATAACAATCTTCGGGGTCATATGAAAGGTACAAGCTAGTGGGAGCTTTTGAAGTAGTGACATCTTGTTTGACTACTATTCGAGACTCCGGTAAGTTTATCAAAAATATTTGGAGGAAATCTCTGATTTCACCAGAGATAGAGTATTCCATACTCATAAATAGGTTATTGCGTAGTCTTCGGGACTGATGCTCGGCCTACCTCCCAGTGAAATGTTTTCACTAAGGGATACACCACAAATTTGCCTTACATAGTTATTGATGTGCTACGATACATTTCTTGAACTCATTTAAGATATTGGTTGCAAAATAACGGTTGTATTGAAAAACCGAGAAGTCTCCCCAGAAGATGCCTACGTATTTGTGGATAAGAAGTGAATTCGGTTCACCCCACTTCCGTAAATAGAGGCATTTAGCACCGAGTGCTTGAAGGTAGGACTGGCAATTTTGCGTACACGTTCAGGTCGTGAAATATCTTAATGCATTGAGTAAAGGTTGGTTATTAAACTCGTAAAATCAGAGAATGACGGTAATACTGTCAAACTCGGTCTGATAGAGTCTATAAATAACAACCTTAGATCTTGAAGTATTTGTACTCAAGATGTTACTAATCGATGTGTTGACCCACATCCAACACCGGCGATTGGTGATAACACTAATAAGAACTACTAAACTAGATCGTATATCAATCCACCCCCGAACGCAGTGGGAGTATGGTTTGTCCATTACCCATTGCAGACCTTACGGTCCCATAGGGTAGATTGATGACCTATAGTCCTTTGTGGGTCGTGTGTAGATCCTCGATCATAAAGGTTGGTTTAAAAGCCATAACCCTGTGAATGGAGTATGATACTCCATTCTGTTGAAACTCTTGTAGAACCACCGAGTATCTCAGCCCAGTGGGAGTAATTGGAACTACATGAAGAAGAGTAGAATGAATAGGAAAGTTTAACTTTCACAAGAAAGTTTGAGTAATTTAGGGGTGATTCCTAAAAGGTAGAGAGTTAACTGGACCGTGATCTCTCTCACCACTCGCCTTGCTTGATTTCGTCAGAAAGCAAGAAATAGGGGTGATTCCCGAAGACTTCATTGCGAACAACGGAATCTGAATTCATTCGTAATGAAGGGTTTTAGCTAAGAACAAATAATGGATTCGTTAAAACGCTGAGAAAATAGGGGTGATTCCCTCAAGACTTTTTGCAAGACTAACGGTATCTTAATTTATTCAGAAAGAACCTTTGGCAGGATGCCTGCCATAGCTTATATCCTTCGGGGATTAAAGCAAACCTCTAGGTCATACATTTTAATATGTGGACTTGACCAGAATGTTGATAAGTCTTTTGGAGACTTGGCATCAATATTAGTAAAGTAGTATGTAGATTAGTGTTTGTGAATGGTAACACTGAAACAATTGGAAACAACATGGGTGTGTTATATGAAGTCAGAGTCTGACATGCCATCGGGATTCATTCTAAAAGGAGTTGATTCGCTCAAATCCGCGAGAATCGATCATGGGCAATCCCACCCATTCACCTGGTTAAGATATTCTTGCATTTATGCAACATTCAACGATGTAGTCTACCCTACCTCTCGGGAATGGTTATCTAAACACGAGGATGAATAGAAATGGGATGTTTAGTGAATCCTCAAATATCTTCGGAGAATGAGGAATAATATGCTAGTATATTCAAGTGCAAACTAGAATATAAGTGATAACACTAATTCTGACTTTAGGTCAGATTAAGGATGATCGTTAAGACGATTTCGTCCTCAGTGTTAAATCGAAGGCATATTGAAATCATACCACCGGATTAGATGGAAAGGCGATGTTTCGATCCCAAAGATTGACTCAAGCCGACATCCTACCTGATCAGTGTACCAAGTCACATGGTATTCGGATTTCGAGCACGCGCTGGTCACCGACCTACCTCGGGCGGCACACTCCGGTCGTGCTTGGAAGGATGAATTACTAAGATGCGCTTGGAGGGTACAGATTTGAGGGATTTGTCTTACTTGTTTTGAGCAAGTGGGAGAATGTTGTAGATATAGATAAAATAAGGATGTGCTCTAAAACAATTAATCCACTTGCCTTTCGTGCAAGTGGGAGATTGTTAGGTGTAGTGCCCGAAAGACAATTATCTGATTGTTTTAGGACAGTATTAATAATTCATCTTATTATATGCATTTATGTTTATAATTAAGACACTACTGAAAACCCTAAGTACCTCGTTTATGTAATCACGTAACTCAGTGTATGGCTATACACAAGAGGATTGAGTTAGTGAGATGTACTTAAAATTAATTTTAGTCCGTAGCGTTTATTAATCTGAGTACGGGTCTCATGATTAATTTGCTAATAATGCGCCTGAACACTTTTACGTGTGATGATCTTTATCCGGATATCGGTAATAGGTACCTAGTGGGGCATTTATATATGATGATAATCATATGAAATTTGGACCGATTTGATTTGAGTTCTCGATATAATTCCGTAATCGAGAAGTCTTATCGAATCACAAGATGATCATATATGGATTAATCTTAATCCCGAGGTGATCATGATTTATTTTACTTAGACTAGGGTAGAGTTTGATGTGTTAGTAAGGATCACTGAAGTATGTGGTCCAACGCTCGTTGGCTCTATTCGGGATGAGTGAGTAGTCTGCACTATCACGAATATGGAATCCATTCCTTCCTCGGGAAGTAGATGATGCACGCCTCCTTATTTGTTGACCCTAAAGCGATCGATCGGCCGAGTTCATATTATATTGAATATGAACTAATTGATCACTAGGGGTTAATGGTAAATAAGGATAAGATGTTTCGAGAAGGGTTTACGGAAATATCCCGAATCGAAATGAGCGATCTATGGAGGATTTATCCGTATGTAATGATTATATCGATGGACGCTTTCGACTCATAAATTGAGTGTAAGTTATCTATATTCGATAGAGTTCGGGATTTCGGGTTTATGGTGGTGTAATCCCGGAATTAATAGGTTGGATATAATTATTACGTTTGTAATAATTTTTATTCGATTTATCAGAACATCATTGAATATGAAGTGTGGCCCCGACGCGCTCCTAATATAAGATAATTGGATTTCTCGTCGTTGCACCTCGATTATAATTAAATGGTTGGATTGGACTATTTAATTGGATATGTGGATTAATTGTTTAGTTTGACTAAATAATTAAATACACGGAAAGACATTTTTCGTGGACTCGACCCGAATTGGTGTGTCAAAAAAATCACTCTCCACTACTACCCTCGTCAGTCCACACACACACATAAAGAAATGAGTTTATACTTTGATTTTAACAATAATATAACTAAACAAGTTATATATAATTAATGTAATTTATTTTAATCTATCAATTAATAATAAAAAACGATAGATTGAAAAAAAGATTTTTTTCTTGTCAAAAAAAGAAGTGAAAGATAATAAGCATGCTTTAAAAATGTAATTTTACCAAATCAAAATAATTATACAAACACATTTTTTTTTTACAAATATAACACTTAAATGAATAAGTATATTTAAGTAAGATAGTATACTACTCAAGACATCTGGCCTCAAATTAGCCAATTAGTTAGGGGTGATATCCCGATATGACGATTTGGGTTCGAGTCCCGTATGATGCATATTTAATATTTAATGTGAGTGTGTTAAACCTTTCGTATCCGAAAAATAAGAATAGTGTACTTCTTACATCATTTAAAATCGAATTTGGTTGGGATTTGTGAAGGGACAGAAGTAGAATTTTTTGCTGGCACAACTCCCAACTATAAAGATAAAAATTTAAATAAAATGGACGGTGAGAATGAGCTGGAAATCTTTATGCCATGCAAAAGAGTGATGCTAGCTTAGCTATATATCTTTAAAGATAGATGGGAAGGGAATGGAAAGAGAGCTAAAAACGGGATAAATATGTGCAGAGGAGGAGATAAGGCTGATAGATCGAGATGAAGAAGATGCAATTTATGTATATATGGTTAGGGGTGCACATGGTCCGGTTTTCCGGTTTTTTACCACTTTTAAAACCAAACCATTTTTTACGGTTTTCAAATTTACAAACCAAAACCAAACCATAACTACGTAAAACCATTTTATTTGGTCCGGTTTGGACCGGCTTGGTTCTGGTTTTTTCCGGTTTTTTTGTCTTCTATATTCTTTCCATATATATGTGTGTGTGCGCGCGTGTGTGTACGGTGTATACACACACAACATGATATTGTCATACATTTCAATTAGGCTGATTATATAAAGCAATGTAAACTTTTACGGTTTTCAAATTTACAAACCAAAACCAAACCATAACTACGTAAAACCATTTTATTTGGTCCGGTTTGGATCGGCTTGGTTCTGGTTTTTTCCGGTTTTTTTGTCTTCTATATTCTTTCCATATATATGTGTGTGTGTGCGCGTGTGTACGGTGTATACACACACAACATGATATTGTCATACATTTCAATTAGGCTGATTATATAAAGCAATGTAAACTATTTTGTTTCATCTTGTCATAGGTCCTATTAGGCTGGAGCCAATACCTACGTGTGTAAGGTAGTTGATTGAAGTATTAATAGATAGTGGTCTGGGATAATTAAGAGGGATTTTATTTCCACCACACATATTATACTCATGCACCATTCTACATGTACACTACAATAGAACCGACTTTTTGTGGATGCATTGTGAAAACAGACTTTGATTAAAGACCCACATAATCAATAGTGATATACACAGACACACACACACACACATATATATATACACACACACACATATATATATATATATACATATCTCCGGTTTGGTCCGGTTTTTATTTTAAAAAACCAAAACCAAATTGTTTTTCACGGTTTGGTTTTTTACAATATAAAAACCAACCAAAAAAACATGGTTTACGCTTTTTCGGTTTGGTTCAACCAGTTGGTTTGGTTTCCGGTTATTTTGTTCACCCCTATATATGGTGACAAAATAGAAGACGTTGTAATTTATTTCCTACTATCTAATACAAAGACAAGGGGTGTTGATTGTGGGCTTGCCACGTGTCACCCCCTGATTGGTCCAGATTTATTTTATTTTTTTTTTGGCTTTTACCAATTTTTTTTTTTTTTTTACTTCTCAGATTTTTTACGCGTCCGAACGACTTTCGATATGTTTGTCTATGCTATGTTTGTGTGTATACGATGTGTTTTCGAACGATATGTTTTTGTGTTGTCCTCCGAACGACCCTCCGATTTTTTTCGTGACCGAACGACCTCCGATTTGTTGGTCTATGATACGTTTCCGAACGACCTTCTCAACCGCCTCCGAACGACCCTCCTCCGAACTCCCCTCCGACTCAATATGATCCCGAAGAATTGGAAAAGCAAGCCAAGGACGTGCTCAAAAGAAACCTAGAGCGACGCCCAACTCGCCTTGGAAACATGTCCGGACGGACTCATCAACCACCTCTCCCCCTCATGTAGGCTTACTAAGCTTGAACCCAAATTGCAGCACTAGATATAGGATTTTTTGAGGAGGGGAGAGTTTTTTCTCCGAAAGACATCCACCGAGTGACCCTACGATTTTTTGTGTGTACTAACGCCCTCCGATACGTTTGTGTGTACACGATATGTTGGTGTGTCCGAACGACGTCCTCCGAATTAGGTCCTCCGAGTGGCGTGTCCGAACGCCGTCCTCCGAATTCGGTCCTCCGAATGAAGACGTCCGCCGTGTGTCCAAACGATGTCCTCCGATCCGGACAAGGACGTCCTCCGTGTGCCCGAACGATGTCCTTCGATCCGAGGACATCCTCCGTGTGTCCGAACGAGGACGTCCTCCGATCCGAACGAGGACGTCCCCGTGTGTCCGAAAGATAACGATGTCCTCCGATCCAAACGAGAACTTCCTCCGTGTGTCCGAACGAGCGATGTCCTCCGATGCGAATGAGGACGTCCTCCGTGTGTCCGAACGTCCGATCCAAACGAGCACGGCCTCCGTCTGTCCGGGACTTCCACCGATCTGAACGAGGACGTGCTCCGTGTGTCCGAACGATAACGAGGTCCCGGATCCGAACAAGGACGTCGTCCGTGTGTCCGTACGATCGATGTCCTCCGAAGCGAATGAAGACGTTCCTCCGTGTGTCCGGACGTCCTCCGATCCAAAAGAGGACGTCCTCCGATCCCGAACGAGGACGCCCTCCGTGTGTACGAACAATGTCCTCCGTTCCGAACGCGGACGTCCTCCAATGTCCTCCGATCCGAACCAGGACGTCCTCGTGTGTCCGAACGATCAATGTCCTCCGATGCGAACGAGGACATTCCTCCGTATGTCCAAACGTCCTCCGATCCGAAAGAGGACATTCCCCGATCCGAATGATGTCCTCCGATCCAAACGAGAACGTCCTCCGATGTCCTCCGATCCGAATATGGACGTCCTCCGTGTGTCCGAACGATCGATATCCACCGATGCGAATGAGGACATTCCTCCGAGTGTCCGAACGTCCTCCGATCCGAACGACGACATCCTCCGTGTGTCCAAACGATGTCCATTTGATCCGAACGAGGACGTCCTCCGTGTCCGATCGATGTCCGATCCGAGCGAGAACGTCCCCGTGTGTCCGAACGATAACGATGTCCTCCGATCCGAACGAGGACTTCCTCCGTGTGTCCGAACGACCGATCCAAACGAGCAGGGCCTCTATCTATCAGAGGACGTCCACCGATCCGAACTCCGAACGAGGACGTCCTCCGTGTGTCCGAACGATAACAATGTCCACGATCCCAACAAGGACGTCCTCCGTTTGTCCGAACGATAACGATGTCCTCCGATGCGAACCCCGATCCCAACAAGGACGTCCTCCATGTGTCCGAAAGAGGACTTCCTCCGTGTGTCCGAACGATCGATGTCCTCCGATGCGAACGAGGACGTCCTCCGTGTGTCCGAACGTCCTCCGATCCGAACAAAGACGACCTCCGATCCCCGATCCGAACGAGGACGTCCTCTGTGTGTCCGAACGATCGATGTCCTCCGATGCGAATGAAAACGTTCCTCCGTGTGTCCGGACGTCCTCCGATCCGAAAGAGGACGTCCTCCGTGTGTCGGAACGTCCTCCGATCCGAACGAGGACGTCCTCCGTGTGTCAGAACGATCGATGTCCTCCGATGCGAACGAGGACATTCCTCCGTGTCCAAACGTCCTCCGATCCTAAAGAGGACGTCCCCCAATCCGAATGATGTCCTCCGATCCAAACGAGAACGTCCTCCGATGTCCTCCGATCCGAACATGGACGTCCTCCGTGTGTCCGAACGATCGATATCTTCCGATGCGAATGAGGACATTCCTCCGAGTGTCCGAACGTCCTCCGATCAAAAAGAGGACGTTCCCCGATCCGAATGATGTCCTCCGTGTGTCCGAACAAGGACGTCCTCCGGTCCAAACGAGAACGTCCTTCGTGTGTCCGAACGACGTCCTCCGATCCTAACGACGTCCTCCGACTCAATATGAACCCGATGAATTGGAACCCCACCTATGTGCTTATTGAGCGATAACCCAACTTGCAACACTACTCATAGGATTTCTGAGGAGGGGAGAGTCTTTTTCTCCGAAAGACATCTTCCGAACGACCCTCCGATCTTTTGTGTGTACGAACAACCTCCGAACCCCCTCCGTTTTTTTCCCCTAGATCACATCACTATACATATATATCCTACCATATCTCCTCTACGATATGTTCGTGTGTCCAAACGGCCTCCTCTGAACAACCTCCGAACAACCCTCCGACTTAATATGAGCCAGATGAATTGGAAAATAAGGCCAAAGATGTGCCCAAAAGAAGCCTAGCGCAACGTCCAGCTCCCCTTGGAAACATGTCCAATAGCCTCATCAACCACCTCCCCGTGTGTCCGAACGATCGATGTCCTCCGATGCGAACGAGGACGTCCTCCGTGTGTCCGAACGTCCTCCGATCCGAACAAAGACGACCTCCGATCCCCGATCCGAACGAGGACGTCCTCCGTGTGTCCGAACGTCCTCCGATCCGAACGAGGTCGTCCTCCGATGCGAACTAGGACGTCCTCCGATCTCGAACGAGGACGTCCTCCGTGTGTCAGAACGATCGATGTCCTCCGATGCGAACGAGGACATTCCTCCGTGTCCAAACGTCCTCCGATCCTAAAGGGGCGTCCCTAATCGAATGATGTCCTCCGATCCAAACGAGCGTCCTCCGATGTCCTCCGATCCGAACATGGGCGTCCTCCGTGTGTCGAACGATCGATATCTTCCGATGCGAATGAGGACATTCCTCCGAGTGTCCGAGCGTCCTCCGATCAAAAGAGGGCGTTCCCGATCCGAATGATGTCCTCCGTGTGTCGAACAAGGGCGTCCTCCGGTCCAAACGAAGCGTCCTTCGTGTGTCCGAACGATGTCCTCCGTGTGTCCGAACGACGTCCTCCGATCCTAACGACGTCCTCCGACTCAATATGAACCCGATGAATTGGAACCCCACCTATATGCTTATTGAGCGATAACCCAACTTGCAACACTACTCATAGGATTTCTGAGGAGGGGAGAGTCTTTTTCTCCGAAAGACATCTTCCGAACGACCCTCCGATCTTTTGTGTGTACGAACAACCTCCGAACCCCCTCCATTTTTTTTCCCCTAGATCACATCGCTATACATATATATCCTACCATATCTCCTCTACGATATGTTCGTGTGTCCGAACGGCCTCCTCTGAACAACCTCCGAACAACCCTCCGACTTAATATGAGCCAGATGAATTGGAAAATAAGGCCAAAGATGTGCCCAAAAGAAGCCTAGCGCAACGTCCAGCTCCCCTTGAAAACATGTCCAATGTGCCCAAAAGAAGCCTTTTTTTTTTTTCCCTAGATCACATATATATATCCTACCATATCTCCTCTACGATATGTTTGTGTGTCCGAACGACCTCCTCAACCGCCTACAAACGACCTCTTCCGAACGACCTCAAAATTCGCCTCCGCTTTTTAATTTTTTTTCCCCTAGATCGAAGGGGGGAGGAAGGAGGAGAGGACACGTAGCACTTTTTGTTTTTTTTGTTTTATTTTATGATGATTAAATGTCATTAATTATATTTCATTAATTATGATGATAAAAGCCTAGAATATTTTTACGTGAAGACATTGGTGTGTATTGCCGTTATTTTGAATTTTTGTTTCAAAGATTAACGTTTCCTTACGATATAGATTATTAAAAATGACACGCGCTGCTTTTTTATTTTTATTTTTATTTTTTATTTTTATTTTTTTTTTTTGGGTTTTGTTGTGTTATTTTTTCGTTATTGTATATTTTTGTGTTTTCTTTTCTTTCTTCGTAGTTTTTTTACATAATCTAATATCGTTTGTATTACGCTTTCTTCTCCGGGATCCTTGTTTCTTACCTTTTTTTTAGATTTTATATTGCCGTGGTTTTGAATTTTTTCGATTCCCGGTGTAAAATGGGATGTGTTCATGGATATCCATTATGTTACAAACTCTTGAAACGGTGACAAAACACATTAAATATCAAGACAATACAAACTTAATACACCCATAATCTTTCGGAATGGCGTGATTGCGTGCCTTGCGCGGTGTCGCCACTAGTATTTATATATACCGAAATGGGGTTTTAATTTGCAGACTAACCACCGTGCACGCTAATTCTTTTAATTGTAGTGGTATATTAGGTGTAAAAAAAAAACTATATAATTCAATTTAAGTCATCAAAACATCTTAATTAAATTCATTTGATTATCCGAATATAATCGACTAGCCCATCTGAGATCCAATTCCTGGCCCCGTCATTGTGTATATAGATTTCTAGATACATGAACATATACACTCATTCTATACGGGTTAATAAAGTTTAAACTACTCAACGTACGTAAATGATCTAGGTGATTAGAGACGGACGATAACGGCCCCAAGATTTTAGTTCAGCGGAGGCCAAATTCTCACTAAACTATCATAGTACAAAAGAATTTTCTTGAAAAATTCGGAGCAATATTAGTTTTTTTATTCAATGCTAACATTAAACAAACATACGTATCTTTATACGAAAAATTGATAGGCGTATACATTCCGTGACAGCGACGGACGCAGAATCTCGGGTAGTAGGGGCAATAAAATTTTTAACGAGACAAATAAAAAGTTTGAGGGAGGGGACTAAACAAGATACATACTACATATATTATTAGTTTTTTTTCGAATTGAGGGGCAGTTGCTCTCCCTTAATTGTATGTAGGTCCGTCATTGCTCCGTGATTCTTATGTGTGTCTTAGTCTAATAAACTAATTATGTAAGAACTAATAGGCATATTTTGAAACCTAACGCTTAAAAAACAAAATGATATATGAAATTCAAAAACAATTTATTTATTATTGGTTAAATAGTAAATAAATAAAAATATGTTATAAAAGTTTTATGTATAAAAACCGTATGATAAATAATGAGCCAATGACCACCGGGTCAATGATAAGACATTTCACCAATTGCACTAAAGGGACAATTTCATTAAATAATGTTCGAAATAATAAAATAGGCAGTTTTGTAACATTATTGGAGCGATATATTAGTAAATTCACATAGAAATTTGGCCAAATATTGGATCCGAAAAAATATACTAATATATAGTATGAATTTTGTTTGCCCTATTAAAATTTTTATTGCCTCTTTAAAAAATTTATTTTTTCCTTACTTGAGACATTGCGTTCGCCACCATAGGTGATCTATTCTATTCATTATTTAATAATATATGTTAACTTCAATTTGACGTTTATGAAAAACCCAAATGTGTTGGAGTAGCATATATGACTTTTTTCGGGGTTCACATTAAACCTTTAATCATATATATATATTTGGAGAAGATCATAATCCTTTTTGAGAAATTTAATTTACATTTGGAACCAATACGCCTTCAACGCTTCTTCTAGCATTGTACTACCTTCTTCCTAAAATGGAAAATGCATTTGAACATTTTTATACATAATAAGAAACTTTGTTATGTGTAATTAATTTTAATGAAAAAAATTTTAAAATGGCTTTTCATTGTTATCAATACAAAATAATGAAACGTGGTGAGTATATAATAAATGAAGGGTAAAAGGAGAAAAACGTAACAAATTCTTTATTGGTTTTGTAGGTGGACTTACTTTCTCCACAAAAAAAAAGAATTTACATTATGGAACAAAACCAAAAAAGTAAATGAATTTATATTTTGGAACGGGACAGTATATACTAATTTGATATGTTATCTATTGACCTTCATGAACATGTCACTTCGAGACATCTATTATAAATAGAGCATATACAGCTGCTAATTCTTTCGAAGTCATTAGTTCATGAATGTTTACAAATAAATATTATATGAAACTTCAAGTTCATATATGTCAATGTCAGAAATTGTAACCAAATACGAAACAATCAACTCGCCCTGAATCCAACACGGTTGCATGTTGAGATTCAAGAATGAAAAGGAACAAGTGTTTAGAGTTCATCGCAAAGACACATCAAACACCTTGATGTCAAGTTAGTTAGAGTCAAAAACGAAGAGAGAATATTTGTTTTGTATATTATGTCTCAAATCAGTTACATCACAGGCATTACACATATATCCCAAGGTGTGTACAACAACCACATGTCTATAGGAGAGTAACACACATGTCACTATATTATTAGCTGAGACATAATTATATATTACTAGCTATATTATCTAACAAATGCCCCTCAAACTCAAGGGAGTGGAAACGACATTGAGTTTGTGATTTAAATTCTTCAAACTTGGAAGGAGAGACGGCCTTGGTAAATACATCACTATTTGATCGGAGGAGGGTACAAAATTAACTTGCAACTGCCCTTTCAACACTTGATCCCGGACGAAATGAACATCAATTTCAACATGCTTCGTCCTAGCATGAAAAACAGGGTTGTAGGCTAGAGATTGTGCCCCAATATTATCACACCAAGCTAAAGGTTTAGAATGTAAGGGCTGTCTTAGTTCATATAACAAGGACTGCAGCCATTTCATTTCAGCGGCTAAATTTGCCAAAGCCCGATATTCTGACTCAGTGCTAGAATGAGAAAAAACTTGTTGTTTTTTTGAGCACCAAGAAACTAGAGAGCCACCAATATACACACAATACCCAGCAACAGATTTCCTCTCCACCGTATCACAACCCCAATCCGCATCAGAAAAACCAATCAAGTTAATGGCTGAATGAGGGCTGAAATGTAAGCCAAAATGCAGTGTACCCTTAATGTAACGAAGTAACCTTTTTACAGCTTGCCAATGGGTAAGTGAAGGGCTGTGCATATACTGACTAAGAGTATTAACTGTGTATGCAATGTCCGGTCTAGTATAAGTGAGATACTGAAGGGCCTCAAGAACACTTCTATAGAGAGAAGGATTATGCATGAGATTACCTGTTTCTTTGTGAAGTTTTGTGCCAATGAGACATGGGAGTGGGGTGGTTTGAGGTTTGTCAGCCTATTCTTTCCAGGAGTTGAACCGCATACATATGTTGGGAAAGGTGCATGATACTGTATCATCTCTATACGCTTGAATTCTGGAAATGACTAAGTTGGCCCAGTCTTTGAGAGCAAATCTGGAGTTCAACAATTTGAATAAAAATTGAATAATGGTGAGTTGTTCCTGATAATGAGAATATCATCGACATAGACTAGAGCATACAAAATGGTGGTACCAAAGATGAAAAATAAACAATGAGGAGTCGATTTTGGTTGATTAAAACCCCACTTTAAAAGCTGTGATCTTAACTCCTCAAACCACGCTCACAGGGCACTGTTTAAGGCCATAAAGTGCCTTGTTTAGGTGACATACATGGGCTGGATATTCTTTTGAGACAAAACCTTCGGGCTGGGGCATAAAAACAGACTCATAAAGAGTTCCATTTAAGAAGGCATTGTTGATTTCTATTTGATTGATGTCCAAGTTTTTTGCAACTGCCAAGGCTAAAACAACCTTAATGGTAGAAGACCGGACCACGGGGTGAAAGTTTCATTGTAATCTAGCCCGGTGTTTGTAGAAAACCTTTGGCTACAAGCCTAGCCTTGTACTTTTGAATGGTTCCATCGGCTTAAGCTTGACTTTGAACACCCATTTATTTCCAACAAGTTTCTGATGAGGGTTGTAAGGGACAAGGTCCCATGTATGGTTCTTCATAAGGGCTGAGTATTCAGCAGCCATAGCTTTGCTCCACTCAGGATGAGCAAGAGCCTCTGAAACTTTTGTTGGTTCAGTTGGATAAGGTGAGGAACTCTTAGAGGCAAGAAAAGAGAAGGTTTTAGGTTTATAGATGCCAGATTTGGACCTAGTTTGCATAGGATGGACGGTAGGAGGAGGAGGTGTGGGAGGGGAGGAATTATTGGGAGTGGCGGATCCAGGACTGGGACTGGAAGCAGGGAAGGGTGTAGAAGCCATAGAGTAACCTGAATTTGGTGAAGGAGGAGAGGGATGAGTATGAGAAGGACTATGAGGAGGTGACAAATGTGATGACTGGAAGGAAGAAACAGGAACAGTAGATGAAGAGGCTGCAGAACTTGAGATGTTTGGACTGGAAACAGGGACTGGTGTATGCACAGAAGAACCAGCAGGAGCAGTGGTTGGAAGGATGAAGGTTGTAATGGAGGATGAAGATGGAGCTGTGGAAGAAGCAGCAGAGCATTTAAAGGGAAACAGTTGTTCATCAAAGGTGACACTACTAGAGACATAAATTCTACCAGTGGAAGAGAGACACACAACTCCTTTATGATTTGGACTCTGTCCAAGGTATGTGCACCTCTCTGTGTGGTATTGAAATTTATGAGAGTGGTATGGTCGAAGTAAAGGATAGCAGGCACATCCAAAAACCTTAAGAGAGAGATAATTAGGGGTTTTATGATATAGGGCTTCAAAAGGAGAAAGGTTGTTAAGGACAGGAGTTGGAAGAATGTTGATTAGTTGGATGGCATGGTGAAAGGCATGCCACCAGTAGGTGAGAGGTAGGGAAGCCTGAGCCAAGAGTGTTAGACCTGTTTCAACCAAGTGTCTATGCTTTCTTTCTGCCTTACCATTTTGGGCATGCTCATGGGGACAAGAGTACCTAATCTGAATGCCACTTTCTTGAAGGAAAGGAATGAAGGTTCTAAACTCACCACCAAAATCGATCAGTAAAGCTTTAATTTTAGTATTAAAGCTGATTTTCAACTAAGGCTTTAAACTGTTTAAAAGCAAGAAAAGCATCAGATTTGTGCTTAAGAGGGTAGACCCATGTATATCTAGTGTAATCATCAAGAAAATGTATGTAATATAGATAACCAGCCTTAGAGTGAACAGGAGAGGGACCCCACAAATCAGTATGAATTAATTCAAGAACAGAACATGTGGTAGATAAAGACAAAGGATAGGACCTAGCATGATGTTTTCCAAATTGGCATGATTCACAAAAGTTTACATCGAATTAAAAGACATCTGCAAACTCTTTTATTTGATTCAAGATGTAAATGAAGGGTGTCAAGGCGTTGATGCCACAAGTTGGCATCATGCTTAGAAAGATACATGAGCAACCAAAGACAAACTATTATTAGAAAGAAAAAGACTTCTCTCACCGATGGATTCTTGGATTGAAGGAGCTACTTGAGGAACCATGAGTTGATAGAGACCATCCTTAAGCACTCCTTGTAGAATGATTTTCTTGGTGAGGTATCCTTCACAAAACAAGAATTGGCATGAAATTCTACTAAAACGAGTTATCAGTGGTTAACTTGGAAATGCTCAGTGATTTTTAGTAATAGAGGAACATGAAGAATATTTTTGAGATGAAGATGAGATTGATTAGATGTGGGAATTAAGGAATGACCTATATGATCAATCTTAAGATTCTCACCAGAGCCAAGCTGTCAAAGTTTGAGCCCTCATATGTCAGGAGTTGAGATGCAGAGTTGCTCAAATCTGTTACATGATTTGGTAGCTCCACCGTCCGCATACCAGTAAGGATCATTAACCGTTCGAGGAGTGGCCACATAAGCGTGCATTGTGCTGGGTCCGATGGGCGATTACCACCATTCTTTGCCATTAGAGTTGGAGTTGGAGTATCTCAAGTAACATTCAACGGTGAATGCCCAACCTTCTTGCAAATCGGCAAGTGGGCCTATTGTTGTTATTATTGTTGTATTGCCCAGAGTTTTGCTGATTCCTACCTCCTCTTCCTCGTCCTCTACCTCCCCTGTTGCCTCTACCACGATCTGAAGATGAACCTCTGGACCCATTAAAACCATATTGCTGACCTGAATTTTTGGTGGTAGCTACATGAAAGGTGCGTCGGGCCGGTCGGTGAGTGGTAGAGGAGTTTAACCGAAGTATGAGTCGTTCATGGGTGAGAAGCTGGGATTGGACTTCTGGCCATGTCAAAGAACCAACCCTGGATGTGAGATTTACAATGACAGACTCATACTCTTTCCCAAGACCACAAAGAGCTGCTAGAATCAGTTCAGAGGAGGTAATGGGATACCCAGCAGCAGCTAGCCCGTCAGAGTATGACTTTATTTTGGACAGATAGTCGAGCATAGGTGTGGCTCCTTTCTCAGCTTTGGCTAAAGCTCCCTTAAACTCAAGCATCCGAGCCTCTGGTTGACTGTTAAAGAGAGATTCCAGTGTTTTCCACACCTCATGTGAAGTTTCACAACTCATAACTTCTAATAACGCTTCTTCAGTCATTGAACTCTTTAGCCAACCAAGAAGGAGTTGATCAGTTTGATTCCATATCTCAAGAGCCGGATGGCCAGGAATCAATGGAGGTCGAGGAGTATTGCCAAACAAAAACCTTCCAATCGATGACCTCAATCACGGGGAGAATGGTAGAGCGCCATAGCAAATAATTCGTCCTTGAAAGCTTGACTGTGCACGTCTGATTTAGGTTATTTCCAAACGGTGGTGTCACCGGAGCAGCAGCAAACGGAGGGCTTGGGATGGTGGAAGATCCATTTGAGGTTATCCCTGGATAAGGAAAGGAAAAATCGAGCCAAGAGGTCCCAAGGATAATGGCGGTCTTTGTAAAGGGCCGGAGTAGTCCGGCATAAAGGGAAGCAGGCTGTGAAGGTGAAGGGAGAAACCGGATGGAAGAGGAAGATTGATTTGTGGGGAGGTGATTGTGGTTATTACAGCCATGGAAGCCATGGAAGCGATGGTCTCTGTAATGGAAGAAGGCGGTGGCACCGCCTCGCCGGCGTTTGCCATCACCGCTCTGATACCAAGTCAAAAACGAAGAGAGAATATTTGTTTTGTATATTATGTCTCAAATCAGTTACATCACAGGCATTACACATATATCCCAAGGTGTGTACAACAACCACATGTACATAGGAGAGTAACACACATGTCACTATATTATTATTTGAGACATAATTATATATTACTAGCTATATTATCTCTAACAGTTAGGAATGATGGTTAGGTGGTTACAACTGAATTGTAACTACTTACACTATATATACATAAGCACTAGGCATAATAAAGCTCTCTCGATTGTTCGATTCGTTTTTCCAATGTCAATTTCTGCAATTCTTAGTTCTTCATTTTCACGCCAAAATTGTAAATAAATATGTGAAGAACACCTTGAATGTTCTTGATTCTGCTGTTGTTTTCAATCCGATTCGGTTATATTTTTAGTCTTGTTAGTTGATTCAAAATTCAATATGGTATCAAAGCAAATCTAGTTCTTCCGCTGTCAAACCGAGTTATAATTCTCAAAATTCTGCAAATTTCAAAGATTTCTTGAAGGTTGTCCAATGGCTTCTAACACAAATTCTGAGGCTGGAAGTAGTCTTGATAATCCTAGTCTAGTTATTGTGCGTCCATTGCTTAAAGGTGTGGACAATTATAATCATTGGAAAAGTGCAATGACTAAAGTTCTTTCGTCTCGTGGCCGTCTCAATTAATGATCTGGTTCATTCTTGGCTTATAAATTCGATGATTCCGTCTGTAGCACAGAGTTGGTGACTAGTTCCATGTCAATTCTTACGAATAGGCCTCGAATTAACACTTAGATTATGCAATTAGTGATGAATTAATCACACCCATAAAGATCAATCACCATCACTTGAACCAATTAAGAACATACAAGACTACCCAACTTGAATCCAAGCAATTACAAGATTTCTAGCTCATTTTCTCATCACCCAAGCCACAATTAACTTAGCTACTCATAATTAAAGCAATGACAAAGCAAGTTATACCAAATACATCCATGAAAACATAAAATTACACTAAAAGGAGAAGGTATACCTTAATTCAAAGATGAAAACATGAAATTAATCCATTTCCCATGAAGGGTCAACCAAAGATTGATGTATCCACCATGGATGAACAAAGCCCATGCTCCAATTACAAGAAATTGCAGGAAAGTAAAGCTAAGAACAAGTCTTTTTGTGTTTTTGAATAAGAAACTAAGAAGAAGAGAAACAATCTAAGAAAGTAGAAGGAGATTACATAAATTGGTTTGGATTTGATCTTCTTTTTGTGGCTAAATCTATCCTAGAACTAAGGATTTTGAGGTGAGAAGATGGTGCTCTCCCAGCCCCAAAATCGACCCAAGGGAAGCCCCAATTCCTCCTTGTTCAAAATGAGGGTGAGGATTAATATAGTTCAAAAGCAGACTTTCGGTGGACACCATGGCTTTCTTGGTAAGTACCCAGATTATCGACCATTACGCTTTCAATTCTCGGTAGTCACCAAGGCTTGTCCGGTGGCTACCGAGTTTTTCGTGTATCTGTCCAAATTCTTTCAAGTTCGGTGACTACCAAGATGACTTGGTAAGTACCAAGAATGCAGATTTCCAAAATTTAAACTTCTTCCTCTCCAATGCTTGTTCAAACTCACCAACCATCCCGATATACGAGCTTGAGACATTTTTGGGGCCCGGTAAATCCCTATACCTGCAAAATACAATACAAACCTATCCGGTAAAATCATGGGGTACGACGTACCCCGTGTGTGCGATAAAAGGTCCACATTTCAATGATAAAAATGAGATTTTCGACTAAGTGTGATATGGAACCTTGAGTGATAAAATAAGCGTGATTAGGCATCAAATTGATTGAAATGAGGCTCGAAGTGCTACAAAATAGGGGTAAAACACGTGTGAAATGTATGAAAGGATTGACTCCATCATCTACGACCAACTATAATATATAGACAGTAGTATTGGTGCCTCAAAGTAACAAGAATATGCAAGTTCAATTAAGCAACAAGAGTTTCTAAGGTATTAGTTCAATTAAGCAACAAGAGTTTCTAAGGTATTAGTTCAATTATGAGTAATTAGTTATTTCCCCCACACATGCAACAGTCCTCCCCATTGGTGAATTTATTCATTGTTCAGCTACGGGTACAACTCCTAACCCTATCTACTCCGACAATGGCAGTAGACAATCTATACGCAAGCTACCCTCCTTAATTGGTCCGTAATAGCCCATACGCATAAAGAACTAGAGCTGCCGATATTGAGTGTTACCTCATACCGCAAACCCGCCTAGACAGCTGTCGACATTGACCAGCACGTTCCTAGGGTCCATTCTAGATAATGTCCTAATTAACACTTCCCTTGCGGTCCTTCATGTTAATTTACGATAACATCCAAATAGTTGATCAGGCTAAAAACATGTAAATTAAATCTATCGATCAACGTAGCTGACGCCGATTATCATGAATTAGTAATTTACTAGGTATTCAGATCTAGCGATATAGACCGTCGCAGATCTGAAGAATGCAACTACTATCTCATGATTTTTTCACCAACGAATCAGATCTATAACATATGGGGTAAAATAAACTAACTATTACATAATTAAACTAAATAAGAAATTAAAACATACTAGTCGAATATAACAATGATAGATCTACATCTTGGAAAAGATAGAAAATCATACCCTCGAAGACGAGCGTAGATCTCCTTCGGATCTCTCCCTAGGTGGCGACTCCGTCGTCTCTCGATCCGACCAGAACTCATAAAATAAATAAAGAACAAGAACTTTTATTGCATAATTTCCTTGAATAATTTGAGTACATTGTGTACTGAGGCGAAGCCTCTTATTTATAGCTATCTAAACCGACTTAAAATCATCTAGTTTGACCCATCGTCCAAGAAAATGCGTTTGGAAGATTCTGGGACCTCGGTAAGTCGGCACCGCCCCTCGGGTTACCGAGGGTATTTTTGCCATTTTTCTTCAACCGACTTAACTTGGATGCTTCTAGAATACCCTAGGCCCATTATTTTCGTCCAGTCCACTCCAGATTCGTCCATCATGCTCAGCCCAATGTTCCGTATCTTGAAAATCATCAAATAATGCACGAAATAATATCGAAACAGGAAAAATAAACGCTAAGTGCATATTTCTCGACTCACGAACCCGACATATGATATTCAACGTAAATGGTTCATATTTATAGGTCGAAACAACTATTTTTATCTCGTAATGGACAGAATATTGATGCCGTAGGATAGACTATTTTAACCGTCATCAACTCACCTTGGACAGACTACTGTAAGCCTTCCCTTTCAAAGACTTGTACACCCATCCAATCATGAGATTCAAGAATGAAAAGGAACAAGTGTTTGGCAAGCTTCACTGGGTTTAAACCATGTTCAGCTTGAGGGGGTGTTGAAATTCAAGAATGGAAATGAACAAGTGTTTGGAGTTCATTGGGGCACACATCAAACACCTTGATGTCAAGTTAGTTAGGAATGATGGTTAGGTGGTTACAACTGAATTGTAACTACTTACACTATATATAGATAAGCACTAGGCATAATAAAGCTCTCGATTGTTCGGTTCATTTTTCCCAATGTCAATTTCTTGCAATTCTTAGTTCTTCATTTTCCCGCCAAAATTGTAAATTCAAATCTGTGAAGAACACCTTGAATGTTCTTGATTCTGCTGCTGTTTTCAATCCGATTCTGTTATATTTTTAGTCTTGTTAGTTGATTCTTTCAAAATTCAATATTGCATCTCCACTATGGCGGGCCAGTGTCATCGTTGCCGCGGTGCAACTGAAGCCTCAGGGTGCAGATCACATCCGTACAGAACAAACACTAACCGAAAAAGTTTGACTATCCCAACATATCATGTATTTGAACTACGCGATCAAAACAATTATTAAATTTTCACTCAAAAGAACATAAAATTATACCAACATAATCAATGATTCACACAAGAAAAGATTGAGAGAAAATTGCCGGATCTTTTACAACCGAAAGGAGGGGGCGGGTTTGGATAGTTTTCTCTTTAAACTCAAGTATTGAAGGCCCCCAACAACCGTGCGATACAAGGCAGGGTCCGGAAAGTGGGACCTGGATCATAGTGAAGCCGAGCGGAGGCAGCCATGGGTGTAGAACACGGTTTCGATTTATCCATATTAGCCTTTTGTAGGAGTTGGAAAATATACTTGCGCTGTGTAAGAAATAAGCCATCCGTCGTGTGAAGCGCCTCAACACCAAGGAAGTAAGATAGGGTGCCAAGATCCTTAACCGGAAAGCGTGTGCCAAGAAACCGAATTACCGCGTCAACTTGAGTGGGGCTGTTTCCCGTACTGATGATGTGATCGACATAAATGAGAATATAGAGGCGAACAGGACCACAAGAGTAAACATACAATGAGGTATCAGCTTTGGAACCCACAAAGCTCAATCTGGTGAGTACCTCAGTGAAGAGAGAGAACCATGCCCGAGGTGCTTGCTTAAGACCGTATAAACTCCGTTTTAAGCGGCAAACATAGTCAGGGTGGTCAGGATGAGCAAAACCGGGGGGCTGAGCCATGTACACTGTCTTAGTAAGATTACCGTGAAGAAACGCATTTTGAATATCCACTTGTCGAAGCGGCCAACCCTGAGAAACAGCAAGAGACAACAAAACACGAATGGTAATAGGCTTAACAACAGGACTAAATGTTTCGGTGTATTCTATACCTTCAGCTTGATGAAAACCTTTGGTCACAAGACGGGCCTTGTAACGATCATTGTGCCCATCTGCATGGTGTTTGGTACGAAACACCCACTTATTACCGACCACATTCATATCCGTGCGATAGGGCACTAATTCCCATGTGTTAGTACGAAGTAGAGCATTTATTTCATCTTGCATGGCGTCACGCCACACTTTGTGTTTAGAAGCCTCAGTGTAAGAGGTAGGATCAAGGGTGGAAGCGTTGGTGATAAGGGCTTTGGGTAAAGGATATCTGATGAAGTCGGGGTTTTGTTTTGGTTTGAGTGTGTTGGTACGGGTTCGAGTGGTCATGGTATGACGGGGGGAGGAGGAGGAGGGGAGGTGGTGGGGTTGGATTCGGTTGGGGTGAAGGAGAGGGTTGTGCAACATGAGAGGAGAAGGTGGGGAAGTGGCCGGGTGGGGTGATTGCCGCCCGGTGGGAAGGGGGTGAGGGTGGGGTGTGGTTTTGGTGGTGCGAGTCTTTGTGGGGTGGGAGGGTAGGAGAGAGGAAGAGGAATGTGAGAGGTGGGTTGGGGAGTCGTAGGGTTTGGTGTATAAGGGAAGACGGCCTCGTCAAAGATCACATGGCGAGCAATATAGATGCATCCGGTGGAGAGGTCAAGACACTTGTAACCGTGGTGAGATGGAAAATACCCGAGAAAGATATAGGTTTTAGAGAGAAAGTCGGTTTTTGTGGACGGTTGTGGGGACGAAAGTTTGGCCAACAAGCACAACCAAAGACTCGAAAGAAGTTATAGTCGGGTTTTGCGGTGATGGACAAGCTCAAAATGGGATTTGTGATCTAAGACGCGAGAAGGAAGGCGGTTGATTATGTAGGCGGCGGTGGTGAAGGCATCTTCCCGGTAGGGCAAAGGAAGATTGGAGTGGGCGAGGAGGAAAGTCCGACTTCAACAATTTGCGATCGACGCTCGTTCGATGGCACCAACTTGTTCATGGGTGTGAAGGGGAGGCGGCGATGTTGAATGCCGAGGGAAGTTAGGGTACGTTGGAAGTGACGATATTCGCCACCCCAATCTGTTTGTATGGCTTTAAGTTTGGTATTAAATTGGCGTTCTATAAGAGCAAGAAAGTGTGGAAATATTGTTTCAACATCAGATTGAAATTTTAAAGGATAAAACCAGATGAATTTAGTAAACATCAAGAAAGCTAACATAATAACGGTTGCCATAAATTGAGGACTCTGTGGGACCCCAAACCATAGTTATCAGACCTGGCCCGGTCATTGACCAGGAAAAGACACCGGGTCACCGGGTCAGTGGTTCAACCAGTGGGTCAGTGGTTCAACCGGTGGGTCACATCATATACTTAAAAAATATAATTGAATATTCAAAACATAAAGATAAAATAAAATATGACAACCATAATTATTTTCAAAATACTCCAATAAACACAATTACAAATTAGACAACATAAAATGCTCAAATGATTATCTGTTGTTCAAGTTAAAGCGCAAATAATTAGTCTTTTCTTTAGGTAAGTATTGTAGTTACTGCTACAATTTCATACATTCCTAAAAAAACACAGCAATACATTCAATCCATAATGAAAACAAGTTCATTATCTTCATTCAAGTTTTCAACCGTAAAAAGAGTACAAATACTCCTATATACCAATAATTATTTCCTATAAACCAAAAAAAGAATACATACTTCTGCTTGATTTTTTTTTTGGTTAGAGATCTCGCCTTTCGATGTTTTTTTTTTTTGACAAAATTTGCTCGATATTTTGAGATTTATACTATTTAGAACTGAATATTTTTTTTAGAACCGGCTGAAGGTGAATGAAATCCTGATGACAAAAAAAAAAAAAAAAAAACTGGGCTGATGGAAAACCACCTGGGTCACCGGGCTGACCGGTCCGACCGCCGGGTCGACCGGTCCGACCGCCGGGTTGGGCGGGCCATAACGGTTCACTTGCTTAAACGGTCGAATGCTTGACCCGGCTCGGGTTTGGGACCGGGTCGACCGGTTCGACCGCCAGGCCGGGCCGGGTCTGATAACTATGCCCCAAACATCCGAATAAATTAAATCCAAAGGGGAACTAGAAGTAAAACTAGAAATATGTAACGTTTGACGTTGACTCTTAGACAATTGGCACGGTGCACAAACCGCATCAAGTGCCTTATTTGGAATAGAAAAAGGTAAACTACTTAAAGCTTGACGCAGAACCGGGTGAGAGCAATGGCCGAGACGTTGATGCCAGAGGTTGGTGGAGCGAGTGGTGGTGAGGTGAGCTTGAATGGAGCCAGGGGCGGAGAAGTGATAGAGACCATCACGAACCGAGCCTTTAAGATGAACTTTGCCCGAATAGTCCTTCACAAGAAAGAAAGTGGCATGAAACTCGAAGAAGACAGAATTATCGAACAAAAGCGATGTACCGATAATAGATTTTTGGTGAGTGAAAGGAAACAATACCTTGAGATAATTGAGTGCGTGTGTGTGGGGAGTCTGAATTTAGAAGAACCATAATGAGATATGGACAAACCTGAACCGTCGCCAACATGAACTTTTTCGGGACCGTCATAAGGCTCAGAATTAATGTTTAGGTTGCGCATGTCATTGGTAAGGTGATGAGTGGCACCAGTGTCGGGAATCTATTCAGAGTTGGGGTTATAGTGGGGGTGAGTGGCATAAGCTTGAGGTGGACGGGGAGTACGGTTGGGTGGTGGTGGGATTGCAGCCGGGTCAGCTGATTGCTCATACCTGTACGAACACGAATGGGCAGTATGCCCTATTTTTGCACAAATTTGACAAGTAGGAGAAGATCGTTACCAGTATTGTTGTTACGCGAATTACCACGACCACCACGACCACGCCCCCCACGGCCTCGTTAATTAGGGGAATGACCACGATAATTACGTGAGTTGCCAGGACGGTTGTCCCTTGGGCGATCCTTGGTTGCCACGAGCATAGTTGGCGATGCCCTGAGGAGGCGGAGTAGAGAGATCGAGATCGAGATCGGCCGATGATGTTGGATCGCGAGCTTGGTGGTGAGAAGCGAGGAATAGAGGTCCTCGGTGAAACACGATCCACGGGTAGAGAGCATAGTCACGAAGCGAGTCATATTCGGCCCGAGGCGGCAAGCAAATAAGCCAAAAAGTCATCATCGGAGAGTGGGTGGCGGCAAGGTGCAATTCATCGGCAATGTTTTTGATTTATAATAAGTAGCGATGGCGGAGAGCTCATTTTTCGGGTGGAAGCAAGGTCGGTTCGAGTGGACTAATTTTGCGCGCTCACGGGAGGCAAAAGAGGTGCATGCGCAGACCCAAATCGAAGCAGAGGTCGTGGGTGTGTAAACTCTGCAGATAACGTCGTCATCGATGGCGACGAGGTGATGACGAGATAATATCATATTGTCCGTTTTGTCCAAAGAGCCACGTGAGCCGCATAATTAGGGGTTAGCGGTGGTACCATCAGCTGCAAGGATGGTCGGCGATGGTGGTAGGAGGGTGCCATCAACGTAGCCAAAGACACCCTGACCACGGAGATACAGAACGATATGAGCCCGTCATAGATTGTAATTTTGGCGAGTCAATTTGGTAACGTGGATCGTCGAGGAAGGAGTGAACGTCGGATATGGTGGGTGTGGCGGCGCGGCGGCGGCAAAGAGTTGTGGTGGTGGCGGAAGCGTGATGGTGGGATCGGTTTGGCGGCGAAGAAGAAGCAATATTTGGTGATGTGGTGAGTTGTGTGGTCGATCGATCGAAGAAGACGACCTGTGGTGGTTGCCGGCGGTGAGGGTAAGCCGAAGAAGATAAGCTGCGCTAGGTTTTTTTTTTTTTTTTGTTTATCAATATTGCTCGATATCCACGCAGTAATTTGTGTTGTATTAAATCATCAAAGTATTACAATTGAGATACGGTTTATATATAGTAAGCTAGGTATGAGTAAAAGATAAATAATCTGGCATTACATAAATCTGATTGGTAGGTTATAACAAAAGCTACGTCGTATCAATAATGTCTTCAACAAATAGGTAAAACGGCAAATTACAGAAGCAGTTTGAGGAAATTGTGAAAAATGAGGTCACATAAAATGAAAGAAGACAAATTAGAAGGCAAAGTCGATGACCAAAGCAAAAGCATTGTAATATGGTCTTCACAACCGCCTAGCATCTAGCTCCATGTATATACTACTACTGTTGACTCAATAAAGAAACAACCGTCTTATGAATATTAGATAAGTATTGACAAAAATAAATAAAAAAACCAAAAAAACTTGGTTATTGTTTTCTCGCTTATCCTTTAGTAATCCCCTTTCATTTTCTCCTTATCCCTTAGTGGGCCGGGTACCATTCCATTCGCATTGAAACGTGTGATATTTTCAAGTGTTATAAATTCAAGGATTCGGGCACCTCCTCATTTCCATAAACGTACTACTCTCTATTCTTCTTTTACTTTACTTGTAGAAAGAAAAAAAAAAACATTCTTTGTTTAGGAAATTATTATTATTGAGTTCTACCCATGGCTCCTGCATCTTTTTCAGTACCTTCAATGGTAAGAAAACTTCTATTATTACTCATTTCTTCCTATTCTCTACTGTCTTCAAATCTTATATTTACATTATTAATGCCTTAATTACTCACATTGTTTCCTTGGATTCATTTTCAAATTTTTGCTAATTAATGTTAGGTGCATTTCATTTTCTATGGATAAGTAATGCTAATGTCATAACTAATGATCGTCAAAATCTGACGTATCAAGAGGATAATTGTGACGGACGAAAAATCATAATCTATCTTATTATCATATAAAGTTATGATATTTATTGTCAGATGTTTGTGACAACAATAGTCTTAATCCTTCTTTCTTTGAATATATAGGAGTCTTTATGATATGGGCTGCTAGATATGATGTTATCCATATTTAAACAACGTATGTGATTTGCCTTTTATGTAAAGTTTTGTGTAACGCCTCCAGCAGGCCCCAGAAATGCAGTAAATTAAATAGTCGTAAATATACGGTCCAACTGCTTGAGACAGTCGTCCACGTTTGATGCTAAAAAATTAACTTGAGAGTGACAAGACATTTTATGTCTCACACTTATATAAAGGTGAGCATTCTCTTATTTTACCGATATTTTACTGATATGAGACTTTACATTTTGCTTCAGTAATGATGATTAGATAGAAATAGAAACTATTTATGCCATAATTATAATTCTTAGAGATATCTAATCTAATTGTTAGATAAATGGACAAATATTAGACGACCCCAGGAAGTTATATCGCATTAAATTTGTGTGGCAAATTATATATGGTCTATAGTTCAAACACGTACATTATGCACCGACAAGTGTCACATCTAGCCTTTTTAGCTGTTCTTTTTGTTATTTATTTATTATAAACTTAAAATTTGAGATACCTGAAGGAATGATTTATACTTAACATTTTGTATACGTTAACATGCCCTTCAAGTGTAAGGGTGCAAATTTAAACTCATGATATATATCAAAGGGTAAACCCTATCCCGAGGGTCCCCACTTCCCCTGTCCCATGGGATGAGTGGAGATGTAAATCAAGATCCCCCAGTAGCTCAGAGTCAATGGGTTTACCTTTAACAGGAGGGAATAATTCGCCCCTTGAACTCATGATATATATCGTTTTGATAATATGTTGATATGGAATGATATATAGTTAACATTTCATATACTTTAACATTTATATCACTTAAGGCATATTTTTTATGTGATGGCTTTGTATAATAAAGAAACACTTAAAATCAAGGGCGGATGCATGATTTTTGACAGATGGTTTAAAATTTGTCAATATTTTTTTTGTATTACATATATATTTATATATTTAATTATATACATGTAATTACGTGGCATTAAATTAAAATAGATGGTCAATGCATATAAACAAAGGGGTCAATTTCATAAACACATATATATGTGTGTTTTTATTAAAAAAAAATATTTACTATTTTACATCATTTTCTCAATTTAGGGGTCGGCCGCACCATTTGACAAAGGTGAAGTTCCCCAGCTTTAAATCCTTAAGCTTTTATATGTAGTATGACCTATATCGAGATAAAAAAAGCCTGAGTAATATATATATAGTATGCATCTTGTTTGTTATCCTTTAATTTTTTTATTTGTCTCTTTAAAGATTTTAAAGCACCTCTTTGCTCAAGATCTTGCGTCCGCTAGACCTGGCCGGTTCCGGGTCTTTTTCCGGGTCAGACCCGGCGGTTCCCAGTTCCAAACCGGCGGGTCCATGGGTCCAACCCGGTTTTAGGTTCCATCGGACCCGGACCGGCCCAGAACTGGCAGTTCAAGGAACCGGACGAGAAACCGGGGGTCAAACCGGCCGGAACCAGCCCGGAGGACCCGAACCGGCGGTTTTCTAATTTTTTTCCTCCAAGTCTAACATATATTTTTTCAAATTTTTTGAATAAATTTTTTTTTTTATTTTAAAATATCACACACTCATCACACTATGAAGTGATTCAAGTGTGCCGTCATTGATGTATTGTTCAATTATGTAGTGATGTTGCTTAATAAAACAACTTTTATATACATTTTGCCTCGATTCATTAAGATATAAAATCAACTTATATACATAATATTATAAGTAAAAATCATCGTAATCACTATATGAAATATAAGTATAATTTACTTACAAATTAATCATAAAAAAATAAACAATTAGAAAACTACGCATTATTCTTTAATTTACTTTCAAAATACATGAATCCAAACTGAAAATGCATAAAACCATTCATTAATGTACGCATGAACCCCGTTTCATTGCTATAACATTAATTTGTACGACAACTCGAATGCAGACGATTATAAAATACTTACTTTATGAAATAATATCTAACAATTTAGAAGATAAGCTATGAAACTAAATATTATACAAGCCGTTTTTTTTTTTTTTTTTTTTAATTTATAAATATAGTTAGGAAATTAAATATAAATATTATATATAGTTTAATAACCAATTAGAATTTATTATTAATTTTAACGCAAGTTATACAAATTTTCTACAAAAAATATTGATTCGGAACCGTGATCTGAACCGTCTGGATCCGGGAACCGCCGAGACCCAAAACCGACCACGTCTAGCGTCCGCTACTGTTTATATGCAAATTTTTTTTTTTTGCCTGTTATAAGTTTATGATTTTTAAGTGATGTATCTGCGGTGGAATCCCCACCTAAAGCAGCTATAAGGCGACATTAAAACTTACCGGATTTCAACATTAGTGTAGTTAAGACACAACAACATAGCAATATTATTATTCAAGTAAGGTAAATCTATGACATACATATTCAATCTATTTCGGTCCATTCAAGCATTATTATATTCAGAATTCATACTCAAATTTTAAAATACATAATAATCTCTATGTTTTATGCTACTTGTAATGCACAAAGCACAAAATTCCCCTTACATAAAGTGGTTTACATTTTAGCTAGGGTGGTGCTAGTAGCAAACACTTGAAGGTTACTTTTGAGTTTGAGAGGACATATAATAAAACTTATAATTAAAATGAATGTGTTGGAACAGATCATGGAAGAAGAAGGAAGGTTTGAAGCAGAAGTAGCAGAGGTGGAAGCATGGTGGAACTCAGAGAGATTCAAGTACACCAAGAGACCTTATTCCGCTAGGGACGTGGTTGCATTGCGTGGCAACCTTCGTCAATCTTACGCCTCGAACGAGCTAGCCAAGAAGCTATGGAAAACACTCAAGACACACCAAGCCAACGGGACTGCTTCAAGAACATTCGGTGCTCTTGACCCTGTCCAAGTCACCATGATGGGCAAGCATTTGGACACTATCTATGTCTCTGGATGGCAATGTTCATCTACACACACTAGTACTAATGAGCCTGGACCTGATCTAGCCGATTATCCTTACGACACTGTGCCTAATAAGGTCGAACACCTGTTTTTCGCCCAACAGTACCACGACCGCAAGCAGAAAGAGGCTCGTATGAGCATGAGCCGGGAGGAAAGGGCTAAGACACCTTATATTGATTACTTGAAACCTATCATTGCTGATGGAGATACCGGCTTCGGTGGTGCAACCGCTACCGTTAAGCTTTGTAAGCTTTTCGTCGAACGCGGTGCAGCCGGGGTCCACATTGAGGATCAATCATCCGTGACTAAGAAATGTGGTCACATGGCTGGTAAAGTTCTTGTTTCTGTGAGTGAACATATCAACAGGCTGGTTGCTGCAAGATTGCAATTTGATATCATGGGCGTGGAGACGGTTTTGGTTGCAAGAACAGATGCAGTGGCTGCAACTTTGATCCAAACAAATGTGGACACAAGGGATCATCAGTTCATCTTGGGTGTTACGAAC
Source organism: Gentiana macrophylla (assembly GCA_026214975.1). Taxonomy (NCBI): domain Eukaryota; kingdom Viridiplantae; phylum Streptophyta; class Magnoliopsida; order Gentianales; family Gentianaceae; genus Gentiana; species Gentiana macrophylla. Next base: position 126,089,759 of record CM047807.1, on the reverse strand, counting down.
CCGAAACTTAAAGGTAAAGGCTTAGCTACACTAATGGCAGAAGCAATGTCTGCAGGCAAGAATGGCCCTGAGCTTCAAGCCATTGAAGATAACTGGATAGCAATGGCTCAACTTAAGACCTTTTCTGAGACTGTTGTTGATGCAATCAAGAGAATGAACATCAACGACGTAGAGAAACAGAGGCGGTTGGACGAATGGATGTACCATTCGAGCTACGAGAAATGTCTGTCGATTGAAGACGGGCATGAAATAGCTGAGAAAATGGGACTGACTAATCTGTTCTGGGACTGGGATTTACCAAGAACAAGAGAAGGTTTCTACAGGTTCCAGGGCTCGGTGCAAGCAGCCATCGTTCGCGGACGTTCATTCGCACCACATTGCGATATAATTTGGATGGAGACATCTAGTCCTGACATGGTTGAATGCACGACTTTCGCGGACGGAATGAAATCAAAGTGCCCTGAAACAATGTTGGCTTATAATCTATCACCTTCATTCAACTGGGATGCATCAGGGATGAATGATGAACAGATGAAAGATTTCATTCCTAGGATTGCTAAATTGGGCTACTGTTGGCAGTTCATTACCCTTGCCGGTTTTCATGCTGACGCCTTAATCACCGACACGTTCGCATGTGATTTTGCACGTAGGGGAATGCTGGCTTATGTGGAGAAGATACAGAGAGAGGAAAGAGTCCATGGAGTTGACACATTGGCTCATCAGAAATGGTCTGGTGCAAATTACTATGACAGAGTCCTTAAGACTGTCCAAGGAGGCATCTCCTCTACTGCTGCTATGGGCAAAGGCAATATACATACATTCTTACTTTTTCACTTTTCTTTTTTATATAATAATAATAATAATAATAATAATAATAATAATAATAAAGTGTATTTTCAAGAAGAATTGGAAAATAAAAACATGGGTTTTATTTTAAAATTGCAGGTGTGACTGAAGAGCAGTTCAAGGAAACATGGACAAGGCCAGGAGCAAGTGAGATGGGTAATGGCCCTGCTTTGGTTGCAAAGTCAAGGATGTAAACTTTTGAAAAATCATCTCTCTGCATTTCAATCACTACACTAATGTGTGTGGATTTCTGAATAATTTTGCAGATGGATTTTTATATTTATATTTATATTTATTTTTTTATCAGGACAATATATTTATTTGGTGTCAACAATATTTTACATGTTTGAGACATGGATGTTGTTATATGTTATATGTAATATCCGATTTCCATTACAATTTCCTTTGTTACTTTACCTAAATGTGGTCAATGGGCGATCAAGAAGGACTGTTTAATATGTTTGTGTGTCTGTAATTCCATGTTTGTTGTTGGTCACTCTTTTTTTTTCATTTAATGAAATTCATGTCTCTCTTCTTAAGAAAGTGTTTGTGCCTGGGCATTGGGCAATTCCATCTTTAACATCTCTTGGATGCATAAATATACATACAACAATGAAAATGCGATATTAAAAAACCAGCAGCAGGAGATGGATGTATATTGCTCCCCAAATAGCTCTTCAGAATCATATATGTATATATATATATTGAAATTGAAATAAAATAACAATTAAAATAGTGGGGTATAATTATATATGAATGTTTACTATCTAAAAGAAAAAAAATGATACAGTGGGAGAGAGGAAGGTGTAGGGCTGTAGTTATTTCTTCCAAGGTTTGACAACAGAGAGGACAATAATGATAGCAATAATAAGGAGCAAAATAATGGCGACCATCATGCACTTCCTTGACTTCTTCTGCATTTCTTTTGCTGTTTTAAGAGCATCTGTTCCCATGTTCACATGATCAACTGCATTTACCACCTGCCAATAACAACAATTATTCAGAAAAAGTCAATAAGACTCATGAAGATAATAGTTCCTTACAAAGAAAAAAATTTTAAAAAAAGGGAACTAAGATTTGAAGGAACTCTCAATTGTTCATCAATGAAAGATATGATCAATCTCTATTGATGAAACTGCTTAGACCGTCGTCCTCGTTTGGTATAAAAGGGCTAACCCGAATTCACAAGACTTTTATGCCTCACACTTATATGGATGTGAGCAGGACATTACTTTATCGATGTGGGATTTTACATGAAGATTGAAGAAGAAGAAGAGAAAGTAAACAACAACAGAGGGAGTTGGGAACTTCAAAGAAGAGCTGAAACTTTCATTTGATCGAATTGAATTGCCATTGAGGTCTCAATTGACTATAGGGAAAGTTAGTTAAGTTAATTGGACTAACCAACTTAACTAACTTTCTTCTTTAAGTGTTTCTTTAACACTTCTTATACACTTACGTAGCATACATCTGAATTATGCATCAGAATTCAAGTGAATTCTTTGCATTGCTGCAGATGTCAAGTAATAGGTATACAACAAGCAGATCGTGATCTCTAGTAAGTGACAATAAAATTTTAAAAAAGCAAATTAAACAAAAATTAAAGGAAGGACAAAACAACATGCATACTAAATACATATATTAATGTATTTTTTTGGACAAAGAGCAAAGATTGCCCCTGTTGAACTACTATATCTCTAAAAAATTTAAGTTCGATAGGGATGTAAATAATTAACATTATATCTCAATATGCCCATTCAAGTGTGGGCCTTAAGAAGAATGAAAGGCCCAACTCATTCTTTTATAAATAACTTGTAGTGGGATTCTTCTAACCTTATCCAACCAGCAAGACAACATAATCCTCTAAAGAGATTCCCGAGACCCAAAGGTATATAAATTTGGGAGTGAAAATATATACACGTACCATAAAACAATAATGATACATGCAATAATTCCCAATATAGCATTCTATAGTGTAGTAGGTATGGTCTCTGTATGCATTACATAAAGTGCCATTGGAATCTTAGTTATATATACGCGGCTTCTGTTCGCGCCACATAATTGCGTTCGGCTTTATTTTTTTGATTTTTTTTTTGTTTTACTTCCAACACTACACATGTGTTCTTTTTTTTTTACTTCTGTCACCACAATATGAACGTCAATGCCACTAACGTTCATTTTCAAAAATAACGTCAGATCCTCTAACATTATCCAAGTCCAAGTGTGACATATTTATAACTATGCACGAAGAAAATAATCATGATATTCGAAGTATTTTTTTGAGTCTCGGGAGTGATTATGGTGTTAGAAGTAAAAATACCGGGTCAATAGAAACCGCGTATATATTATTGTCTCATTGGGCCAATGCATTGTATCCATATAAAGATATACATAACCGTGAGAAGATATTACATCTGTTCTAGCTAATATAGTAGTATAAATCATTTTGAGTATTTACACAAATGAAAAAAAAAAAAAAAAAAAAAAAAAAGTGAAAATTATTATGATGCGGCAAATATGTCCATGAAGAGGTTTGATAAATTATTACCCATCCCCGGACAGGGGACACAGTAAGATATGTACGGATGAGCTGGATACATCACGTCGTACACATAATATAACATTAAATCATTGTTTCATCGTAACCTTTTTTAATTTTCTTCCGGTGAAGATACATATTAAAGTTGTAAGCAACCCAAACTACTCGTAAGTAATTGAAGATCGGCTCGAGCCAAAGTTTGACTCGACTTGGCTTAATTCAACTCAAACTCGAAATCGGCTCGACTACTCACGAGCAAACTCGAATATATATATATTTATAAGTATGTATGCATATTTATACACACACTCGTATATATTATTATAGATACGTATATGTATCTTTATATTTATAGTCAATGTCATTATTATATGTAATGTTGAAGTTTTCATTGATTTCATATCATTTGTATCTTATTGCCTATCAAATGTAGTATTGTTTTGTACTCAATAGTATCTTATTGCCTATCAAATGTAGTATTGTTTTGTACTCAATAAATTATTCTTTGCATCTTTAATTAAAAAATCACATAATAATTGTCAAAAATACACTTTTTGTTATTATCATTTGAACATAAATTATATTTGAATTAAGTTTCAAAACCTATTACACTCGATAACCTCGATGCAAAACTCGTGCTTGACTCGAATTTTTTAAACTTCCTTAATTGAGCCTCAGCTCGAATACAGACTTGAGAAGATTTGGAATTTTCGACTTGTTTAGAGCAATAATCGGTTCGACTTGTCTCGTTTACCCCTAATACATATTACACCGAAGCAACAATGTAGTTATAAATTAAGGTTGAGGTAAGATAAATAGTGGTGTTAATTTTAAATAAATATCACAAAAAAAATTAAATAAATGCATTTGTAAGTAGGGTTGGCAAAAATCACGTACCCATCCCGAAATTTTTTCCATCCTGAACTTTTCTCGATCAGAACTTTTCGGGAATCGTCACATCTCAACTATAATCGGAAAATATTCTGACACAAGTTGCATACCCAACAGGAATCTCGACTCGTCCCGAATTAAAATAATCATAATAAATTTCATTTTTTTATTCAATGAACATTATTATCTTTAAGATTATATCTTTTTCAACTTTACAACAACAATTTTCCATATATACAATATTTTCTTAACTTTGGATTAGTTATAATTTTTCCGTGTTCAAGAATTCTCAACTTCTGTGTCAAACTCAATCCTGATGAAACTATATTTTATTACATGACAAATAATACATGTATCTACTCCTCTTTTTCAACATAATATGGTAGACAACAATTATTTATTTAGTTATTTTATTGATTTTTATGATATTATTTATTTCACAACTAGCTCTTCGTTTTACTTAATAAAACTCTAATAATTAAGTTGTCGATGTATTCAAGTAGTTTTATGAATTGAGTTTGATTTCAACATAATCATAGAGTCAAATCCAATTGATTTTCCAACTCCCAAATAAGTGCATAAGTTGAAGTCTAATCCAATTGATTTTCCAACTCCAAAATGAGCGCATAAGTTGAAGGGAAAAAATAAATAAGTTTGGGCTCTTATTATTTTAAAAAAAAACAAATTGGGCTCTTCACGACATATCTTTTAATTTACAATTGATGTGGTGTTGATTAATTTTTTGTTCAATAAATTTGATAAAAAAAATTGAAAGAATTTTTTTAAGATATCTTCTCCCGATCCGATGGGATCCCTAAAATTCGTGATCCCGATTATCGGTCCCGACACTTTTCGGGTATGTCGGGTAAAAATTATATTACCGAATTTTATCGGGACATGAATCGAGTAAGAGGTCATGAGCGGATCCCACCCAATTCCACCCTAGTTGTAAGGGTAAAATGTTGTTAAATTTGAGACATCATTCTAGACATAAGTTGATTGAAAATTTTTCCTCTGTTTCGTGGAAACTATTAAAACTTTTATGACATGTTTGTTATGTAGAATGGAATAAACATATTCCAGTACTGTGTTGGAATGTGAAAAAATAAAATGAAACAAATTATATAATAGATGACACATCAAGTGATGAGTATGACAGGGTAGTAACTATACCTTACCTTACATCACCCCACCACCTACCCTACTTCATCTCACTACACCTAACTACCCACCCTACATCGCCTTACTCTAACCCACCACCCTCGTGATTTGTGATTGTTATTTCATTCCATCCATTTTCGGAGGTAATGAAAATGATCATTTTTATTCAATGGAGATAAAATTTCATTTCATTACCTTACACTCATACACAAATATTAGAATGAACTGAAAACCATTATTCCATTCCATTATCGTGTAACAAACAAGCAATTACGCTTTTATGTATTATTATTGCAAAGACCGGACAACAGATTTTTCCCACTTAATTAGGCCAAAGTCTCATGTATTGGATCCCCGTGGTCCGAGCATCACGGTTATTTCAGCACCACAAACTAGAAAAATGTCACTGTTATTGACATTCCAACCCTTACACAAACGTCACTCACTCAGTGTCCCACATTGAAAAACTATTATCTTATTCTATGGTTTGGGAGGGGTGGGGGTGGGGGGTCATTCAACCCATTTCACCAATCACACTTTTCCCATCTACATAAGCATGTAAAGCTTGTAGAGAGGTCATATAACACAGCATAGAGAGGTCAAACAAACCACTTGAAAAGCTTTCAAAATCAACTTCAAACCCTTTTAAAACAGCCTGACATCAACTAGAGTGTGACTAATTAAAATGCAAGAAACTCAAGCACCCTTATTGCTACTCTTCCAAGGTTGAAATACCGAAACGATAATAACCGCTATTATTACTAAGAGAATTATGATGCCTATACACATCCATTTTCGTGAACTCTTCTGGAGTTTCTTTGCACTTTGAAGTACAGCCGTGCCACTCTGTACATGATCTACTGCATTCGTAACCTGAACAATACCTCCATTACCACGACGCAACACAAGGCCACAACACGGAACAACACCACACCAATACACATGGCATGAATAAATATTAAATAAATAAATAGATAATGGGGAAAGGAAAAAAAAAACCTGGCTCTCAATGTTGTCTAGCATGTCTCCTTGAGCTCCAACAAGAACACTCAAATCAAGAAATATCTGGCACGCGACAAAGTTGTGTGAAAAGGGATACAACAGGTTGAAAATCTCGGCTATACAGAGACGGTATAATGCAATAAGTACCTGCTGTAAATCAAGAAGCTTCCTCTCAATCTCTTTTACAGCATCATGTCTCTCCTGAATTTCTTCTACTGTATTTAGCACCTTAAATAATAAACAATATCCGAGTGTTTAGCAACATCAAATCAAGAGACCAAGGACCAGTTGGCAAAAATGTGGATTGATTCGATGCAAATAAAGAAAGAATGAATGAATGAACAAAATTATGCAAAATTATAGGGAACTAAAGGTGGCCTCGTATTGAAAAATGCAGTAGTCTTTAGTACCTGTCCTCGCCCCATTTCTTGAATAGCTTTCTGGAAAATTTGTTCACTGCTTCCTGTTTCTATCAAGTTGTTGATTGTCTGTCACCAAAATTGTAAGTTTTTAACAACCAAAAAAAGAAAAATGTGAAAATTAAAGATGAAGAACTACTCCCAAGACTCGCCTCTTCATCTGGTCTGGTTCCGGTAACTGACAAATCATTCAGATGAAACAACATCATGGTCAAAAGGTAAGACAAAAATGGACCATATAAAAGGATCCAGAAATAAACGAGCTAAAATCTATCAAACCTGTTATCACCCTCCTTTCTACCACTTCACGGTACTCATCATCCATTCTTTGTCTTAAATTCTGGCATGAATACATACAAAATTGATCCAGCAGAAAAAAAAAAGATTCTTTAACGAGGGTAAACGAAGGTTCTTTTAAAACTATACCTGAAATTCTGTCATTTTATCATTATACTTCTTTGCTAAGGCACTGCAATAAAGATCAATGCTATCACTGTTATTCTGGAACTAAACCTTAAACTAAACTTGCTACTGGAACAAAGAAGGCCTTTCATACTTTGTCATAATGGTTCTTGATCTGTCAACACCGGTGCCCTTTCCGCAACCGGGCTTTTCCCGATTAGTCAAGTTCTGCAGGAGATTAATTAAAAAGACTCACTTTTTACTCAACAAAGCTAAAAGAAAAGAAACGCACACGCATCACCCAGAGAAAAAAGATAGATACAGAAAAGAGAAAAAAGAGTATAATGAAAGAATACTTCTGCATTGATAGCTTCAAGTTTTGCTTTGACAGCACGCCCGACCTTTCCTACTTCATCCACATCTTTCTCCATTCGCTTCCTGATGGCTGAAAAAGTGAAATCCTCAATAGGGCTACAAAAACTCTTTTGTTCATGTCTTATCTTTCTTCAGTCAACAGAAAAATAACAAGAAAGAGAAGAAACTAACATAGTAAGACTAGCATTCAAGAAATTAGTATCAGCACTACAAACGAGCAGAGCGCCTAAAAAGGTACTTGCACTTGACCCAAATCTTTGCTCACTACGAATGAACCAAATGAGTTCAAGAAAATATTGAGCATCCAAGTTCAAGTAGTCTAATGTTTAGACCGAGCTATATCATAACCAGCACCCCAAATTCTAAAGGGAACACTTTTGTTCTTTCCTCCTTCGGTTTCCTCATCCAATTTTTTCCCCTGAGATATTCAGCACACAATACCACAGAATCTTCACTTCCAAAAGAAATACCAAATTAGTTACCTTTCATTGCTGATGCTTTTGTAACTGACTTTGATTCCTCATTAGCCTCCTGAAGCAGTTAAAACAGCATCCACAAAGTATAAGTATAGAGATGTATCCGAGAAAAAAAAAAAAGGACTTTCACAATAACTCGGTAAATACATTTCGCCAAACATTACTTTAAGGCAACACACACTCATTTAGTAGATAATCAGGTCGATTATAGGGAGAGTTCTAAATAAAAGCTGGAAATTTTGACCAAATTCTCATAATTCACAATAGCGGACCACATATTACATGATTAAAAGAGCAATAAAATGAAATATGAACAGACACAGCAATCTTTTCTAAATTGGAGTCGAGAATGCAAGGTAAAAAAGTAGGAGGTGATTAAATGTTTGTTAATTGATGCCCAACAAGTTGTCAAAAAGGTCAGGTGATTGATTGAAGGAAAAACAGAAAGCACAATATTCCCCCTCAACACACACTATACAATATTTGCTTTTTAGGCTACACAAAAACCAATGGAATAAACATAGAAACAAGGTAAATTATCACACAAAAAGGAATCAGTATAAGGATTGATGATGTTGCCAGTATTAATATTTTTTCGTCTTCAAGAAACGTGGAGATTAAAAGGACGGTCTCATACCTTCATCTTCTTCAGTAATTCAGATAGTCTATTGACCAGCTTCTCAACATCTTGTATCTACAAGAAGATTACAATTATGTTGGGAGAATGTGATGGGAAAACACAGGCATTACATAATCATCAAAGAAGCGGCTAGCAAGAATTCAACCAGAACATCATACCTGTTTATTAAATGCTTCCATTCCTAAATCCGAATTGCTCCTTTGATACTGGGTTCCCATCTCAATATCTGGCTCCTTAGCAGCATTAGCTCTCGCCTCACTAACAAACGAATCCTAATACCCAAGAGAAACCATTACATACACATAAAAACATCGATTAATGATGATCCTAAGCAACAAACATGTATAATTGCGTATTATTAAAACTTGCATATCATTCACTAGCTTCAATTTCCAACATTGGAAAGCATACATGCATACAAATTTCAAACCAATAGAATGTCAGTATTACTTGTGCAGCTCCATAACACAAAATTCAGAAGATTTTTTTTTTTTTTTCTCTCCACGTTTAACAAATAACAACCAGTAGTTTAAGAACAGACATTTACAGGGTATCAACATAAGCAGAATTTCCTGATTATTCTTGAAAATAATTGAAAACGCCACAAGTGAAATCAAATAACAAAAGCTCATACTTGGGTAAAAATCAATTATGTGCTTTAAATCACACACTCCACCTCATCAATTCAAAAGGGTTCTCAATAAAATCCTTAAATTACCGAAAAATTGATGCTTTCCAGGACAACCCTGAGAAATAAATCATCAGACCAATATAATCTAAAAAACCCCAAAAAAAATCAAGCAAAAATCCATCAAAGAAGCAACTTACTGTGAGAAGATCATTCATCTTGTTGATTAGAAGCAGAAAGAGTGAATAATTAGGAAAAGAATATGTATAGTCGGGTGGGAAAGACGAGAAAGGAGCGAAATAATCGAATATTTTGGATTTGTATTAGCTGTAAATGTATGCATGGAGGTTATTGCAGATCACCTCTTGATTTTTTTAAATTGTAAAATGTAATTACAATGTTGTAATTGGCAGGCCGGCGGGAAAGAGACAACAAGAGAGACCACGATAAGACTACTTTGATTTTGCTGTTATATTTTACTTGCTATCAAAAATGAATCAACATGTACTAGCAGTAATTGTTACACTACCCTAGAAATAAAATATTCTGTAAATATTTTGTAATTAATACCACTTAATTACCATATATTTTGTAATTAATACTCTGATTTGTATGTCATGATTGTAGGAATATCAATTGTATATTTTTACACCATATTATCAATGAAAATCGATAAAGAATCATTTCTTTTCACAGATCGTGCCCATTTTTCCCCGCAATTGTGCTAATCTTCTTCCTCCTTCACGCATTCTTGTTTCTTTTTCTGTCTCATCAAATCGTTTTTCATGGCAAATCAACCAAAATTTCATCAAGCACTTGCAGTTAATAACATCAAGAACTTTATCCCCGTTACTCTCGAAATGGAGAAAGTTCAATATGCTTCTTGGGCCGAATTGTTTAAAATTCATTGCCGGTCGGTCTACCAGGTTCTCGATCATATCATCCCCTCCAAAACCACCGAGAAGACTCCTGCTACTGTAGACACTGAACTCTGGTCGAGATTGGATGTCGTAGTCCTCCAATGGATTTATGGAACAATCTCAAACGATCTCTTGCACACTATCATCGAGCCTAATGCTACCACACAGAAAACATGGGAACGATTAGAGAGTCTTTTCCACGATAATAAAAATCAAAGAGCCGTTTATTTAGAAAATCAATTCAAGGATGTGAAGTTGGACGATTTCCGAACGCTTCCGCCATCGTCGGAATCAAGTCACTCTAATCAAGTAGCAAATGTCGGTGCGCCGTTAATGATCGGAGGCTTGTCCTTCGCTTGATCGGTTTAAATGAAAACTATGATGGTGTGGCTACAATTCTTCAACAAAGCTCTCTCTCCCGCTTTTTACGAGGCTCGGTTGAAACTCATCCTGAAGAGACTCGCAGTTAAATGAGCCGCACAAGCAAAACACCACTGACTCGGCCCTTCTCAGCCATGGAGGACCTCCTGTTGATGGCGATTCCTCCAGCCAGGGTGAAATCATTCCAATCAGCGGCAATATTCAAGCCAGGGGCTGATGACGTAGATCAAGTGATAATAAAATACTTGACCACCATAAACCAATACTAGCAAGAGGACTAGGTCCATCGTAGTATACCTATAATAATCAAGCGTCGATCCCACGCGGAACCAATTGTGGGTCATTTATATACAAACAATTAATCATTCATATCAAGGACACAAAGGCGGTCTACGACCAACAAGAGACAAGAAAGATAAAGGACTCGACACGACACAACACATAAACAACGTAATTAACCTCCCCAATTATTATGTTATCGTTTGGATCTAGAGATTCTATATAATTAAGCTAGACTCAACAACTATTAATCCGATTCGTATTTCTTTTATATTGGCTACGGGAGTCATACCCTAAACTAGATATAGCTCCGGATAGGCCATCTAGATCACTATGCTACATTACGTGACTTCGCTTTTTAGGTCTCTATCTCATATAACTTGCCGCTTACAAAACTAGGGATGCCGATATTAACCGTATTCATCACCTCAGCAACATTCCCGTGGTTAAAGCATTTCCTAGGCGATCGATCGCCTCTCGTCCCATTAACATTTACTTTTGTGTCTCCTCGTTAATCTACGATGTAACGATAACTAGTGCTAGCAATTCCCAAATGTAATGCAGATCTAGATCTCACTGAAAGTCCCGTAAGATCAATTCATGAGCCGACCTAGAGTACTATATTGGTATTTCCTAATAATACGCTAATTAAAACAGACGAGCAACGAATCAGAGCCATACCTACTAAGACAAGAAATTCTGTGGACAACCTCACCATAAAGACGCGGGCTAGATTGACGCGACGAACAACTAAATCTTAGATCTACTAAAAACACGATTGTCGATCATAATAAAGTCATACATAGATCACGAGACATAGGCGTGGGCGCATGGATCCTTATAGGCGAGGAACTGTGATCGCCTCACGTCGTAATCCTAAATCTACATCATTTAACTAAGAAATAACAATCTCAATCGATAAATAATAATTGGGGAATTAATTATAAAAACTAAGAGAAAATAAATACAAGAACTTACATAATTGCAGAACTTGTAAAAACCACTATGAGGAAAACTGAGGATTTTATTATAAACTGAGAGAAGTGTCTAAGGTGTGTTTTTGCTAATGAACTAGTACAAGTATTTATAAGAGTAAAAATTCGCATGGGATAAGCCTGAACCGATCTAAAATAGGTTTCCTAAATCCAAATGAAGTCTGAAAACGCGTTAGGATAATTCCAAGCTAATCCGGATAGGCAGAGGGCTCGCCCAATCACAACAGAGAGGTTTGCCGCCAAATGAGTCCTCCAAAACTAGATTGGCTCGCTGGCTCTTGTATCCCGTACTCCTCTTCTCGTGCTGCTTCGATATTTATCCTTAATTCAATCCGATTCCACTTCGAATTGCCTTGAGATTTATCTTCTTCTTTGGTAGAGAATCCCCAATTTATCTTTATCTACAAAATAAACATTTATTGCACAGTAAATTGTATTTAAATGATAAAAAACGGATAAATACCAATTTATATTTTATAAATCACAAAACATTAAATAATCATTATACACATGTGATTTAACATAAAATACATATTATTAGGCTCGATTTAAGGATAATGTTGATGACTTCCACGGGTATATTTTGACCGTCATCAGGGGCGTGGGCGAAATTCCCGCGGTGGACGTGGCGGTCGAAACTCCGGCAAGGGACGTGGTGGTCGCGGTAATTCTCAGCAACAGAAGCAGCAGTCGGGATATTCACAGCCACGACCATGACAACTACATTCTTCATAGGGTGCGTATCCGGTCTATCCTTCTTTCTCGGCATGGGGACCTTGGGCGGCTCCATCTTGCCCGTATCCAACATCAGGTTGGACTCGCCCTCCAGCCTCACAACCTGGGATCCTTGCCAGTCGACCACAGCAAGCCTACAACGTCGCTGCTCAGCTGCCTTCTCCGAATTATGTGCCCACGACATCGAGGCTGCCATGCACACCATGTCTCCTCACGCACTCATATTACGGGTAATCAATGTACACTCTCGTCCTATTTCAATTCGAGTAATTTAAATTGTTCAATTATTGTTGGTAGTGGACAATCTATTCCAATTCAAGGTTTCGGGCACACCTCCCATCCCTCGCCACGCCCACCTTTACTTTTACGTAATGTATTACATGCCCCGAAACTTATAAAAAATTTAATCCCCGAACGCCGGTTCACCACTGACGATAATGTATCTGTTGAATTTGATCCTTTTGGATTTTATGTGAAGGATTTACGGACGGGAACGCCTCTAATGAGATGTAATAGCACTGAAGACCTCTACCCCCCTCACTTTTATCCTAGATTATTCCCTCTCCTGCTACTTTTGTCACCACACTCCTCAACTCTGGCACAATCGATTGGGACACCCAGGAGCCGTTGTTTTACACTCCTTACATAAAAATAATTTTATTTCATGTCGCCCTTTATTGCACTTTACTGTTTGCTCATCTTGTGTTTTTTGTAAATAGATTAAGCTACCTTTTAGTTCTTCACTTTCTAGCACTATTTTGCCTTTTGATATTATTCATAGTGACTTATGGACCTCACCGGTTGTCATTACCGCCGGCCATCGTTGTTACGTTTTTTTTAATGATTTTTCTGATTTTCTATGGTCGTTCCCTATTGGTAAAAAATCTCAAGTCTTTCATATTTTTTTCGACGTTTAGTAATACTATTCATTCTCAATTTCATACCAAAATAAAACACTTGCAATGTGACAACGGACGTGAGTTCGATAATGATCAATTTAAATTATTTTGTCAAAACCACGGCCTTCATTTTCCGTTTCTCTTGTCCCCAAACCTCTCCACAAAATGGCAAAGATGAACGTAATATTTGACCGATAAATAACTTAATTCGCACACTTTTAGCTCATGCACAATACTCCCAGCTCTCCTAATTCACCGGCCCAACACCCCCAGCCCAAAGAACTCCATCCTCCTCACAAACTGGCCCTGGGCCTAGTCTTTATCCCCCTAGCCCTCCTTCTTCTCCCTCACCTCAAATCCAGTCTCATACCCTCGCCCCATCCCCGCCCTCCCACCACACCCACTTCGCATCCAACAGCCCATTCCCGTAAACTCCACCCCTGCTCTCACCCACTATAGCCCAACCCCCACCATGACCACTCGCACATTGCATGGTATTTTTAAACCGAAAGAACCTTATAATCTCTCCACCTCTGTTTCCCCTTCTTCTATTCCACGTAACCCAACACTTGCCATGTCCGGCCTGAATTGGAAAACTGCCATGATGGACGAATTTAATGCTCTTATTGAAAATAAGACGTGTGATCTAGTACCCCGTCCAGATAATGCTAATATAATTCGATCTATGTATGTTTTTTCGTCATAAATAGCGTTCTGACGGTTCTTTTGAGCAGCATAAAGCCCGTCTTGTAGGTGATGGCAGGTCACAATAGGTTGGCATGGACTGTACCGAAACTTTTAGCCCGGTTGTTAATCCAGCCACTATTCACACGGTTCTAAGCATTGCTTTTATAAAAATCTTGGACTATGCACAAACTAGATGTTAAAAATGCTTTTTTACATGGTGAGTTTCATGAAACTTTACATGCACCAACCTTTGGGTTTCCGGGATCCCGATCATCCAGATTATGTATGTCGCCTAAATAAATCTCTCTACGGCCTCAAGCAAGCTCCTCGGGCGTGGTGTCAACTGTTTGCCGACTATGTATCTTCCATTGGCTTCACTCATAGCAAGTTTGATCACTCTTTATCTATTTACCGCAAGGGACATGATATGGCTTATATATTGTTATATGTTGATGATATCATCCTGACTACCTCTTCTGATAGTCTCTGCACCTCCATTATGTCTCTTTTGACCTAGGAATTTGCTATGAAAGTTTTGGGCGCCCTTAGCTATATCTTAGGCATTTCCCTTACTCGATATGCATGTGGTCTTTTCTTATGCCAACGTCAATATAACGAGGATATTCTTGAACGTGCTGGCATGACATCCTGCAAACCTATTCATACTCTCGTTGACACCAACTCGAAGCTCGGCTCCTTCTCGGGTTCACCCTATGCTGATCCCACTCATTATCGCAGTCTTGCCGGGGCATTGCAGTACCTTACTTTCACCAGGCCGGATATTTCTTATGCAATAAAGCAGATCTGTCTTCACATGCATGCTCTTCATGACTCTCATGTGGCTGCTGTCAAACGGATCATGCGATATATTAATTAAGGGCACTCTCCATTTAGGGTAACATCTCCACCCATCTTCCATTTCTTGGCTTATCTCTTACACCGACGTCGTTGATTGGGGTGGGTGCCTCACACTCGCTGCTCCACCTCGCCATCGTGTTTTTCTCTCGTGATAATCGGCCGGATATACGGAAACCCGATCCGATCCGATCCATAATTGATCGCCATATTCGATTCACAAAGACCGATCGAGACGCCGATCATGCACAAAGCAGGTTACTTAATTAAATTCGCATGCGATTTTACCACGATTTAATTCACATGATTAATTAGTATAACTACAAGAAGGTTGAAGAATTACCCAACATAAGAGAAGCCGTGATCTTCCGGATTGTATCTTCAAACGACGACTGGTGGACGTCGACCCTCATAGTAAAACCTCTTCGAGGAGGAACTCTCTTTATATGGAAAATTAACTAGTCAAGAGAGAGTTATCATTTTCACAATACAATTACCCTTTTTCATAAGGAAAAGATATTTGCAATAAAATAAGAGATAATCTTCATAAATGAGATAATGATTATAAAACCAATCTCCAATTTTTCCATTAATTATCTAACAAATAAATAATTAATTAATTACACATGTGACATAATCTAGAAAAATTTATTTTCCTAATTTCCTCACAAGTGTGGCGCCACTTTGCCATTAAAATTAATAGAAAACGTCTTTTCTATTTTACATATTATTCACCAAATAAATAATATTCGCATATTCATTAAATAGACCAACTATTTAATTTATTCTCGAGGTTTCACAAAGCGAGAAAACACTCACGTGCAGCCAGAGCCAACCTTAATTACGGACTATAACTAAGTAGCTACAATAAATTGAATAAAATATTCATCGAACAGAACATTTCTACTCAACTTATTAATTCCGGAATCACATCACCATAAATCCGAAACTGAACTCTATCGATTATAGATATAACTTATTGACAAAGCGTCGAGCCAATAAGTGTCCATTGATATAATCATTACGTATAGACTAACCCTCCATAGACTATCCGTAACGAAGAGAGAATATTTCCATAAACCTTCTTCACCATCTTATCATTATTTACCATTAACACACTAGTGATCAATTAGTTCATAACCAATATGAACTCGGCCGATCGATCATTTTCTAGGATCAACAAATAAGGGGATCGTCTTTCTACTTCCCGCAGGAAGGAATGGATTCCATATATGTGAGACACACACCCCTCACTCATTCTAGAATAGTGCCAACGTGAAAGTGATTCGGACCGCGCCTCTTAGCAATCCTTAACGAACACATCAAACCCTATCTTGAAACAAGCAGGCGTCTGTAATCACTTCAGGATTAAGGTTAATCCATATATGATCATCTTGTGATTTAATAAGATTTCTCAATCACAGAATTATATGAGAAATGCAGATTAAATCAGTCCAATCCTATATGACTACATCATATATAATAATATAAATGCCCCACTTAGATAACCAACATCGACGGTCCGGATAAGACGGTCACACCTTAAAGTGTTCTGGACGCATTAATGGTGGTTTAATCAATAGACCTCATACTTTGATTAAGTTCACCACGGACTAATAGTTCAAGTGTATCGCCATAAACTTAATCCTCACGTGTGACACACGCTAAGTTATATGGCTACAAATGATACAACTTGGGATTTTCAGTAGCGTATTACTTACAAGCACAAAGCAAATAATAAGATGAGAATTAATCTGTCATTTATTAATTATAAAAGCAATTACATAAATTGTCTTTCGGACGCTACTCCCAACAATAACCTTATCTCTTGGTCTTCAAAACGCCAACCCACATTTTCCCGATATAGTGCCGAAGCAGAATACAGATGGGTAGCGAACGTTGTCTCGGAATCTTGTTGGCTCCTTAATCTACTTTTGGAACTTCATTGTCCTATCCCCAAAGATACACTTGTTTACTGTGACAATCTAAGTGTTGTCTATCTTTCCGCAACCCAATTCAACATCAACGCATTCAAGCACATTGAACTCGACATCCACTTTGTTCGAGAAAAAGTTGCCCGTGGCCAAGTTCGCGTTCTCCATGTCCCATCTCGCCATCAAATCACAGATATCTTCACAAAAAGGCTTACCAGAGTCTTTTTGAAGATTTTCGCACCAGTCTCAGCGTCCGGGAACCTCCCGCTTCGAATGCGGGGAGTGTTGGAATATAGAAAATATTATGTATATATTTTGTAATTAATACCACTTAATTACGGTTTATTTTGTAATTAATACCGTGATTTGTATAGCATGATTGTAGGGATATCAATTGTATATATTTACACCGTATCATCAATGAAAATTAACAATGAATCATTTCCTTTCGGTAATTAATATCCTAAATTTCATTGTAGAACCCTTAAATCATAACAAAGGAAACGGCTTATCTATATTGATTACATTGATTTTTTCCTTCCATATTTTTTGGGGTTTTAGTTTTGGTTTAGAAGAGGTTTTTGTTGGTTCATGTATATCTTTATGCAATCAATATCAATATCAATATCAATATTATGCAAATGGGTGGTTGTTGTGTGGCAGATCTCCCACACGGGCATTAAACACGCGCATGGTAGACACACACGCCACACGCTTCATTACGCCTTTAAATCACATGGCTCGATCGTTTCACCCGTCACTTCACCTCAAAATCCCTCTCCACACAAGTATTTTCCTATAAGACATTCTCTGGGTCATATCTCAGGTAAAAGAGAAAGGATATATGATACAGTGACATGCTAAAGGAGAAAAAAAAAATGGAGCATTGATAGTTTTGTCTTTGAACTAAATATAATGTCTAAACCTAGAAGAAAATGCAATATTTATCTCGTCCATATAATGGTATCAATTTTGGTTTCATAAAATCAAATTGCACTCTACAATATTAAAAAAGTCTCAATTTTATGACAAATTGCATCGGCGACTATATTCTCAGCAATCAATTTGGGGATTTCCACCATTTTTGACATGCCAGATGTTGGGCCCCATCTTTTTGCCCGTAAGGAATGTCTCAACTCTCAAAGTCACCGGCTATGTGGAGCGTGAATGTGGGAGAAGGCTGGTCGGGCGCATCTCATGGACATATGCAAATCCTGGACGGCGGTTTCAAGCTTGCCAAGGCTTCAATCCAAGTATTGCTTCTTTCTTTGCAACACTATCTCGCTGCAGTCAGGATCCTCTCAAGTAGAGGTGATCTAACCACATGTCCCAAATGTAAAAATAATCTAACCATAGATTTTTTTTCTTTAAAACTACATTGTTTTAATAATAATGTGTAAAAACAATACTTGACCTAAAGTACTTGAAAGGATCTGCTCGTTTCGTTGCCTCCTTCCAAGAGATGAACACGATCTACATTGATGGTGGAGAAAATTCTGACTTTTTGCCAAAATTAAGGATTGTGATCTAGGGGAAAATGGGTTTTGTTGGGGCGTTAACAAAACATGCAGCTCCATTTTGGTTCTACGTGACACTTGATGTCCAACCATTTAAACCACAAAAGCAAAATAATGATGTTTAATAAATCAAATAATTTTAATCAAGAATGTCGACTTCGGTAATATCTGTGAATATCATCGGTTTGATTATCCTATGAGACGTCATATTAAAAGCGCTTTTGGCTATGTCTTACCCATTAATAAGAGTCAGACTATACAGTCACGACTCATGCCAAACTCCGAATTATTCGGATCAGTTGGTCTCAAAAACCGAGGGCTTTAAGCAAAATAAAATAAAATAATGGTGTCCAATATCTAATGAGTCAAATTTGTCGGAAACTGAGACTTTTTTTTAAAGTGCCAGTAATTGATAAAGTAAAATTTAATGACATTAAAGTTGGTATCACCCTATATTTATGGGATTAATATTAAAAGAATGATTTATACACGATAATCATTGGCCATACATAGAGACTTCATGCACGAGTTATATAACATACTTGTGCACCCTTGATTATAGTGGACCTACATCACTAACATTCACTATTCATTTTACTACAACATTCTACAACAACACCACACATTTTGTTGGGACCTATCACAATAAATAATTCATCTTTAATCAATGAAAATAAAACATGTAGTGGAAAGTGCACTACACAAATGTGTAGTGCACATACCATATCCCATCAATAAAAATCAAGAGAAATGTTTGTGTTACAACAAAATGTGTACTACAAATGTCACAACACACTTTTAAGCCATTGATTTATATCGGACTCATATTATTCAATAAGTCTCACATCATAATCAATAGTCTCAATGTGTGTTGTGCATAATGTTGTGAAAATTTTGTTGTGACACTATCACTACTCTATAAAATCATATCACAAATCAAGGGTAAAAATGTATGTTATGTCACTCGTCGTGACACAACAACTGTGTCACTAACATTTGTCTGTTGCAAATTTTCTTTGATTCTCCTAAAGGCGTAAATGTCCAAATTTAAGTTCGGAATCAAATATTTTATTAGGCCCTACTTAAAAAAATTAAAAAATTAAAAAAAAAAAAAGGGGTAACCTTGTTTCCATTTCCCCCTTGAGTCTTTCCAAGTGTTTGAAGCGAATAAGAGCATAAAGGAGTTGGATAGCAGGCGTTATGATGTTGAACCTAAAAAGGAAAATCATAATTCCACAATTGGAGGGACCGGCATATGGCGCAAATATTGCAGGAAAAACAATAAAGTTAGTACAAATTAAGAATAATTACAAAGAGGTCTTCAAGATTTTTTTTAATAGGCCTATCCCTGATCCTGTTTGATTTGGGCCTTGATCAAGTTTGAATTGATTCAAGAAAGAGAAAATAAAATATTAATGACAAGTCGCCGATCTACCGCCAAATACTAAAACTCCAAGAACAACACACTGAGGGAACTAGTACTCTATTTAAACATCACCAAGACCAAAAGAATAGAACATCAATTAATTTTTATTACATTGAAACAACTCAAAATTCAAAGCAAACTGATGATACGGGTTTCACTCCTCCACGCGAATAACTGAGTGGCCCAAACTGGCGTGTGGGAAAGTCAATAATAAATACATGTGGCATCGATCGACACGACATGCGCGTAAGAGATTGCAAGCACCGCGATTCCACAAGTATCCAACTCGACACCTGTGTCGGTAGATGTCGAGTCGACACTAACGCCACGTTCTGATCCCCGTGCCCATATCCAACAAAGTTACTTGGGCGGGGGTAAGGCCCATTCGAGGGTAGTTATGTCAATAGACAAAGACCGCCTCTACTTTTTGTAAGGTATGTAGACCTAAACCTATAAATACAACACTCCAGAACTACGTAGTGGTTGATTCTCGGACTTTAGACAGATACGAGGCAATCCAAGGTACATTCTGACTCACCATAAACACTCTAAAAACACTACCTTTCCTAAAAAGTACAACCATTCGACTTCTTTATACCACCCAGATTACACGCTACCGTTATTCCGGTGGTGCTTTATTTAGCATCGTCACAAACTAATACCGAAACTTGACAACTATGCTGCCATATCACCATTGAACTCTTCTTCAACTCCCTCTCCTAGAACAGCCTCCAAGGTTACTCCGCTTACCTCACCACTCCGGTGTCCTTCTTCCATACCTAAGAAAGAAATTTCACAAACGTGTGAGCTAAAAATAGCCAGTGAGTTCCAGTGTGTGCCGTGAACTTTTATATACGAAAATAGTTGTACAAAACCGTTAAAATTACAACGGTAGGCCTTTTTCCTTACCCTGCCTGCATATAATAGTAGTTAGTACAAGGCCAAAAATATGATATTTGCAAAATTTAAAGGTCAAGTAATTTCTTGAATTTAAGGCTACTAATCGCTTGACACCGACTTTGGCTTACTCGATGAGTCATTACAAACTCAACTCCAAAGATGTTTTCACCGCACTTCACAAGCAAGCAAGCTTCTCGCTCGACAACTCCGGCCGATTGTCGTGAAAAGGATTCACACTCCGCCAAATGAACCTCCCAGTGGCTTCAACTAACCCCATCGCCTCTCGATCCATGACATAGCCGTCGGCCCTTGCTTTCCCGGCCATGCACATGGAATATCGGGGAATTTTGGTACCATCACTCCAGGACTGTCGATGAGCTAAGGTCAAGAGGCCCCGAGACCGGTGACTAGCCGTTCTGCGGTGCAATAACCTCAATTCAACTAGTCTCTTAGAGTCTTGCACTACACACCCAATGGAATCAAGCAGGAACAAGACTTGAATATTTTTATCTTTCATTGCGAATGGGATGATCGATGCGTGTCAAAATAAAGCCTTATGATAGTCATTTTAAAATCACGTACGATAGATAACAAAATGTTTCTTTCAAGCAAATACGTTACCTAGGTAAGTTACAAAAGTGTATAGATAAATATTATTTTTATGCAATCAATGGAAACTACTGCTTGAAATACGTGCACGTTAAACAACAACAACAATAATAATAAAACGAATTTGAAATAGCGATCCTTTATGATATAGAAAGAAACCAACGATTTTATTTAAAGCAAAATTGACAAAATTATACCAATAAAGAAATTTGTAAAAGTAATAACTTGACAAAATAGAAGATGTATTTTACACAAGATAAAACTCAAATGTATGCAAATAACTAGATTATTATCATTATTAATATGCGTTCTTTAAAGACATATAAATAAAATAATAGAACTCATAAAAATAACAATTGTGTAGCTAATATAAGTATTGTATTGAAAATAATTAACCGATAAAAAAATGAATCCACTTTTACTTTGAATCGAAAATAACACTTACATAGATTTGAGCGTAATTGCATAAAAATTTTTTTTTCAAAATAATATGCACGCATCAAGAGTATAAATATTTTTATTTTAATTTTTTGATATTGTATATATATATATATATATATATATATATATATATATATATATATATATATATATATATATATATATAAATGAAATTTTATTAATCTGTATTTTACCGTAAAAATATAGTAGAGATTCATTGTAATATTATTTTTTTCTGTTGAAATTTCCAAAATAGAGTTTTTAAAAGATTTACAGTATCTACCCCAACATCAAATTTCTCTTAATAAATTCTTTATTTTTTTCGTTTTAAATACATATTTATCTAGTTTACAAAATCTCTATCCAAGATGAAATGTATCATATTCTCTACTTTACAATACGGTACATATAAAGTAAAATTTACGTAATCCTGATTTAACGCTGCTAAGTTGTAAAAAAGAAATTGTTACATAATCAGATTCCATAATAAAAAATAAGATACGTTGCAGTGTCATTTTTCCTGAATCTAAATTTTTTTTTTTTTTGAGAAACCTAAATCTAAATATTGAAATCTCTAAATTACAGTTTGTAAATATTTTATGATATCTATTGCAAATGCTCTAATACATGACATGTGTATACGTTTAGTTATTGTATGCTGCATCTACACATACCCTTTGTTATAGCCGAACACATGATTTTGGGTAGAGGGACAATAACGTTAGTGATTTTTTTATTACAATCCAACAACTACGTGCTTCCTTAAATAATTTTTTTATTACAATCCAACAACTACGTGCTTCCTTAAATAATAATATAGTATTACAAAATCATCCTTAAAAAAGTTCAACTGATAGTCTGATAATTGAAAATATAATTATACCAAATGAACTTAAAAGAAAGTATATGCATGGTTAATTCTGATTCATTTACATGATGTTTCCTAACATATATGTCACAGATTCATAACCGATGTAATTTACATCATAGTTGGATCTGAATTGTTAGAAAACAAAAAAAAAATTACAAATTCACCTTTTTTTTAAGCAAACAAATTTAGTATTTATGGGTTCTATTGCAGTGTATTGATAAGTTAAACTAGACGTGCATGTGTTTTTTATTTTTATTTTTTTGCCAGATTTAGCAGGCCCTGTCCAAAGACTAGTGTGATCATAACGAGTTAAGACATTTGTTAGCCCTTTAATAAAAAAAATTTGTGTTTAACTCCATCTTGTATCCCAAAAATCGTGTTTAACTCCATCTCATTTTTCCGACGTCTTTCACTCCATCTTGTATCCCAAAAACAAGTTTCATGTCCAACCTCGTTGGATTGTAAAACTTCTATCCAAATTTAAACCCCTTATTCTTCTCGTATGTGTCAATGATTTTATCAAGAATGTCGTTCGTCGTCCTCTTATCAACTATTTCATCGTCTTCCATTGTCCGAAATAAGTGTTTAAATGGAGTTCGATTCATCACATCCCTATGTCGGTCTGTAATTTTACTGCGGATCTCCCCAAACAATTCATGCATAGAGTTTAATGTGCATCTATACTGGTCCCTTGATCTCTCAATTTGCAAAAGGTTTGTCATGTAGCTAATGCAATGAAGCAAAGATGTAATGTTCCGTGCAACACGACAATGTATTTGTAAAATCTACAAAACGAGGGAAAATAATGTTGCTATTGCCACAAAATAAACAGTGATATGCCAATGCCACTATGAAATCTGCAAATCAAGGAAAAAATTAATGTTGCTTTTGCTTCTGATAATTTCAAAAACAAAAATATGCAGGTTTATAGCTTCTGATCATTTCTAAATTCAGAATTGTTGTTTGGGCTTAGTCACTGCATTTAAATTTTAACAACATTACAGTTAATTCACTATACGTCCGTTAAACATGTTCAGGTCATTCAGTGGCACTGGTCACTGCAGTTACATTTACAAACAATCATTGATTCTCGTAAACTAACGTCACTACATCAGCATTACTTAACTACATTAGCAACGTTGTCTGTTTATGTAACCATGCGTCACTGCCTCCTCTGTCACTTCATTTTTTGTGTAGCCCTACCTCCTCCGTCACTTCATTTTTTGTGTAGCCTTACCTCCTCGAACTACGCCACTTATTTTTACGAATCATCTGTCACCGATTCGATTGTTTTCCCTTCAATATCTTTTTTAGTTAATCAATGTATCATTCCAAACAATAGCAAGTGCAGGTTATTGACAAACAATCTACACTTTAAGGAGTCCCAGTAACCACATTCATCATCACTACACACCATTCTGAGTTTATATTTTATTCCAAATCAACCTACAAATTTATCACTAATAATTTCCCTACTGCAACAGGGCTTGACACATTTAGTAACACCAAATCAAAAATTAAGGAAAAATATTCATACACACAAGGGCATATGACTATGAGCACAAAGTTCGAAGATTTACCCTTT
Organism: Gentiana macrophylla; assembly: GCA_026214975.1. NCBI lineage: Eukaryota > Viridiplantae > Streptophyta > Magnoliopsida > Gentianales > Gentianaceae > Gentiana > Gentiana macrophylla. Next base: position 126,065,346 of record CM047807.1, on the reverse strand, counting down.
CTCATTCATCTCTTCGTCCGTCTCCGTCTCTGATTCGTGTGGGTCAGTGTCACTGCTCCCATATTGTTGTTCGATCATCTCCATCTACGCAATAGTTATTTCCGGTACCTACTCACAACCAATAGGAGGTGGATTGGCTGCAATTTTTCCCTGTTCAGTTTCAGAAAAATCAGACGCTCCGAACCCTGATTTCGCTGTCCTTTTTTGTTTTGATTTTCTGTTTCCAACAGGGAAATTGTTGGAAGAAAAGCATTTTTTTTTTTTTGAAAAATTTCCGTCTCATTTCGTGCGATTATGCAGTTGGGAGATCTGATTTCGTGAAAATCGTGAACACTCTTTGTTGATTTTGTGAAGTCGGGGTTTCTAAAAAAGGAAAAAAAAAAATCGTGGAAGGAGGTTAGGAGAGGGTAATTTGGTCAGCCTATTTTCTTATTGTCCTTCTAAACAATTAAGAAATTAACTTGTCATTTTCTCCTATTATTTGCCTTTCTTGTCCTTCAGGACCCTTCTTCCAAAAAAAATTATGTGCTAGAAGAATAAGGTGAGGAAGCATGCTTATTATTTTACTTTGTATTTGTAATTTTGTTATATATCTATGAATTTAATAATACGTGTTAATATTCACTGTCTTGTCGACGAGACATTAGTCCAATGATCATTGCTGAGTTATTTATTGCAAAATAGTCTTTATTCTAACTTTAAAGTCCCAATAGAGCAAATGTGTGTATACGTTATAGTATAGTGCAATCATTTTCGTTAAAAAAAATATTCATTGTCTTGTATATTTTTTGTTTAAATTAAAAAAACACTTTACTTACAATGCCAGACGGCCTCGCGCAAGTGAAGAAATATAATGCCTCACTGAGATATCAGTTGCTCAACTAAAAAAAAAAAAAAAAAAAAAAACACTTTACTCTAAACGGGCATTGTATTGACGTTTTCATTAAAAAAAATAATCATTACCATGTATAATTTATGTTTAAATAAATATTATAAAAAAAAAACACTGAAATCTAAATGCAATGACCTTATCAGGAAGACCGTATTAGGGACTAAAATTTCACATGGCCCTGCTTACTTAGCCTCATGGAATGGCCCTATCAAAAGACTGGATTAGGGCCTAAAATTTCACATGGCCATGCCTACTTAGTGCTCAGACCTGACATGTTATTTTATGTCTCATAATAATATGTTCATAGAAATAGTTTACTTCCTCTTAAAACAATAAAATTGATTAATTAAATCTTACAAGTACAAAAGTATTTGTAAGATTATTTTATATAAGCGACAATAAAGAAAATATGAATATTAGTTTCTCTCTCATAATTATGAAAACAACGTATGGTTTGATCTAAACCTCAAATAATCATAATCATAATATTTTTCGTTATAATATATATTTTCTGCTTCCAAATTTGGCCACAAGTTTCCACATACTCATTCAGTCATTCTTTTAAGATATCATATGATACTACATTTTTTTCTGATGTCATCTTCGCTTTATAATGCGAGTTTCACATTTTTTAAGATATCATATGATACTAATAAAGCCGATAATGATTGTTGTGCCGTGATTGATACATTGACTATTCACGCTAAATGTCACAAATGAGGCTTCTAGTGGTTTTTCTTATGCATTAATCAAAACACACACAACAACGATGGCTTTTTACGTCAACTCTTCATAGTAAGTTAGTAACAATGTCTGTTTACGGTGACTCTTCGTAGCAATTAAAAATGACCATTTATAGCTGAAATGTGCATTCGATCTTGACTCAATGGAGTATTTGTGTTGGCAATAAATTGTTGAACTATTTGAGCCCCACAACTTTTATGAATAACTCCAAGCCCAATTCAAATTTCAAAGTTTCAAAATTCCCATTGCAACATTTCAGGGTCCAATTTTGGTCTAAACTCTTCAATCTTCGTTATCTTGGACTTTAATCTTCCATATGCAAATAAATCCCTTAAATGACATGTAAAATGTAACAATTTCAACACATGCCAAATAACATTAAATCTACTGAACTAAGCTCAAATAGTACAAAAAGTTAATTAATTTATGATAAAAATATATCATAGACAACACAAGAAGAAGACTCAAGACAAACAAAACAATGGGCAGAGTACAGGAGGCGACTGTGATGAGGATCATGAGATGGCTTCATTCAGGCATGAAACTATGAGTTCCGGCAAGAACCAGGAGATTAGTTGTCCAAGACTCTATATATTCTTAGTTTTTAGTTTTTATATTCAACAGTGTGAGCATTTCAAACTTACTTCCGAATTTTAATTCGTTCAGTTTATAATTATGCATCTTTCGTTTTTAAAGGAACCCAATATATATATAGACGGTTTCTATCAGAATCACATAATTACTATTACACTTTTTTCTTATTTATTATTTTTCATTTACTTCCTGCGGCACATATGTATTTCTTTTTTTACTTTCAGCACTACACTAGGATTGTCAGTGCCGCCTTTTCTGAAATGGGTCTGACGTTTGGTGGTCTTTAAACCATGATATTATTTTTTTCCGAATGAAACCCTGATATATATTAACACCCTCCAATATACATATATAGGCTATTTCTATCAGCACCACATAATTACTACTACATCTTTATTATTATTATTTTTCATTTCCTTCTAGCAGCACATATGATTTTTTTTTTTTTTTACATTCGGCACCACACTAAGAACGTCTGTGCCACTGACGTTCATTTCGATAATAATATCAGTAGACTGACGTTTTTCACCAACGATGCATTTATTTATTTTTTGGTTAGAAAAAGACATAAAAGAAATATATATATATATATATATATATATATATATATAAATATATAAAAACAAACTTCAAACTAAAAGACCAAAATATGTTAGAAAAGATATGTTGAATTTTACTACTTTACTTTAGAGTGATGTTTTGGCGCTATCAATAAATTAAAATTTTTATCTACATATGTTAAAAACGCGATATTGAATGTAATACTCCCTCCGTTTTTTTATCATCACACGCAGGTTAATCACATAGACAAGAAAAGAATTAACGCTGCCTAAAATATAATATTGGAAATGTATTTTTTGTTGGAGATGTAAATATTTTGTTTGTAAAGGAGGTTTTAATAAGAGAAATGTATTTTTTATCGGAAATAGTAAATATTTTATCGGTAAGAAAATAAGAAAATAAATGATGATCAAAATATAAAACGACAGATAAATAAAACATAAAGAAATTCTAAAACGCGATGTATAAAAAAAAGGAATATTTTGTAAGTATGTATCTCCAAAAAAAAAAATCAAACTAAAAAGCCTAATTCGACGATTTCCCCAAAAATATTTCAAAACCGGTGATGTGTCTCAGTTTCACGAGTTAGGCATCAATCCAACGCTGGTTTAACCTCGATTTTTGGTACACAGCTAAATCTGTGGACAATAATCACAATATGGTGGATTTTATGAACTTGATCATTAATCCAAAGTGATAGGTGTCAACGTGTCACCCAATATATTGTTGTTGTTTATTTTAATTTAATTTTATCTTCATTCCTCACGACAAGCAATACAAGAAACTCCAGCTAAATTTTGTCATCATGCTTCGATAACGTGGCTGAAAACAATCACTCACCTATAAAGTAGCATCTCGCAGCTAAACACTCATCGTTTTATTTACAGAAAAATGCATCAAATTAAATTAAGCTGAATTTTGTTTTGTCTATATGCATGCTAAAAAAATTAACGTTCCTCTCAGCTATAGCCTAGCTATAGCTCACACCCCTATAAAAGTTAAAATATTACACTTTCTATATATACATTAATCCCATATTGTAAAGCTTTCATATAGCCTTCCATGCATTGTGATCAAATCTCTTAATTATATATATATATATATAATTAACTTTAATTTTGTATGATCGAATATATAATTATTTAATAATTTTTTCTTTTCCCAATCAAAATGAAGAGGTCTACAAAAAAAGCACTGATGATTTGTGGAGGTATAACAGCAGCAACAATAGTTATTGTTACAGTGATTTTGGTTTCATTAATCTTCACAGTCTTCAAGCCTAAAGATCCAGTTTTAGTTCCTCATCCCACAAAACTTCAAAACGTTTCCTTCAAAATATTCCCAACATTGAGCATGAATGCATCACTAAGTATGACGATTACCATCTACAACCGTAATTACGGGAGTTTTCGATTTAAAGACACAAACTCATCTGTCAATTATCGCGGTAATCTTATTACAGAGATCCCTATTCAAGGTGCCACCGTCCCGGCACGGAGCTCGATAAATATTACGGGGTCGACTAATATCACGGCTGAGAAGCTTGTAACGAGCCCGTTTTTCATTAAAGATCTTACATCAGGGCATTTGAATTTGACATCGACTTCGGATATGCGGGGTAAAGTGAGTATGTTGAAGATCTTCAAGTTTGGTGCAAGTGTTTTCAGTTCCTGTGATATTACTATTTTCATGAAGAATTATGCTGTGGAGGGTACTTGCCAGTCAAAGCTTAAGTTATAGCAACTTTTCGACTATATATTTGCATACTGCATACATCCATCCATTACATATATGCAAATTAAAGAAAAGAAAAGATTCCACTCAATTGGACCTGAACATCCTTACTGTTATTGTACTTTTTAAATTTGTAGATATAAAATTCCATTTTCCATTTTCGATTGTGATTGTACTTTTTTAAATTTGTAGATATAAAATTCGATTGTTTTTACAATGACATATATGGCTCCCTATGCTTTATTTTGGGCCTTTTAAGGGCACCCCATGAATCTACCTGGGCACCACAACAATATTTAAAAATAAGTATGTTTTGAGACGTCTTTAAAGAGAAAGGTAAATTTAGTGAGATTCCTTTAAAATGTCACCTTCATTCATGGAGAGACGTGTATATGTGACGATGTCGGTAACACATTTTATTTCTTCTTCTTCTTCTTATTTTATTTCACTCGTTTTACGGTGTTTCGGGATCACCTTATAATATTTGTTAGCAATTAAATATTTTATAAAGGGGAGAAAATTTAAAATTTGATAATTATTATGTTTTTTTTTAATAAAGAAAATTGTTTTATTCCTTTGAATAAAAGATGGAACTGATCACAAGGCCCAGCTCCTAACTTTAAGTAAAAGAAAAGAAAAAACCAAGGAAACTATAGTTCAAAAACTTTATTTTTCCTTCAGTGCTAGCTACCTTTTGAAAAGGGAATAGTTCACTTTAGAGTCTTTATCGGAAGTATAGTCAACCAACTTAGCCTTGGGGCAGTCCAAATTCTGAAGTTCGGCTTGGATACCTTCTAAACCCATTCGATTCAATTCTGTCTCTGGCTTAGAAAGCATCTCGAAGGAGTTTTTTGTGATCAAACCTTTAAAAACTCGATTTCTGGCTTAGAAACAACGGATGAAACATGGGATTCAGCTGAGTCAACCTTGATCTCTTCAACCTTTCCTACTTCTTGGGCATGCTCCGTACACGTACGAAAACCATATCAACCATTGAACCAGGAGCTGCTTGCATCATTTCTGGGGCAAAAAGGCCCTTCCTTTGAGCTGTGGCATTTGTAACCAAAGAAGGAGGTGTATCACAAAAAGCTTTGGTAAATTCAGCCAAAATCAATTTCCTCATTCTTCTTGGCTACCAAGCTTTCAAGTTCTATCTACGCCCTACGGAGGAGATTTTACAGCATATAATGTACTTTGATGCTCAACCATCATCGAAACCCCCCTGCACCAATTCTCATTTTGATTGACATGGATAGTAGAGGTGGTGGATTGTAATTATTGGATGACGCATGATTATTATGTATATTATTGGATGTCAATTAATATTGAGTTTCAAAAGTCTCTTTACAATTATGGAGCGGGAGGTGGTGGTTGTTTTTTTATCACTAGATTATGTTTTACATTCTATTCCATCCAAACCTTTTGTCTAATCCATCTATTTTTTGATGGAATGAAAATGAAAAAAAAAATTTCATTCCAATGGAATGAAATTCATTACATAAACTAAAATCCAAAAACGTCAAAATGATGGATTGTAATGTAAAAATTATTTTGTTTCATTTCAGCAATCCAAACGCACTATTAGGGATTTTGTGATAGTGAGTTTGCTATAGATACTAATGAAGCAAATAACACTATTGGTTTTGAAAATTTCATGGGTGATTGTACTATTTTTCGGAGTTCTAAAAAACATCCTATTGTCATGTTATCAACATTTGACTTTGAATATGTGGTTGCAACGTCTTCAACATGTCATGCTATTCGTCTGGGAAAGTTGTTAAGGGAACTTCTTATGACACAAACAAATGTTGCAAAAATCTCAATTTGTTAGTCAGTTGTGACTTGATATCTGTGTATGAATCTGTCAAAACAGAAATCAGGAAGGCTTAGTTGAGTGGTGTTCAGCTGAGGTATTCAAGTCTGAAAAGATCAACATGAGTGATATGTTCAGGTGTTCTCTGCTGGAAGCTGGTGAATTTGGGTTACATCTAGTGGTTCTCGTCGGTCTTTCTGTGAGGATCACATCTGAAGGGTATTTAAGGAAATTCCGACAGGTGTCTGTTATGACGGCTAGAGTTATATAGGTTTCCAATGCTATAAATACAGCAGTTATTGTAACAATCAACATCATTTATCTTCTTGTGCATAATAAAATATCATATTTATGTCCGTAGATTAGTCGATACATTGCTAGAAACCACGTTAAATTCGTGTTTATGTTCTTGTTTTGATTGTTTCTCGTTTATTGCTTCTGTTATTCTGGAATCTTTCTCGCAATCTTTTACAACAATATTAATAACAAGGTTGAACAATAGCTTTGCTATATTCAATGATCGAAGCAAGAGTATAAACCTAAGGTATCATTTTATTAGAGAACACGTACGTAGCTACAATGGCGTGAGACTTAAATATGTGAAGGCTAATGATCAAGTTGTAGATATTTTTACAAATCCACTGAAATTCAAAGATTTTCGAAGACTAGGAGCAAAACTTGGAGGTACTGAAAGAAATGAATTCCTAACTAGTGGGGGAATCGTGCCCCGCACGATGTGGCCCTCGGTTGTTATGTTGTAAACCTAGAATATTAGCCATCGAAACAAAAAAGCTTACGTGCATGCTTAAAGGAAGCTGTTTACATAGTCGAACATGCTGTACACAGGATATACCAAAAGTGTGACAGTTAGCTTAGTTTGGTTACACAAAAGGCTGGTAAATTTTCCCTATGAAAAGAGATTATGGGGCAACGTGGAGTGGACATATTTATATTTTAGGGAACACACCAAAGGCGCACATCTTGTTGCGATTTATGTCTACTTAGATACAGGTGCTGATCAAACTTCATCTGTGGGTCCGAGTTTCAACTTCTTCATTGGTGTGGTGTTGGTTTGGAGGTGTCTTTGTGGCGTCGTTGCTTGATTCAACTGTGTGTTTTTTTGCTTGAAATGCATCATCTCGTTGATTTGACTCAGGGATGTTTGTTTCTCCTTTGCTCGCTTTGGTCGATTTGTTCGAAATTTACATGAGTTTAGTTTGGCAACTGATTGATGATTGTCGACACAAGTAAAATCGATTGATGATTGCATATTAACGGGCTCTGAGAGAGATTAGTGTCAGAGCCACACAAATTGTAACAGCTTAACAAAGCACCAAAGATAATTGTCAAGTGTAACTTATTAGAAGGCAAACATTGCTTATAACGGAGTCAAAAGGAACATCGACTTCATGCTCGAACGGCTAATGTACATGATCAAAAGCCAAAGGGAATGAATCCCCATCAAGAATGAAATCCATCTCAAGCAGACCATAGTAACAATTTAAGCTAAACAAAAAAGTATTGTTTTAGTTCCCAAGAGGTTATGCAAAACAAAGTATTAAAAGGCTTTCTATTCCGCTGGTTAACAAAGTATTAATTTGGTGGTTACCTGTGTTCTTTGGATTCACTTGCTACCGAGGCATCACTTTTCTTTTCGAGCCACTCCTGGACGGTGTACCGTGTGAGTTTGTCATTGAAGACGTTCGTGTCAAAACACATGTAAGATCTTGAGTTGCGACAGCTTACCTACACAGGCAACTACTGGACGAAACTACACCGAAAAGCAACCGTAACAAACCACAATCACCTGGGGCAAAGTGTAAAAAAATTCATAAGAAAAAAAATCCTTCAAATGGGGACAAAGGCAAGGGCGTGCATAAACAAATAAAACCATCGTATAAATCAAAATGATTTTCATTTTATCCCGTTAATGAAAATAAGATAGTAACTACTCAGCAAGCTCATTTCGCCATTGACAGTTGCATATTAATGGGCTACAGAGATTAGTGTCTATAGCCACACAAATTGTAACAGGCTTAACAAAGCACCAGCAGAATTGTCAAGCGTAACTTATTAGAAGGCAAACATTGCTTATAACGGAGTCAAAAGAAACATCGACTTCATGCTCTGAACGGCTAATGCACAAGATCAAAAGCCAAAGGAAATGAATTCCCATCAAGAATGAAATCCATCCCAAACAGACCATAGTAACAATTTAAGATAAACAAAAAAAGTATTGTTTTAGTTCCCTAAGAGGTTATGCAAAACAAAGTATTCAAGGGCTTTCTATTGTGATAGCAAATCTCAATCTAGTAGAGACTTGGAACTTCAGGAGCCCTTTCCGTCCCTCACAAGATGCTTTTCTACGTAGCTTAGTTTAAAACAGATTAGCTTCAAAGTTGAGTATCAATCACTAATATTATGCATGAAGTTCTAGTAATCCTTGTAGCATTGTGCAATGCAGCAAATATACATTTTCACACTTGTACAAAGCAAACCAACAATAAGGCGAACAACATTCAAGATAGAAATTTAATGTGCAATGCTTTTGTGCAGAGTGAGTACTTATGAGTTCATACAGATTAGACAAACTTTGCAAAGAGATAAACATTTACATCAAACAAAAGTTATAAGCTTAACCTTAAGCACAAGATTAAGACCAAAACCCGTGATCATCGGAAAAGAACATTCGTTTCATGAACTTGTTTACATCAACCAAGTGATATAAAAAAGGTATTTGGTGCATAAAACACCCAGCGTAGTAAACTAAGTCATATAGCCAAAATAAATGTTATCAAAATGACAAACTTTAGCAAAAACAATCTTTAAAATGGGCAACGACACTGTTAAACTCACTAGAAATGTCCACCATTTCAACACGCTCGTTTTGTGCAAAATTTTCGATTCGGTGATTGAATGGCTCTAAGCCATCGAAAATCATCAACATTAGCCCAATTCCATGTCTCGTCATTCAAATTCGTCTCTACAAGATCCTCCTCAATCCCATCATACTTCAAACAATATGGAGCAAACCTCACTCCCCTACATTCTTCAATTATAGGCCTGCTCCTCACCCTCAAATAAAAGTGACAGACTTTAGCCTTGTGAATCCGAATTTGATGCGAAGCTAATACAAAAACACACCGTCCGACATCCTCCATCAATACTGGCCCGAAAACCGGCCCAACATAAACCTTACAATCACATAATTTATTCACAAAAAGAGACCTTGAACACCCTTTCAGCCTCACTTCACAACCCTTTAATTCTATCAATGAAAATTCCCCAACTTGATCACTCCTATCGAATTTCCTCTCCAGAATCTCCCCTTGTTTGTCTCTAAAACCAGGAGAAGAATCCCGAAACCCAGACAGAGGGAGAGTACAATAGGTACAACAAAGCACCACCTTTTCATAGCACACATTCAGTCCTAACCTAAAAGGCACATAACAGTCCCCCACGATATCTCATCACCTCGTAACCCTGGCCCGGGGAGAAATTGCAGAACAACCACCCACAACGACAAACGCACACTCGTGTTCATCCACGTATCAACCAATGTACACAACAACACACAATTTGAGGAAAAAAGCTATGTAAATGCAGAAGCAAAGGCACAACTTCAAAATCTTCCAAGATTAACAAAATGTATATTTGTGAAACTATATTTCGTTAATCACAAAGGATTTTTGCCTTTTATTCATTCAAACATCGATCGATAGGGATAAGTAAAAAAAAAAACAAAAATCAAAATCTCCAAATATCCATTTTGTGATCTCAGCACAAAATATGTACAACCACAAAGCAAAATCACAGCAAATGCAATATCCAAATAACATGGAAAATTAAAACAAGGAAAATTAAATATTATTCAAAGCTTTGAGCAAGAAAAGATGGGTCAGATTTAATATTACCCTCTTTAACTTTCTGTAAAGCTTCATAAAGAGGCTTTTGATGACTCTTCTTCTAATACTGCAACAATCACCAGAAATATTCAACAGATTATGAAGATGTCACATAACATATTTGAAGTATAAAATCCAATCTATTTATGATGACTAAATACAATCGAACGAACAATCGATTTTTTTACCAATGCACCACACTACTACTTGCACACCATATCGACCGAATCGACTTTATTGAGGAATCGAGGATTTCAGAATGTAATCAGAAAACCGAATTCGTATCATGGAAATAACGAAAAGATGAATGAAACAGAGGTTTCATCTCAGAAGCAGGAAATGAATAAAAGAAGACATAAATCCTCAGTAACAAGCTTGCACATCACCAAATTACACACACTGAAATTGCAAATCAATTGAACCCCAAAATCAACAAAAAAATAAAAAAAAACCCAAAATTAATTACCTAGAAACACCGGTCTTCACTATAATACCATAGCCAATTCATACAAATCAGTAAAGCTGCACAAATAACCAAATTTTCAGCACAAAGTCAAAATGCAGAACCAATACACAGAGCCAAGGGAAAAAAACCCACCGCTGAGAAGATTTGCAATGGGAAAAATGATTTCTGCCTCTCTTCTTCTCTGTCAAAGCAGTCCATCTCCACAGATCGTATGTAGAGAGAAAAGGACTGTAAACACGGAAAATTTATCGACCTCACGGGTTGAAGATTAGTTGATGTTGAGACATCATCGACCTCAGTTTTTCATCATAGGTCTCAGAAATTTGTAGAGATCAAAGGTAGACCTTGCCTTCACGGACCTCCTTAGCTTGAAATTGGGCATTCAAACAAAACACCGGCGTTGAGGCTTTATCAGAAGTCCAGGAGTTGCAGAGGTTGCTACCTCTTTGTTAGAGTCGTATATCGGAAGAAGTAGAGTCATCGAAACCAGATCGGTTTCTTCAATAGAGAAGATGACTCATGGAAGAGGAAAGGAGCACATAGAGACGTTAGGAGCTTGAAGGCTTTTCAGATTATCAGAGAGATGTTTGCTATGGTAGGTAGATGGATAAAGCTCTGTTGGATACAGAGGAGGGAAAAGCAGTGCGCATTTCTCATTCAGAGAGGATGGCGGTGGTGGGTTAGAAGTTGAAAACGACGTCGTTTCCGAAAAAAAGGAAAAAAAGAAAAGAAAAGGACAGACTTTAGCGACGACCAAAACGTCGCTAAAGGTGGACGACCAAAAAGGTCGCAAAAAGCCGTATGCAAATTTAATATGTATACTACTATGTATGATTAAGGAAAATATATAATTTGGAATTTACTAGAGATATAATTTGGAATTTACTGAAGAAAAATATATAATTTGGAATTTACTAGAGATATACTCCCTCTGTCTCATTTTATTTGTCATGTTTGACTTTTCACACAGATTAAGAAAAGTGTAGTTAATGCTTTAAATCATATTAAATGATCTAATATTTTTACACTTACGCCTCTTTAAGTCATTGTTGAAAGATTTAACGCTACACATTTTTTAATATAAATATTGTAAAGAGAAAAAGGTATTTGAAGAAATTTAAGAATTAACGATAAATTGGGACGTTTATTTTGGGACAAACCAAAAAGGAAACATGAACAAATAAAATGGAACGGAGGGAGTATCTATTAATTACATTCATGCATTAATTACATCATGAATACCCCCTTGTATCTTGTGCTTTGAGATTGATAGAGACATCTAGGAAAATGAATGAACATGTAGAAAAGTGTAAGCTACCTATAGAGAAATTTGTAGGACTAATCTTTACACCGATAAATACTCATTGTATTGACATTAATTTGAAGGCAAAACAAATGAACAATAAATTATCTAAGTGTTCGATCGATCTCTTCAAAACATTCTCCTTCCGTTTCTTTTACTAATTAACACCGTATACGGAAATATCATTCAAAAGCTTTCAATGAAAAGGGATTTATATTAATACACACATCACTTCACAAACGTAATTAATGAATAAAATGGTTTAAACAAGTAACTTGATCCAAAAGTAGAATGATAATTTACGTACACATGGATAATGATAGGTGACTAGGTGTTCTTTCAAAAGTTTACATAAATTTTACGTCTTTATCATATCACCATTTATTTTTAATTTCAAAAGAAAACTAAAGAACATGAAAACACTTACAACTACATGATGATATTGAAGTATATTTTATGCAAACTTTTGGAGATACATCTATCATTATCCTTTACGTATACATACTCCATATCATTAAAAAAATTAAAAAAACACACTGGGCCAAGAGAATATGCATGGTTCTCAACTACACAAATTAAAGCACCAATTTAATTTTTTTTTTCTTGCACTTTTTGTATATATATAAATGCACTAATGACAATAATAATATGAGATGATCCATGTTCAAACAATTCCGCGATGTGAAATTTTTCTACACATCATCAAGTCACGTATATATGTAGACAACATTAACTGAAAAGACTTCTTTACAAACTACACAGTATATCTTTTCTTTATTTTAATTAATTAATAAATCTTCAACCTAGTGAGTTGAGAAACATGGAAAAAGGCATCAAACAAAGGCCCCTCTTCTTCAATTCAACGCTTCCAAATTTTGTATTTTTGTTGTTCTTCTTGCTACTTCCTTCTTCCATTTCATGCTCCATATCATCACAATCTTTTGCCTAGCAAATTAAATCACCAGGAAAAACAAATGAACCAAAAAAAAAAAAACCCCAACACTTTAGATATATAAAAATCAATCATAGTATGTCCAAACAAAACGATAATTGTTTTGAATAATGATACGAGCACAATCATTATGTCATAATGAATAACACAACTAAAACTTTTATCTGATCATGAACAATGATCCTACATCATGATAAAATCTAGGAGATTGTGTTGCAGCACTTGTTGTGATACAATTACTCAAACTGTTTTTACCAAACCAAAAATATATATATATAAAAATCCCGTAATCACCCCGCCAATCATGGCCATGTGCACTACTCAATTAGTTACCTTTAACACAGAAGTCAACGAAAATATACATGCCGAACTTTAAAAATATATAATCAATGATTTTGATAGCTACGTTCCTGCGTCTCAGTTTCCTACGGCAGTTAGTAGTAGATAACAAAAGTGTGTTCAATTTTTTTTATTTTTATTTTAAATAATAGAACAAAGTAATATATGCCCCTATCTAATTTGCATTGACTCGTGATCCAGTTTTACATGTAAAAATGAAGTTTATCAATTTCTCCAAAGTATAATGACACATAAGTTTCATAAATGACCCTGAAACAAATTCTCAAACCAATAGGATTTAAGAGATTCATGCTGAACCCATGTATGTAGTTAATACAAAAAACCAATAATATTTTTTTCAAAATGTTTAAAAATTTGGTCCAAGACCATATATCCATCTAATTACGTACCTTTGGGCTGCTGACAGGAGAGGAAGCAGTATCTTCCAAATCCAAAGTGCAAGAATATTTCTTGGTTTTGTGTTTCTTGACATTCAATCTCTTTGGAAACTGGTGGTGCAGGACTGCCGCCTGATCATGAACTTGTTTGCAGTTTGGAGAAGCAGCATCAGAAACAAGAGAAGGACTAGTAAAAGAAGAATCATCATCTGAAAAGCCACCATTTTTTCTTTGGTCTGATGAAAATTCTTCCAAGTATTGAGTCCATCCAGACTCCTCCTCATCATGCTCTGATTTTGCTGCTGTTTCTTTAGAATTTCGACCACAAAAATTATCAACAGATGGATCCAAAGGACCATCCATGATGATGAAAGATTAGGCGGAGAAAAATATATGTGGATTATGTTAATTTCAAGTTGGAGATTAGGTGCATTTTTCACATAAGAAAGGAATAATATGGAAAGGAATATAGACATATATATATATATATATATATATATATATATATATATATATATATATATATACATGACTGAAAAGAAATGTTCCAACCAAACACATTATCATCACTTATTATTAAATGTTAATATATATATATATATATATATATATATATATATATATATATATATATATATCATAATTTATTTTTGTCATATTTTCACCCTGCAAGTTATTGGTGGATTCCTTTCTGTATTCTTTTGCTATGCTCAAGGACAGTGCCAGAAAATAAATGTCGGGTGGGTTAAACTTATAACAGTAAAAAAAGTGTTTAAGATAATAAGTATTTTTTATGTAATAAAAGACTGAAAGTTAATCCCGAAAACACTCAAATGTTGCTTATTAATTCATTAAGAGTTGATGGGTCTGGTTGTTTGCAATCATAAATTGAGCTCTTTTAACTTTTTTTTTATTTAAAGAAGCGGTGAAATCTATTCAGAAAAAAAAAAAAAAAAAAAAAAACAGTGAAATTTAGCTTGAGGATTCCCGGTCATTCAACAAGTAAAGAAGATGACGTAGTGGGCTATAGGTGTTTGATGGGCTAGGTCACCAGTTTGGGTTATTGTGTTGGGTTATATAGGCTACTTATTAAAATAATTGGGTGGGCTTAGCACACCTGAGCACAAACTATAGCTCCGTCTTTGGCTATGCTGTTATTGGTAGGATCAATCTCTGTCTTTTTTGTCATGTATTCTTTTACATAGTATTAGTCGGGTTGGTTTAAATAAATACTAAGCCAAATCAAACCAAATTATTTGGTTCGGGTTGGTTTCGGGTTCGGCTGGGTTGGGTTTCAAATTTTAAGCCGTAAGAAATGTATATCAAACTTCCATGTTACCAAATCCATACAAGTATTCCATCGAAATTCAAATTTTAAACCACATGTCCATAGTAATAACCACAAACCAACCCCACAACATTCGGGTTGAGTCAAAAACCAACCCAATTTTTTTTGTTTCAATACAGTTGGGTTATTTCAGGTTGGTTCAGTTTGGGTTTTGGATTAGTTTGGTTTATGGGGTTTTTTTGCTCAGCCCTAATTTTTAGTCAGATCTTTTCGGTACATAATTTAATTACAGTTCCATTCTTTGTTTTCTATCATATATTTCCAGTACACATATGATGCACTCTTAGCGATACAAATTTTTATAGTATGCATATCACAGTTTCCAAATTAATAGTAAGGAACTCTAAAAATTTGCTCAGTGCCTTTCTTAGCTCTCCTTTGATATTTAGACACTCCTTATTTGGCATTCGTGCTCATTCCTATAGTTGTTATGTTTGTCAGATTCAATTCGGAGTATCAGGAAGGCGGAGAAGCAATGCTTGGCCCACTACCTAGATAGATTTTTAGATAAAACATGTGGACACACGTTTTCCTAGAGAGAGAGAGAGAGCAATGGTCATAATATTCCAACGGAATGTAAGTGGGAATAGGTTATAGGTTTTCAAGAAGGTGAATAGTTAATTACGTCTGTTGATATTTATAAGATGATGTAATAACGATGGCATTGATCATAACAACAGTTGAATATCGTGATACGTGGTTATTATTAAAATTATTATATTTATTATTATGATTTTCTAGTTTCTGGTTTTTCAGCAGAAGGCTTCGTGATTTGAAATTTCTCTTCGGATCATGGTCGAACGATTCAGATCCGGGTAATTGGGTGAAATCCGGGTCGGGGCGTTACAAATACTCCATGAATAATAAGTTTGTGCTGAAATGGAATGGATTTCAGGATCTTAAAATCAAACGATCATTAGTGTCCCAAAATACTTGAAGTGTGAATCCGGATTATCGATGTTGGACATCTTAGTGGTATCAATTATATTTGGTTTGATCACAGAGGACTTAATCGGATTTAATGTGATGATCTCATAGTGATTCCATAACGAGAGAATCAAATTTAATCACAAGAACACAATTTATGGTATTAATCTTAATCCTGATATGATTAGAGACTCATGCCTTTCTCGGGGTGATGTTTGATGCGGCATTAACGTTAGCCTTATGATGCTTTCTAAAAAAAGGTCCACATTCGTGTCATTCAAAGATCAGTATCCAGAAATATAAATCACAAAGATGAAGTTAATGTAAGGAAATCCAGTGAAAATACATAAGAGATGACAAAGGCTATTACCTGATCAATGATTCAAAGGATCGATCGATGCATCCGATTTGGATTATGATTGTGCGATAATTAAATAAGGATTAATTTTTATGTTTACTACAGTGTGTTGTAGTGAAATTAATATTCGGGTAATTGTTCATTATGAATAAAATCAATATCTTAATCGTTATTTTACTAGGAAAAAAGATCTTCTTCCTACCCCAAGCCAAATGACGATGTCAGAAATCATCAATGATGTTACCACGTAACAATCCGGGTAATTGGGCTTCTTGAAGATAACCCAACTATTTAACTGGATAGTTTTGTGAAGAATTATAACTGAGTCAATGAGGATTGACTGCATATGTATATAGAGAATTTGGGATCAAACTATTAACATTGTTCTGATTTGTTTGGATAATGATCATTTTATAGGCATTCCTCACGGTGGAGTTGATTGTGCTGCCATTGAAATCGTGGTTAATGACAAGAAGGAGTTATAATGGCAGTAAATGTGTACTCATGACCCTGTACGCGTGAATCATAAGACCGTTATGAGATCATGGGTTAAAGTATTGTTGACTACATAACTGTTGTCTGAGTTCGTTGTAGACATGTACCAAACTGTGATTCCTTGACGAAGGTGAACCTGCACCATGTCTGTGGTTCGAGCTGGCAATTATCTTATTTCGAACTAACCATATGATACATATGACGACCTGCGCCATGTCGATGTATTATGAGCGGTCTGCACCACGTAATGGCCTTTTTGCTGAAGAAATGATACAAACACAACGAAAAAAACAACCAATCGACACAATGATGATCTACACCATTGATCATTGTGGGATCTATCTTGATTGATCCAGGTCCCACAATAATCGGTGGTGTAGATCATCGTTATGTCGATTGATTCATGCATATTTTCGTTATGATATATCATTATTCTTTGAGATCAAAGTCAATCTAAGGCTCGATGTGGTGTTGAACTCGTACCATTTTACTTAGAAGTTCCAACTGAATCTATGAGCGCCCCGTGTATGAGGTCGGGTCATACCCACATAAAATCCCTTATCCCTTGGGTATATATACCCTAACACTATTTTTTGTTTTATAACTATTGGATTAATAATAGTCAAAAAGAGATGTACCGGATGGGTATTAATATAATCTACAATTTCTGACATATAATAATTTTATTAAATTGTGTGGAAACTCTGCAATGACTTACGTTTAGAGTTGGAGGAAGTATATATATATATACACATCACATTTTCAAGTATAAGATACCGCGATACAATAAAGATAATAACACGTCTACACCATTCGAAGTACATAAAAAAATAAGTAACAACACAATTTTAATTAATTAAAAAACAAAAATTCGACAAAGCAAAAACTCTACATCCGTTGATTATCAATTCGATCTGTATCTCTTAAGCAAAACATAGAGTGTAAATCTGTAAAAAAAAAAATTATACAAACGAAGACATCATTATTTTATAGGTAATATGCAGATTTTCTTTCTTTTACTGACAGATAGAAGAACATTGCTTTTCTACCCCTTTTGCATGCATGTACAAGTGTCCATATTTTCTTTCTTTTTATCGACTTATTATTTCTATCCCCTTAGCATGCATGTACAAGTGTCAGGGTCACAATATGTGCGGACCCCACCTCAGAGAATCACAACACACCCACCCCCTCCATCTCCCTTTTCCTCTTTCCCTTACAACTATTTATATCCCTTGCGCGCACCAGTCTATTCGAAATCACAATCACCTTGCTTCAATCTCCATTTTTTTTTTTTTTTTGGTCTCATTCGGGTAAATCTTAGCAATTTAAGAGGTGGTTTCAAATTTCAATAGAGATACCATAAAGGTATGATCTTTAAGAATTTGTTGCAGTAATTGTTAGTTCAACTTTTTTTTGTTTTTAAAATTGAATTATTTACATAAAAATAATTTCACGTGGCTCTTGTTCCATAACCATCGCACAAGCTTTGTAAATGACAAAAAAATTGTATCAATTTTTTTATTATTTTTTATTATTTTTTTTTTTGTAATTTTGAAAAAATTTAACTCGACTTTTCTATATAATCCTTAGTATTTTATAGGTCCTGGATTAAGTAATTGGACCACCATTTCATCAATTTAAAATAACATGATTGGTGTTTGATTTATAAACACAGGTGACCACAAAAAAATCACTTAAATTTTATTGGTTTGGATATCCAACTAGGATTTGGTCCAGGACCATAGTAAAATTTATGCATAGTCCTTTGTTTTAATCATAGAAATAATAGGAACAAAGAAAAATATGAGAAAATGAAATGTAAAATAGAACATAGAGATTTTTTTTCTCCTTCAAAAAAAAAAGTTTTATTTTTATTTTTATAATGTTTGTGCACTAAATCTTTGAAAGTGAATTTCAGAATATTTTTGGACAGCAACATGGCGCGACACCTGAACACAAATCAATTAATACCGGCGGACATCAGTGAAACAAGAGAAAATCATAGGAGGATTATTTCTAATGAGCAGGTTAGCACGTGTGATGAACTCTTTTTCGCCCATTTGAATTCAATTTTCTTTTGCTTCGATTTAATAATTACGTTGACGGAAGTGTTTTACATGTAGTTATTATTGTTGTTATTATTATTATTATTATTATTATATTATTATACATTTTCCTGCTAGCTTTTAGTATCAATACAATGCCTAGATAAACTTTATCCACGACCTCCTGGTTCAAAGCGGTCACATTTTTGGATGGTGGTGGATGATATCTAACTAATAGTACGGTGGGATACGTCATGCTGCTACTAAAAACGCGAGGGCACGTCCTCCTAATTAAAGAAACGTGAGCATGTGTCTTATAGTGGGGTTTATAGTGTTAAACATAAGGTGGTCAAAGTTGGATGGTGGTGCATGGATGATATGTAATTAATTGTGGTATACGTTTTGCTAATGCTAAAAAACATGAATGTGTACTCATTTAAGAAAAAACGTGAGGGTGCATCCACCTGATAAAAAATGTGAGGGTGTGTCATGTAGTAAGGTTTATAGTTAACATGGGATAGTCAAAGTTGGATGGTGGTGGATGATATGTAATTAATGGTGGGATATAATTTGCTAGTGCTAAAAAACATGAAGGTGTACCCACCTAAGAAAAAACATGAGGGTGTACATCCGGCCACCTGATAATAAATGTGAGGGTGTGTCATGTACTGAGGTTTATACGGATGTTCAAAGTTGGATGGTGGTAGATGATATGTAATAAATGGTGGGATACGTTATGCTAATTCTAAAAGACGCGAGGATGTACCCACCTGAGAAAAAACGTGAGAGTGTACCCACATGAGAAAAAACGTGAGGGTGCATCTGTTAGTAATACCATCCAATGGTGAGCGATTTTATGGATCTAGATACATAATATATACGTAATAAAACAACTAGATCTATATCTACAAGGGGTTGTAGACATACCTATTGGATCTCTAAATCCAATTCGAAGAACCGCAACAAGAAGATTGAACAATGATGTGAAGAGCACCACGATCTTCCGTCACGTGTGATCCAAGAACTCGGTGGAAAGGAAATTTCGTCTCGAATCCTTCCGATATATGCTATGGAAAATCTCCAAGATTCTCCCTTAACTCCCTTGGCGAAAATTTCTTCCTCCTCTCTAAGAGGTGGAACTCGAAAATATTGTGTGTGTTAAGGCCAGAGAAATCTCTTTATATAGGAGAGTAATCTTGTCATCCAAGGATTAAATAATTAAGAGATAATTATTACATTAACCCTTTTTCCAAATAAAAATAAATAAAATAATTATCCCAAACAAATTAGGATAAATCATATTATTATCTAATATTTCGCTTAATTATCATTTAACAAATAAAAGATAAATCGCATATTAAACAATTATCAAGAAAACAAATTCTTAATAATTAAATAATATAACATGCGCACCTTTTCCTTCAAATTCAAAGTCCACGCATATTTGACCAATTTGGGTCAAAATTGGTCAACACACTAATTAGTGAAGTCATTTGTAAAATGTCTTTTCCAGTGTATTTAATTATTTAAATTTCAACTAATTTAATAGTCCACTAAACAATTAATTCACATATCGTTTTAATAAAGTCCAAAAGAACTAAATTAATATTATTGGATTCGACGTCCGGAATATTTATCTTATATTAGGAGCAAGCGTCGGAATAATGACTGACTAATAATCGTAATTTCCGATAAATCAAATAAATAATTATAGAATAATTATATTCGATAAATCAATCACGGGAATATGCCACCATAATCCCCGTGATCGCACTCCTCCGATTAAAAGATTATATTTATCTCTCACGAGAATAATAATAAGCGTCATTGATATAATCATTACATATGGATTAATCCTCCATAGAATATTCATTCTAAATCGGGAAGTTACCGTTAACCCTTTCTAGAACCTCTTATCCTTATTTACCATTAACCCCCCAGTGATCAATTAATTCATACAACTCACCTGGTAGCTAATCGAGTGTAATATGAACTCGCGATCGATCGGTTTTAGGATTAACAAATAAGGGAGCGTTCTATCTCGCTTCCATAAATGGAAGGAATGGATTCCGTATCCGTGATAACACGGACTACTCACTCAATCCAAGACAATGCCAAGATGGGGTAATTCGCACCACAGACTCGGTGTAATCCTTAACCGTCAAGTCAAACTTCATGCGATTCAAGCGGTTGGTCGTGATCACCTCCGGATTAAGATATATCCATAAATATGATCATCCATTGATTCGATAAGACTTCTCGACACGGAATTATATCGTGAACTCTAATCAAATCGGTCCAAAATACTTATATGATATATCATCATATATAAATGCCCCATTAGGTTCTCTTAACCGAAAGTCCGGATAAGACAATCACACCAATCGTGTTGCAGGCATTATTAATAGCACGTTAAAGGAGAGACCGATACTCTCGATTAACTTCACTATGGGCTAATTGTATTTTAAGTGCATCTTCACTAACTCAATCCTCCCGTGTATATACCATACTTGTTTGAGTTAAGTGATTACATAAACGATATACTTTGGGGTTTTAGTAGTGTAAATACTATTATCACATCGGTGATTATGAGAATAATAAATATGAATAATAATATCATTTCATTTATTAAATAAAACAATTTACAAAATTATTTCTTTGAGGCATCACCTAACAAAGATCCACCTGATAAAAAAACGTGAGGGAGTGTCTCGTAGTGAGGTTTTCAGTTAAAGTATGGTGCTCAAACGTATGTCTAAGGATTGCATTCATTAAGGATTTTTTTAGTGTAATAAAAAGTGTAGAAAAAATGAGAGATCAAATAATTAAACATGTTTCTTTAATGGGAAATGAGAGAGTTACTCCTTCAAATCTACATCATTTGTACACCCAACATAATCTTGTGGTTGTGATTGTTTCAAGTTTATTTTTTTATTTTTTATTTTTTTACAAGTAAAAAACATGTTGTGAGATAATGATGGTATAAAAATGGGCTGGTTCTTGTGTGGTGTCTCCACACGGTGTGGAGACACACACACCACACAATTTCATTTTGTCTTTAAACTGTGTGGTTCTGATCGTTTCACCCGTCACTTCACCTCAAAATCTCTCTCCACACAAGTATTTTCCATAAAAATGATGTAGAGAGGGAGTAGCTCTATCACTCCCATTTTTTTTTTAAGGGATATGGGTCCCAAAGAAAACAATATGGAAGATGTCAGGCAAAAAAGACTATAAGAAAATATTTTTGTCAAAAATGACATTTTATTAGTGAAAGTGAATTACATTGATTTTCAGCAGAAAACCAACGTAATTCACTTTCACTGATGAAAATGTCCTTTTTGACAAAAATCTTTTCTTATAAACTCCTGACATCTTTCTAAATGTGTCCTAATTGACAATTAAATATTTTTTTAATCCATTTAAACGTGATGCTCTTCAACTATATATATATAAATGATATTTTTGTATTTCATTCAAGCATTTATTAAATTTTACTTTTTCTTAATCCTTATTTATTAAGGAGAATTAAGGATAATGACATAATTTGGAATATTTCAATAACACGACAGCCACATATTTTTTTTATAGAGAAAATGACAACTCTTATAATTTCTATAGCCTAAAGTACAAAACTTAAATAAATAAAAAAATGGAAAAAAAGTAGAAAAAAATCGGACAGAAGGAAGCTCATCCGTCTTTTTAAACACTCATATATTTCAATCTAGAACTCCAAATTTAAAAATTATTTCACCAATTATTAATTTATCATTCTCTTTATTTTGAGACCACATTCAACATATTCCGATGTGATTTCAGAAAACCCATTGTTAATTCACTATCGATATTCATTGATTTTTGAGATTCACTTGGGATCACTGAGTGAATTTTGACAGTGAATCCCACGAAAAACGATGTAAATATATCGAACCAAGTCTCAAAACGAAGAGCATCAAAAAAATAAAAAAATCACTGAAACTTTTATCGCGTTTGGATATCTATATCAAAAGATATGAGCGATTGAAAATGAGGGAGGAAAGAGAAAAAAAACGGTTTCCTAGGTACGTGTGCTTGCAGGCGCGCGATTTTTTTTATTTTTTTTTTTATTTTTTTTATGTTTTGTGGCTATAAAAAATATAAAACTTTTTCTTCTCCCTATAAAAAAATATGTGGCTGTCATTTACTCAAGATTGGCAGATATATAATTGTCGGGATGCCCCAAAACATTAGGAAGAAGGCATTAGCATTAGAAAGACTACAGAGGCAATCCAGGCCGACTACAATACAAGTCATGAGCGATAGCGAAGCCAGATAGGCTTTTTTATGTCGAAAGCTCCAAAACTGGCTACACTCGCTTCGCACCTCTGTCGAACATTAAATCCTTGGTAGTCGACACAGTCCCTCGAACGCGTTTGGTCTGTTTTTTGAACAAGGTCTCTTGACTCTTGAGCTGCTAAGAATGTGGACTTCCTCTTAACATGTCGCTTTTACTATTCTAAATACTGTCACTATCCCTAATTCTCCTAATATTTTATATTACGCAATGCAAGAGGTCAGAAATCAGGTTGTTTCTGATTATCAAAAGAGCTTTTATCTTATGTGAAATTTAATTTATAAAAACCCGAAATGTCAGTAATATTAGAAAACGACTGTCGGTATATGATGGTCAGATACCCACAGCTGGAGTTATGTCTTTGAAAGCTCAGACAGATCGAGAGAATGTACAGACTCCTCAAGTGAAGGACGTTAAGCTAAGCCACTTTATTGCAAACTGAGACGAGAGAGTACTGCATTTAACTATGTGTATTCTCGCTATGTGTATTTAACTTTATATTTAAATTAAAAGAGAACTTAAAAGGTTCCTATTTTTCATTTTGAATATTAATTCTATGTATATATAAGCAGGCTACTGATCCGAATAATAAGGTTGCAACAGCAAGTTCTTCTGGGGTTAACCAGCTGGAGTCAAACAAAAGTACTGCCCGAAAAAGAAAGCCATTTTATCGTCATACAGCCCAACACATCCAAGAAATGGAATTGTAAGCCTCCTTAAGTGTGTGTGTGTATATATATGGCGCAGTAGAAACTATATTTGGAAGACAAATTAAGTCAAAATTCATTAGGGAATTTTAAGAGTGATTAATTTCGTGCTAACTACAAATATAGTTTACATATTGATTTTTTCGTCTCAGGTGCTATAATGAATGTCCCCACCCGAGTCGCGAACAAAGGGAAGAGGTGGCTCGTAAACTTGGTTTAGATCCTCTCCAAGTTAAATTTTGGTTTCAAAACAAGCGTACTCATATGAAAGTAATGTTAAAAAAAAAATTATTCATTCATATTCATGTAGTATATGTTTTCTGTTTACATTCCATAATAAAGTAAAGTCAATTAAGTTAAAACTTAATTGATTGCTTTCCAATGTTGGTTTAATTAAATCTTACTTTTTTTTTTTTAAATAAACGGAACAGATTAACGCCATTCGTGCTGAAAACGAAAGGCTACGAAACGCTATTAGTCCCAATGCCAATACTTCTGGCTCTAACAGCGTTGGCAATTCAAATGAGCCAAGGTTGGAAAGTTCGAAACAAAAGGAAGAGGTATTGTTATACACAACTATACTCCTATACATACGTACAATTATATATATATTGATAGTATATATACATACAATGCCAATACTTCATGCTCTGACAACCTTTGATCAAATTATTGTCCAGAATAAGCGTCTAACACCGGGAATTCAGGGATGTTCTGCCTTAGTTCCGGCCACCACCGGCTGTACTACTACTTTAGTTTCCATTGCTGATGGTACTACGCCACCGGGATTCGGTCCAGTACCAAGATTACTTGGAAATATTAATTTGAAATTGTTAGAAGAGATACATAATTCAATAATCGGACAAAACAGGGAGAATATTCCATTTATTGTAAAGATTGCAAGTGATGCAATGGTGGAGCTCTTAAGAAGTAATGAACTGGAAAAGTTTAACAGGGGATGTTTAGAGTATACATTTGAGCAAATATTGCCATTGCCGATACCTATTGGATGGAAACTCGAATCGTCACGGGACTCAGTTGTTGTGAACATGTCTCACCTTACTGTGGTCGAAACGTTTATGAACGTTGTAAGCTGAATCTGATCCTTAACATGAACTTTTCATTTGTTTATGCATATTTATGTTAATTAATTAATTTACATCTATTTTTTATTCCCTGTCTTATTTTCCTTGTAATTAATCAGGAAAAGTGGGCATCTGTGTTCAGCAACATTGTGTCCAGGACTATGATACATGAACAGATCATAGCTGGTACTGAAACAACATTCGACAAAACTCTGCAGCTGGTAGTACTCCTTTCTCATTTATTTCTAAAATCAAATTATATAAATATGCAAACACTTTGTAGTATTAATGATGCTAACCTTGCATTATTATCCTTATTTCATTGTTTTGTTAATGTATTTAATGAAGTACTATTAGTTTTGACTTTTGATATATACTATACATTTATAGAACTAATCAAGATAATTGAGGAAAAAAACAATAGAAATACTACTGTTGTTTATTGTTTTAAATACAAAGTGAATATGGAAAGTACGTTTATATTAATTGATGTATATATATGCTGCAGGTGCTTGCAGAATATCATACGAAGATGACGCCAATTATTCCCACAAGGAAGAGCGTTTTCGTAAGGTACTGCAAAAAGGTGAAAGAGAGAATATGGACAATAGTTGATGTTTCTGTTGACAACCTCCTCCCATCCACGGCTAAACCCTTAATCAGATGCCGCCGAAGGCCATCCGGTTGCATAATTACTGCATTGCCAAATGGTTACACAAAGGTGCTTCATTGACTTTTTTTTTTTTCCCGATGATTTAGCTCAATAGATATACAGATTCCTTGCAGTACAATAATATCTTTCGTGTGTTACGCACATACAGGTAACCTGTATTGAGCACGTGGAAGTGGATGATGAACCTGTTCATCCATTAGCCCGACACATCCTCGACACGTGTCTTGTATATGGAGCAGGACGTTGGGTTGCCGAGCTGGAGAGGCAATCTGAAAGACGAGTAGAGACTATAAGCAATCCAGGTGAATACGACCCTAGTGTAATAACAGGTAAAAATTAATCAATTTCACTAATTTTAAAAGGGTCTTGGATTAAAACCAATAGACTTTAAGATAAAAAGTGTTTTGATTTTTGTTTGTAGGGTTCGAAAACCTAGAAAATATAGGCAATATTTTGCGGCTATCTGAAAGGATGGTACAGATATTTTGCGGTGGAATGACAAATTCAACGGCCTATGACTGGACAAGATATACTGGAGATGGAGTTGATAACATAAGGATTATGACCAGGGAAGTGAACAATGGAAAATATGTTGCTGCTTCAATCACCTTTTGGCTTCCTGTGTCACCTGAACTAGTTTTTCAATACCTTCTTGATGAAAGAAATCGTCCCATGGTAATACAATTATTTGAATGCCCCTTTCAAAAATCATGAGGAAATTTTAAAATATATATCTTTGGATAAAAATAGTTTGTTTTATGTACCCTTATTTTTAATGCTACATGAGAATAACCCTATCAAAATACTCGATAGGGATGAGCGATTTGGCGATTCGGGACGGGATATATTGTCGTGAAGGTGGGTTATGTTTCATTGAGGTCGGATTAAAATAACACGTCCACCAAATTTTATCACTCGGACGAAATTAAAAATTCTGTTTTTTTTTTTTTTTTTTGCTGCATCTTCTTGATTCCCTTCATGTCAATTTACATATTAATCCCTCCGTACTTGTCTCCTTCATCAACAAAGTATCCGTTTACAGCATTTCCCCCAATCCAATGTCAATTTATTTCCCCCAAACCATTAGTTCGAAATATTGCGGAAAGAAGATTCAGCTGGTGGAGGGATTATGTCGTTAATTTACATATAAGGGGAAGAAGTGGGAGGGAGGATGAAGGAGTAATTTGTCTATAATTTTCTGCCATTAAAATCCCAGGTCGAAACCGTTTTTGAGACCTGACGTTCAATGTCGTGATATTTAGTGTGTTTTGTTATATACATAAAAAAAAAACGACAGCCGTAATATTTAGTCCGAATGTGTGAAAATTGCTCAAGACGTGTTATCAAGAAGATGCAGCTCCCTTGCCACCATTGCTGCCGGGTCGAAGCTTTTTGACCAAATAATTTCTTCCGTGAAGAAAGCGATGTTTTTTAATTGTAAAAAAAAAGAAAAAAAAACAAAACAAAACAATTTCAGGACGCGCGTTAAGAAGCGCATCGAGTGAAAATTTTCATCGAGGGCGTGTTATTTTTGTCCGAAACGATGAAAAATAACCCGTCCGCGTGATATTATATCGCGTCCCGAACGTCAAAATTCTGCCGTCATTGAGGATATCTTGTAAGACTTAAAAATAATGGTATATAAAAAAAACTATTTTTACCCAAAGGTATATATTTTCAATTCCCCCAAAAATCATCCATATATATTCATCAATTCAAATTCTTTGTTTAATCGTGATTCGGTATCTTGATATTCAATTGTACAGTGGGATCGACTCTCAAGAGGAGGTGTAGTCGAAGAGATTACACACTATACAAATGCGCAGGAGGCAGGCAACATTGTCTCCATTCTGAAGGTAATATTAAGGAAATCTAAAGGGTCTGTTTAGACATTTAATTATTCGAATTTATTCTTTTGCACTAATGTTTGTGTGTACTGTTAAAATAACAGACCAGAAACAAAGAGTCCATGGCTGACTACATAATCTTACAAGAAACGAAAACCGAGCAAAGATCATGGTATTTAGTTTACGCACTGGTGACCGAGCACTCTGTCAAGGACTTGTTGATGGGAAAACACGATAATGTTGCTATCTTTCCCGGTGGTTTTAGTATTCAACCATGCAAACCACCACCACCACCTAATGTTGCTGAGACTTCTAATCAAGCAGATACAACAACAACCGGTACGCTTCTGACTGTTGGATTTCAAGTTTTGATAAATTCTCAACAAAATTCAAATGCTGCTGCTGCGGTGGACTCGATGAAGACGGTGACTAATATGGTAGGTGTCACCATGAAGAATGTTAAAAGATGTCTTCTCAGAGCAAGGAAATAAGGCTTCATGATCATCTTATATTTCTCAATTTAGTTTTCAGGAAATTCTCATGGCTGCTGCTACCAACATTACTGCAACAAAACAGGCAGTAATCCTTAATTAGGTACCATTTAGTTTTAGGTCCTTACTGATTAGTTCCAAGTTATCAGACAAGAATTAAGAATTTTGGAATCCACACTTGCCTTATCTTGAATTTTGGTCTGACTGTACTAAAAACTTTGCATGATAATCATTCTCATAATCAGTTTCAGCTGGCAAATATGATCCAGCAAGTATATTTGCATGAAACTTGTATCTAATTAAGATGCATAAAAGTATGCTTCTTTATAGTATTTGAAGGAGATACCGTAAATCATTTATAAACTTTATTTTAGAGATTTCAACAGGAAAAATAACACTGCAGAAAATACTCTATTTTTTACCATAAAACACAGATTCTGTAAAAAAAAAAAAAAAATTACATCTACCACATTCATCCAAATTCTGTAAAATAGAGCATCTGATGCATTTAATCTTGGATAGAGATTCTTAAAACTAGAAAAACATGTAATTAATACTGTAAAATAGAGTATTCGCTAAGATGATCTAATGTGAGTGCTCTTATAGCATGAGCGTTCCAAGATGATACAATATGTCTAGTTTTCAGTATATAATTTTCTAGCTTACATAATCTCTATCTTAGATACAATGTATCAGATTCTTCATTTTACATAAAGCGATAAACATAAAGGAAAATTTACAGAATCAGGATGAATGCGGTAGATGTAAAGAAAACTTACATAATATGTATTTTATAGAATCAAATGATGAATACGTTAGATGTAAAGAAAATCTTACAGAATCTGTGTTTTACATTAAAGTGTATGGTGTAGCATTAAGTTTCCTAAATCTTGAATGTTGAAATTTTTAGAATACATTTTTAAAAGATTTATAGTATTTACTGCAAGTACTCTTAGGTATTATATAGTACAAAATTTATGACATTTAATCTTCTTTTTCTAAATTGTGTGAAAACTTTACAATGACTTAGAAAATCACCAATGTCTAATTTTACTGCGGTGTGAGAGTTACAAGCTATTGTTCTCTACGCAGCTAGCTTCTTAGAGGGACTACGGTCTTTTAGGCCGCGGAACTTTGAGGCAATAACAGGTCTGTGATGCCCTTAGATGTTTGCCACTTCGTCGAGCTCATATTGAGTCGGAGGCGGTTGAGGAGGTCGTTCGGACATGCAACTAAGGGGAGCTAGGCCTTGAGCTAGGCTTCTTTTGGGGACGTCCTACTCATCGGGGCCTGGCACTTGCCCCGACGGCCGGGTGTAAGTCGCGCGCTTAAGCGGCATCCATTTTCGGGGCTAGTTGATTCGGAAGGTGAGTTGTTACACACTCCTTAGCGAGTTTCGACTTCCATGGCCACTGTCCTGCTGTCTTAATCGACCAACACCCTTTGTGGTATCTAGGTTAGCATGCAGTTGGGCACCGTAACCCAGCTTCTGGTTTATCCCGCATCTCCAGTTCTGCTTACCAAAAATGGCCCACTTTGAGCTCTTGATTTCGTGGCACGGCTGAACAAAGCAGCCACGCCGTCCTACCTGTTTAAAGTTTGAGAATACGTCGAGGGCATTGCGCCCCCGTTGCCTCTCATCATTGGCTTTACCTGATGGAACTCGCACACAAGCTCCAGCTATCCTGAGGGAAACTTCGGACGGAACCGGCTACTAGACAGTTCGATTAGTCTTTTGCCCTTATACCCAAGTCAGACGAACGATTTGCATCGCCAAGAACGTTGTAGGCCTCCACCGAGTTTCTCTCGGCTTTGCCCCTTCAGGCATAGTTCACCATCTTTCGGTCCCGGCGGTATGCTCACACTCGAGCCCTTCTCAAAAATCAAGGTCGGTCGGGCGGTGCACCGCTTTAAGGATCCCGCCAATCGCTTCATTACGCTTACGGGTTTACTCGCCCGTTGACTCGCACAATGTCGACTCTTGGTCCGTGTTTCAAGACGGGTCGAATGGGAGCCCACAGGCCAAAGACCGGAGCACGCAGATGCGAAGCATGCCGGCGCGCGTCTTTATCCCGCCACAATCGAAGCGACGGGCGTCTCACGCACATATTTACTACTGGGCTTTGGCGCCGCCTAATCCGCTGGCCAGTCCATGCCCCAAGTCGATCGGCGGACCGGGTGACAAGCCCGACTTCTGGAAGGGATGCATTTATTAGATTAAAGGTCGACGCGGGTTATGCCCGTTGCTGCGATGATTCATGATAACTCGACAGATCACACGGCCCTCGTGCTGGCGACACATCATTCAAATTTCAGCACTATCAACTTTCGATGGTAGGATAGTGGCTTACCATGGTGGTGACGGGTGACGGAGAATTAGGGTTTGATTCCGGAGAGGGAGCCTGAGAAACGGCTACCACATCCAAGGAAGGCAGCAGGCGCACAAATTACCATAAATGATGCCGACCAGGGATTGGCAGATGTTGCTTTAAGGACTCTGCCGGCACCTTATGAAAAATCAAAGTTTTTGGGTTCCGGGGGGAGTATGGTCGCGTTGGTCCACGCCTTGAGTCGATTGGCGGACCGGCTTGTCACTGTTCCACATCCGACTGAGTCTCTATGTGCTGTTAAAGTTTGTCATCGATGTGGCCTTGTGTGCGTGAAAGACCTAGCGGGTGCTCGTCGTTTCATGCGAGAGCAGGAGCCAAGATGGCCTTGCACGGGCCGTGGCCTTGTTGGCATGATAGTCGTGCACGAGCGCTAGGCCTATCGTGTGCCCTCAGTAGCATGTATGCTAGACAGAAGGGATTCCTCAATCCCAACAATAAGTCCAACATTTGTCCCAAGCCATGTCTAATAACTTCCTCTTGGTAGAGATTGCCTCTTTCAAGAATTTCACATGCTCTGGCATTCCGGTCAGAGTTTCTACCAAAGGTATATTCACTTGCAACTTCTTAAACATCTCTATAAACTTTGCTTCCGAATATGTTGGCTGTAAGCATAAAGTGCAAATTATGAAAATGTCCTTCACCTAACGATCACGGGATAGCATCTAGCAACACACCGTGACCCCCAATCATCGGAAGAGTCAAATGTGTTGAAATAATGTCCGAAACCCAATCGGGTTGGACCAGATCCGACCGGATCGGATCATTTCTACTATTGTGTGACATGTGTGCGAGTCAACGGGGGACGGACTGGGAACGGCTCTTTCGGGGGCAGAGCTTGGTTGAATTTCTTCACTTTGACATTCAAAGCACTGGGCAGAAATCACATTGCGTTAGCATCCGCAGGGACCATTGCAATGCTTTGTTTTAATTAAACAGTCGGATTCCCCTTGTCAGTACCAGCTCTGAGTCGACTATTCGACGCCCAGAGAAGTCCCCCGAAAGAGCCGTTCCCAGTCCGTCCCCTGTCCTGATTCTAATAACAGCCTTGATCAAAGCAGAATCCTCATGTTTATACTGATAATCCCACACATCAACACCCTTTAAGTACTCTTACTAACAGATGCACAGGAGGGAGCAACAAAACCAGACTCCACCTCAACATCAGTAGGAGCCACAACAGCAACTATATATGATTTTCAAGTAATTGTAGGTGGGTTACGGTGCCAACTGCACGCTAACCTAGATACCACAAAGGGTGATGGTCGATTAAGACAACATGACGGTGGTCATAGAAGTCGAAATCCGCTAAGGAGTGTGTAACAACTCACCTGCCGAATCAACTAGACCCGAAAATGGATGGTACTTAAGCACGCGACCTACACCTGGCCGTCCGGGCAAGTGCCAGACCCCGATGAATAGGAGGGCCGGCACGGCGGTCGCTGCAAAACTTAGGGCGTGAGCCCGGGTGGAGCAGGAGCCAAGATGGCCTTGCACGGGCCGTGGTCTTGTTGGCATGAGAGGCGTGCACGAGCGATAGGCGCCCTGCCGTGTGTGTTGAATCGCGAGAGGAGCCCGGATGGCCTTGCACGTGCCGTGGCCTTGTGGGCATGGGACTCACGTACAGCGCCAGCCAATGCCGCCCAATCAAATCAAGCATATGGAAAAGTAAGCTATCGCTTCAGTCGTAATTCAAAGACGCAGCTACAACAATGTATCATCATTTCAAGTTACTAATTACACTTTTTCTTTGCTTCAGGCTGTATTTTTGTAATATTCCGATTTTCGGGAAAGGGCAGACGTGTCATTTTGCGAAAACGAAATATTGTTGTTTCTTTTCTTTTAACGGAGTTAAGTAATGTGCTAATTATATATATATATATTTCAAGTTATATGTGTATGCAATTAAGGGATAAAAATCTGTTTTGGTTAACAAGGGTGTTTAAGGAAAAATGGGTTATTTTGGGAATAGGTATTTAAAGGAAATTTTACACTAAATTTCCATTAACCTAAAACACAAAACAAATCAGATTATCATCCCTGTCTTCCTTGTCGCGGCTTAGAAAAAAAAGAGTGAGCCAAAGAGTTTTTCATAATTCTGAGAGAAGGATTCATCGTTTTCAGATCAGACGAAAGGTTTAGAACCGTTGTGAAGGAAGCAACGATTTGTTATCAGTTGGTGGAAAGTGCAGCAGTTTTTCAGAGGCTTTTGGACCAGTTTTGCGGCTGCAAATAGGTAAGGAAAAACCATCTCTATGAATTCAATGGTCTTTTATAAGGTTTATATGAATTGTAAAGAGTTTTTGCTGATAGAAAGATGAGCTCTTTGGTTGATCAATGATCATAGAGGATAGGGTATGTTTAGATATGACTCTATGTGTTTCTGTGCATAAATTGCTGTTATTTTTGGGTTAGAAACTGATTTGGATCCAACTTGAAGATTTTAGGGTTCTAGTTGAAACCCAGTCGGACGGGCGCTAAGCTTTCTGTACGGACGCTGCGCTTTGGTCACATTTCGGACGGGCGTCTGGTTTCTCGGACGGGCGCCTCGAGGTGTTATTTTACATTCAGTTGTATTTGTTTTAGGGGGACGAGCGTGCTCGGGGAAAGTGGGACGGGCGCCCGGGCTTTTGGACGGGCGCCCAAGAGGGTTCCAGACGGGCGCCCATGTCTTTAAACGGGCGTTTGGTTGATGTCACCTTATAAGTACGTTTAATCATTTCTAAACCTTTAAACGTGATATGTTAACATTTGTATAAACTTGAACAAGCCTGAATTGAGCTTCGATTCGTTCGGTTAAAACACCGAATGTACTCTTAAAGGAGTTGAAGTTCGGATCCATCGGAAGAGCATGATAGGCTTGTGCTTTGATGAGTTAGCATTCATCAATGTCGTGTAATTGCTAGGACTTGTCCGTGTACAGTGGTCTCAGGGAGAGAGTAGTATGTGTGAGGAGATTATTTGAAAACACTTAGGTGGCTAGTTAATCATCCTAATAATCAACGTCTTGACTAGTAAAAGATTAAACAACATGTCTCTCTTGGCTAGGCATCGACTATATCGCGATGCATGTGCTTACCTCTGAAGGTGGAAGAACTCCGTGGAGTCAAAGACCATAAGTGCGGAGGACTCTCACGAGACGCAGCGAGCTATCTGAGTCTACTTATTTTAGTCTCCGTGGATATTGGTGTACTAATATGTTGCAAAAAGAGTGTCTCGAAGGTGGACGCGCAGAGTGCCCTTGAATGCGGTTGTAAATACGATAAGCTTAGTAAACGTTTAGTCAATTCATGTTGATGGACATGAAATGAACCATAGATTGAGTCGGTCTCACATAAACAACCAATCGATTTAAATATCTTTTCCTTATAAACTACGGTTGTTATCATAGCTTCTCTCTTTCTTATTAAGACGTTGTACTTACCTCAAATCATGTTTTCATGTGTTTGGGGATGAGAAGACGAATAGGTTTTCGAGGAGGAGTTCGACGACGACGTTTAATGGGCTTCGTTGAAGACTTATCATTTACCGCTTTACTTTTACATTTGGATTACTTTTGATACTTTTGAGGTAGACTTTTGGTCTTTCGAGGCGTGTAGTACTTTTCTTTTGGGATTTTCAGTACTTTCTCAAATGTAATAAGTTTACATTTTCGCTTTTAGATTCCTTTTCTATTCTTAAACGCGTTAGAAATTTTATACCCGAGTTTTTCTTCCGTTTCTTTAATTTGATCACGACGTAGTAGAGAACTACGATATAAAGTGAATTTACTTTTAATTTATACGCGCCGAACGTTCCATTTCCAGGATAAGGCTGGATTGTTCAGGAACAGGCATTCTAATTTTATGTACATCAAATTATGTAAATATATCTTTTTTTTTCTCGTATTAATGAAGCCATCGGTATTTTACGGTAATATGTTCTTTCTTTTCTGACATATAGGAACACATTGCATTTTTATCCGGGGCGGAACTAAGTGAGGGGTGGGGTGGTCTCAAGCCCCCCCAAATTTTGAAAAAAAAAGAAAAAAAAAATTATTGTATTAGTAGTAGTGTTAATATTAGTATGTTATGTGTCTTTTTCTTAAACAAAAGACCTTATATCCTAGTGGTTTAAGAACAAACCATTTTCAGTCTCCATAATTCTAGGTTGTAAGTTCAAATCCCACTATTTTTTTCTGGTTCCGCCACTGATTTCTATCCACCTAGTATACAAGTACAAGAGTCCACACCACTATATGTGCAGGCCCCACTTTAGAGAATCACAACCACCACCCACCCTTTGACCACTATATTTAAGGGTCCTACTTCTAGAGAATCATAACCCCTACCCACCTCTTTTCCTCTCTCACTAGAAGCTATTTATATATAGTGGAGGCCCCCAATTTAAAGAATCACAACCAGCACCTACCCCTCTGACCAGCCCCCACTTCAGAGAATCACAACCCTCAATCACCCATCTTCCTCTCTCACCGGAAGCTATTTACATCCACTGCATCAGTCTATTGCAATCACGGTCTTCTTGATTCAATCTACTCCTTTCTGTTTCATTCAGATAAACCTTAGCAAATTCAAAAGGTAGTTTCAATACAGATACCAAAAAATATAGACTCTTTGCAGAAATTGTTATCTCAACTTTTTGTGTTTGATTGTTTACATAAAAATAATTTCCTATGGCGCTCGTTCGATAACTAACACACAAGCTAGAGTTTCTGTCTTTTTATGTAAACGAAAAAGTAAAAAATTAATTGTTTTGTAATCTTAGATAATTTTAACTCGCCTTGTGTACAAGGTCCTTTAATTTATTCATAGAAACAAAACAATCCATAGAAGAGATAGAAAAGAAAATGTAAATAGAAGATTGAGGATTTTCTTTTTATTCATGTTTTGTACACTAAATCTTTGCAAGTGGACCCGGTTAAATTAATTTGAGGATGTTTTTTTGACAGCAACATGGCGCCACTCAAAATCAAAAATCAAATACCCGGGGCAATCAAGGAAACAAAAGATAATCCAGGGAAGATTTCTAATGAGCAGGTGAGCACGTGTAATCAACTCTTTGATGCTGATTTAAATTCTATTTAACGTCCTGATCCGAAAACCCGAGTATTTTCGAAGAAGGGACCGTTTGATCATGCTTTTGAGGTTAAATCTCATAACGCGAAGTCTTTCTAACCATTACATTTTTTTTTTTGCTATCTAATATATAATAGTCCCTTTTGTAATTAAATATATCAGAAGACAAATGAGAAAGATAAGGAGATTAAGGATGCATCAGCAAGTAACCCTGATGAATCGCAGAAGGACAATGAAAACTCCGACAGTTGTCGTGAGGATTCCAGTGAAGAAGAAGAAGAAGAAGTTGAATCTGAAAATGGCCATAAAAGAAAGCGATGTTATCATTATAATCCCTACCAGATCACTCAATTGGACACGTAAGCCTCTTAATTAATTAATTACCAGATTCCTACTCACTAATTATTAACAAATATCGACTTATTATTAATTTTACTTTTTGATTTTGTCTGATCAGGTTCTATAATGAATTTCCCGCCCATCGTCGTGAACAAAGGGAAGAACTGGCTCGTGAACTTGGTTTGGATCATAAACAAGTTAAATTTTGGCTCCGAAACAAGGTACCCATATCAAAGTAAAATACAGAAAAATCAATTCATTAAAAAAAAAAATTCCGAACAGCAAAGACATTTATTAAGATGGTGTGCTAGAAAAAAGTTTACAAAAGTATAAAACAAACATAGAGAGCAATAAATGAATACAAGTGTATCTTTTATATTAATCAGTTTGTCATTAGAGAGGCTAGAAGTTTACAACTTATATCGAATGCTTTCTGTAACGTCCGTCTCGAGAACCCGAGTAGTTTTGAAAAATAGACCGTTCGGTTATGCTTCAAGATTAAATCTCGAAACATAAAGCATTTTTAAAGCAATACATATCCAACACTAAATGCGAAAACTTAAACATTACAACTCGACTCTAACGTCACAACTGCTTCATTTCTCAATAATCTGATCAATTACATCTAACGCCCAAACTAAATTGTCTTGTACATCATAAAGAAAATGCCAATACTTTAATGCGTAGAGTAGGAAGAATGAAAAAGATCTGAAAATGGGAAAAAAGAGAAGAAAAAAATATAGGTTGAAAAGACACGCAGCGTGCATTACACGTGTTACTACGTTTGGTTGTAAGAACATGTAGTAGCACACGAAGAATACGCGCTTTGGCGTTTTTTCTCGACTCATTATCTTTTTTAGCATCTTTTTCCTCATTTTATCAAAACTTGATCTTTCAACCTTTAACCTTACTTTAATTACCAAAAAATCTCTGAACTTACATTTCTCGAGACACATCCAATCCAACACGTATAGCCAAATACTACTCCTCACAGTAATTTCTTGACTCTTATTTATCTGGAAGACAGTAATAATGTAAAGGGTGAGCACGAAGGTCCTGTAAGTAGATTCATATCTAGAGAGAACTAAGTCAGTCACTCGGCAAACTAACCAAAATTCACATTTGGGCTAGAAATGGTATGATGCAGATATAAAATGATGAATGTATATAAAATAGATAAAATATATATTGTCTACTAAAAATGAAAATGCTAAAATAATAAAATGTTGAATAAGTAATCTTCTAATTCTTATTCTTTTCTTACACATAATAGCCTACTAAGAGAGGCTCATAACTTAATTGGCATGTAACGGTTCACAATTATTACGTCTCATTATTCTAGCAATGAGAAGGGAAACTAATTTATGTCGCAGTCCGGATGTTCACTATTATTGCCCGTGAATAAGGAAATTGACCGGCACCGGTCTTCTCTCACTATTATAACCCGTAAGCAGGGAAATTAGTGCCGAAGACCCTCGAGAATTCACTGTTTTGCTAAATTTCATACTTAACCATGAACCATCATATCTTATTTCTTATTCATTTGATTTCTTAATTAAACATATATAAAATGTTGAAATTCTAATTTTTTTGAAACTTTCTAAAAATTGTTGGTCCAATAAAATTCTTTTGTGGAAAACTTATTTATGGAAATAATAATGAACTTGGGCATTTGTGTATTTTATTACATTATATATGTATTAAAGACATCATTCTAAACATTTTTACTGTGGGAAACTTTTACTATTACATTTAAAAGATATCATATAATGATCTACTACCAAGCATGTCTTTATTTAATTGTCAAATATGTATCAATCCATAAGCTAAGAATTCTAAATAATTGTCAACTCATCTTCCTGCACCATTTATAAGCATATTATATTTTCTGAAAAGTTTAAGACATCCGTAAGAAATCAACTGATGCATTACTTCTTCGAAGATACACCCAGTACAATGATGTCCCTAAAACATGTAATCTAAAACGAATTTCTGAAAACAAAGAAAAAATGTGAAATAAAAATCAACAATTGATACACCCCTTCTTACTGTTAGAAGAATTTAGTTAATTGAGCCCTTATTATCTAAATGACTAAATATATGTCAGTCATGTTATTTTCCATTTTTAGCATGATTTCCCCTTACTAGAGTAGTTGTCTTTTGTTAAAGCCGTGATCCCATGTTTTCTACTTTATAAGGAATGACTTAGTGGTTAGTTATTTATCACTTATATTTATATGCCTACATTATCAATGAAAGCTTTTAATTTTTCCAAAAAACTATTTCTTCCATAAAAGTTATCAGTGGTATCGGAGCCAGAGATCATAATAACGAACCCTGGTCTGAACATTATTTCCACAATTTATATTGTGCAAGTATTGGGAGAGATTGCCCACACTTGAGTGGGCGTGTTGAACCCCAATTTAATTGTGCATGTATTGGGAGAGATTGCCACACTTGTGGGGAGGGTGTTGGGAGAGATTTCTCACACTTTAATGTATAAGAAAATATAGTAGCACCAGTTGGTTTTAGTAGAATGGTAAGCGGTTGATCCTAACACTTACCTCATTCCAAGCTATTAATCCGCAGTCGAAATGCGGTAATCCTAATTCCGCCTCCATCAGTCATGGAGATCATTTTGAGATGAATATCATAAAAAGAAAGTCTAGAATTTTCATTTCTTTTTCATGTAATTAAGTTGCTACTCCTTCATTTTTCCAATTAGCCCACACATCTCCATCCTCTTATATATAAGGGATAAGGGTCCTAAATGACACAATATGAAAGATATCAGATAAAAAAAACTATAAGAAAATATTTTTGTCAAAAATGACATTTTATCCGTGAAAGTGAATTTAGAGGTGAATTACGTTGATTTTCAATACAAAACCATTGTAATTCAATTTCAAATTCATTTTCACTGATAAAATGTCTTTTTTGACAAAAAATCTTTTCTTATAATCCTAAATTCTGACATCTTTCTAAATGTGTCATAATTAACAATTAACTGTATGAGTGTATAACACATTTACTAATAGCCCCCAAAAGTAATAAAGATATAGTTTAACTCTCTTAAAAACTTTCATCCCCCACGCGCGTTTTTTATTTATTTATAGTTAATTTGGCTTTCCACATTCATATCTCTTAAAAATACATTTAATGCCTCTAAAAAATGCATTCAATTCACAGCATCAAATATTTTATTATGTGTAAAGACCAAAATACCCCTAGAAAAATTACGGGTCATTACACTTTCCAATTAATGTTGGATTAATTCTTAATCACTAAATATTGCTTGGATGTATTTATATTTTTATTTAATTTGTATACAGAGGAAGCATGAATGTGAAGAGCAGAATGCAATTCGTGGTGAAAATGAAAGGTTAAAAAGAGAAAACCGTGAGTATCGATATCGACTTGCCATTGCCAACAGTTCCGCTGCTTCCGCCGCCAGGTCTGAAGATTGCCTTGACAGGAGCATAGCTCTTTTAAAACAGCTGAGGTTGGAAAATTCAATACTAGGGGAAGAGGTAATTAATGTTATAATTAAACAACTCTATATATATATATATATATATATACATAGTAACATACAAATTTTTTTTCCACAAACGAAAGTTTATTGAAATGTCGGACTAACGCCGGAAATACTGACTAAGTTTATTGAAATACTTAGTAACATGCAATTACAAATATTGATTATCTCAATTTTACACCTTCTCTTTTGATTTCTCACATATATATAATGGATGGAAATTGCACCACTAGTTAGAGATTAATTAATTGTTTGTTTATTTGCCAATAAAAAAAATATTATTTTGTGTTTTGGATTTTGATGGCAGATAAATAGGAAAAAGATGCTTTTAGCATGGATTGCAAAAGCAAAAGGAGCAAAAGATGATTGATTAAGAGAAGCTGAAGGATGAAGAAAAACAAAGAAATTAGCAATATGATTTCATCGTGTCTAATTTTTCATTTGAGCAAAGTTCTTCTTCTTTTTTTTATTTTTTTTTTATAGAATTTATTGAATCTATTTTATTATCTTTTCATCGTGGATAATATTTATTCTCTAGTTCAAAGCAAAATCAAACATTGACAAATTTTTGTCTTCACCGTTTCTCTCAATGCCACCCTTTCTTAGTTCATAAATAAATTTTAAAACATATTCAACTTTTTTTTATTAACAGCATAAACATATACAATTTACTAATTTACTTTTGGTATATATATATACTTTGGTGAGGTATTTGTTTTCTTCAATTAATTTTTCTTTTTTTTTTTGAGTGGACAATAAATTTTCTAATTAAATTTTTCTTCAATTAAATTTTCTAATTAAACATAATTGGAAAGATATCTCATTGCAAATAGAACAAAATATATATATGTTATACTCTCTTGTTTTATAAATTTGAAAAGAAAAAAGACATATTCAATTTACTAATTCGCTTTCTTTATATACTTCAGCGAGGTATTTATTTTTTTAATTACGTATTCAGAAAAATAATTGGAAGGATATTGTACTCCTTCCGTCCTGAATTATATGTCGTTAACTGATGACCAAAATAGTAACGACCAACCTTAACCGACAGAGTACCGGGTCGGAAGCACTATAGAGGTGAGCAAGGTCGTATCCCACGAGGAATCAATCGAGTATCAAGGCCGTTTTCGGACTTAGTTTAGGTCAACCAAGATGTTTCAAGTTTAATTACACTAAAACAAAATATAAACTAAAGATACTAAAGAGAGAAAGAGACATAGCCAAACTATGATCCAATTGATTAGTTTCACCCTCTAATCGACTCATTGGGAATGGAAACTACCAACCAACCATCCTAATGCTTATATCGACTCGTTCATGGGTGCAAACTCCTAAGATAGTACTAGACGCCATGCAACAACCTAGTACCGCTTTGCCCGGTTCAACGATCGCTTTAAGGATTTAATCGGCCGAAACAAGATTAAGAACTAGAGCCGCTCGATTTACACCGACAAACCTCGTTACCCAATTGATCTAAACAACTCAGTCAATTGTAAATAATGATCTTAAAACCCCTTTTCCCACACCCCTTCGCAACATACATTTATAGAAGTGGTGTGTGAGTTCATGAACTAGGTGTATAAGTTAATTCAAGTATTAAGAACAAGTTTTAAGACATGAATTCGTCAATATAACAACAATTAAACACTACTCATTCCCAATTTCATCAATTAGAGGGTGATTTCTTCAATTTTCACATAATTTGGCTATACAAAGTTTAGCTACTCATAATAAAACTAAAAACAACAATCAAAGATAAAATTAAAGCCATAAATGAAAGAGAAACTGAAATTGATTACCAAAATCGTAGAGAATCGGAGTTTACATCAAGTTTTTTCAACACCCATGTCAATTGGTGAAGAAGAAGACCCAAAATCAGAAAATCCAAGATTAGAGAAGAAACTTTTGCTAAAATCTAAGCTAGATTGTGTTTAATTTAAGTAAAAGATGATGAAAGAGTGAATCTAGGGAAGAAGAATGGAAGAATTCGACCTAAAGGAGAGAAAAGCGTGAAAATTGAAGTGTAAAAGTGTCTAGAGTGTCTAAAAAATATCTGTGCAAGTGGTATTTATATTCTCTAAAAATGTGCAGGAAAAGTCATTTTGGCGCGCGCCAAAGGCTTTGGCGCGCCCCAAAACTGCTTCAGTGACTCTGGTAACTCTCTGTTTCAACTTGGCGCGCCCCAAAGTCTTCAGCGCGCGCCAAAAATCGGGACTGATACACCTTCAGTAATCTGGCAATATCTTTGCGTGTAGAGCTCCGATTTGAGTGATTGAAAATGCGTTGGAAAGCTCTTTCAATTATCTACAACTTTCATGAAGACCACAAGTCCAGAAAATGCATGTATCTGGGAGAAAATTGCAGATAAAGTGAACAAATGGTAAAAGCACCAACCACCTTTGATCCGTTTCCATCCACAGGCTTCGGTTTCGCCATTCTAAGTCTCATGCCTCATCTTCTGGGCTTACGAGTCACCTATTTCCTGCATTTCCATAGCACAATATACCAAGCATAATACCTTAAGATAAGCAGGGGCTCGAATAGGGCCAAAACATCAAAATGATAAGGTTTTCCATCAATTTGATGGATTACCTCTAAGTAAGTGCTCAAAGCGATTTTACCCTATAATCGGTCTAAAACCACCCAAAACAAGCCAAGAGTGTCATAAACGGGGGTTAAAACATGCACCAAAACATAGTAAAATTGACTCTTATCATTAACATTATTATTTGTCACTTGCATCCGATGCTTTAAATGTATGTATTCTCAATTTTCGCTGTTTTAAATAAATATTTTTCTAGTTTACATAATTTTCATTCAAAATGAAATGCACCAGATTATTATCTAGTATAATAATACGGTATATATAAAAGAAAATTTGACTGGATTTTGTTTTTCTATTTTTAGTTTCTTTTGTATATTATTTTTTCTGAAATTTGTTACATTTATTAGTAAGGGTAAAATATGGTTATTGTAAAATATAATGTCCTTTTTTATTTAATTTTTTTTAAAGGGACTAATTGGCTATTACACTACTTATAGTGGCAATGAGTCCCTTCTCCTTAGTTTATAGATATCCAAACGTCTTTTTTTTTACAAATATTGAGTTAATGACAATATAAAAAAGTATCGGGTATTACTATAATCTACAATAACATATGATAAATTTATTAAATTGTGTAAAAACTCTGCAATGATTTACATTTAGAGTTGGAGGGAGCACATCATACTTTCAAGTACAAGGTAATATGATATTCTAGTCAATCTTTTTTTTTTTTTTTTTGACGGATGCTCTAGTCATTTTATGATACATCTACGCCATTCCATGTAGATTAAAAAAAATGGTAAGAACTACACAATTTTAATAAATAAATAAAACAAAAATCTGACATAGCAAATACAGTACTCTATTTTTTTCC
The DNA here is from genome assembly GCA_026214975.1 of Gentiana macrophylla. Classification (NCBI taxonomy): domain Eukaryota; kingdom Viridiplantae; phylum Streptophyta; class Magnoliopsida; order Gentianales; family Gentianaceae; genus Gentiana; species Gentiana macrophylla. Next base: position 126,022,575 of record CM047807.1, on the reverse strand, counting down.
GAGGAATATAAACATTTTATTAAGTCAAATCCGCAATAGCGGCAGACATTACATCATTAGAAGGAGAAGTTTTCCAAACAATATTACTAATATGTTTTAATCCATGTCTAGCCAATAAATGCGTTGGAAAATTTCCAGTGTGCTTGACAAATGTAAAGGACGAAGAGATAAAGGATGGCAAAAGCGCAAGACAATCGCGCGCTAAGCAACTAAAGAAATACAAATCATCTGACGGTCGCAATAAAGCCTGGACACAAGGCAAACAATCCGTCTCAAAGGTGATTGCAGAGATCCCCAACCGAATAGCCTCTTCCATTGCCAAAAGGATCGCATGCATCTCTAGAGTTTCAGGGCCTATACCAGGGTCAAAATGGAATGAAAAGGCTGCAGTAATCGAGTCGAGCGCATCTCTGAAGATCAAACCCACCACAGAACCCGAATCCGTGACAGAAGCATCGGAGTTACATTTCCAGCTGCCCACGGGAGGCGCACTCCATATGACCCAGTGGCCAGCCCCCTCGATATCCATGTGAGAAGAATTTATGGCCTGATGAAACTCTGCCCTGACTAAGGATGCAAAAATCACGCAGGATACATAAATTGACACATCATAAAAAACTGCACTGCATCGGGCTTTTCAGAGGTTCCGGAGAAGCATACAAAAGGTAGAGACCTCATCCGGCGTGTAACGCACTATCATCGCACCAAAAAAACTCCTTAAAATTCGATCCATGCTGCATCCGCTGACTACCAAAGGGCGAAGCCTCCCATATCTCCTTAGCATAGTCACAATCAATAAGTACATGTCTGAGGAACTCCATCTCCTTGCCACATGCCAAGCAATGTCCCGAGCCCATATTTCGCTTTGCGAGCTGCTCTCCAATCGGCAAACAGTCTTGCAGGCATCGCCATAAGAAATGTTGACCACGCGGCAGCACACTGACCTTCCAAACATCCCACCAGGCCACCACACTTTGTCCGGTCCTGAAGTCGAAGAAGCAAAAACTCTTCATCCGTTGATTGTCGATTATGCATCTTTTATGTAAAATGAAGAGTATAAACCTATAATCTTTTAAACAAAAAAAATCTATAATAATGTTTGATAGAGATGAAGCCATCATTATTTTACGGGTAATATGCATATTTTCTTTATTTTACCGACATATGGTAAAACATAGCATTTTTATCCCCCTTGCATATGTAATATATTATTGGATACATTATGTAATTTAGACTTTAAATTTTCTTGTGCTTGATTCGACTAGCATGTAATTTACGGATGAAAATTAATTAATTATGTAAATAAAAAGGGGGCTTTTAAATTTTGTCTTAGGCCCATTAAATGTTATGAACGGCCCTAAGACCCACTTTAGAGGATCACAAACCTACCCACCCCTCCCACTTTTTCGGTTTTTCCTCTTTCCTAACAGCTATTTATATCCCCTGCACTAGTCTATTCCAAATCACAATCTTCTTGCTTACTTCAATCTACTACTTCTTTTTGTTTCAATTGGGTTAATCTTTGCAATTCAAAAGGTTGTTTCAATAGATAGAGATATCAAAAACGTATGATGTTTAACAATTCGTGCAGCAATTGTTTAGCTCAACTTTTTTTTTTTTAATTGAATTATTTACACAAAAATAATTCCATGTGGCGCTTGTTTCATAAAATTTTTCTTGTTCCATAACCATGATAAAATGTATTATCGTTCAATAGTTATTTACATTCTGTTGTTTTTTGAATATTGAATAATTTTAACACAGACTTTTTTTATTTAATCATAGAAATAAGACGAATAAAAAAAAATGAGAAAAGGATATGTAAGTAGAACATAGAGAAAATAAAATACTTATTTTTAATTTTTTTTTTCATGTTTGTGCACTAAATTAATCTTCGATAGTGAATTTCAGCATATTTTTGGACAGCAACATGGCGCGACGCACAAACACAAATCAAATTCCGGCGGCTGTCAACGATTCTGAGCAGGTGAGTCGATTTGACTTCAATTTTCTTTTGTTTCGATTAATAATCTTGTTCAAGGAAAACAATAAAACCTTTTCTTTTTTTTTTTGGAAAAAATTAAAAAAACCATAAACCTTTTTTTTCTTTCTCATCTCATTTTTTACCTCCATTTATATATTTTGATACATTTTTTTAAGAGACTTACAGGAATGAACCATACGAGTAAAGTCTGATCATCGGGTATTAATTTACCAAAAATCTAACATGACACATTCCAACATACTTGCTTTCAACATCAATAAAACGCCTAAATAAACTTTATCCACGACCTCCTAGTCCAAAGTGGTCACATTTGGATAGTGGTGGATGATATTTAATTAATGGTACGCTGAGATACGTTATGCTAACTCTAAAAATGTGAGATGTGTCTTGTAGTGGAGTTTCTAGTAATTATTATAGGGTGGTCAAAGTTGGATGGTGGTGGATGATATGTAATTAATGGTGGTATACATTATGCTAATGCTAAAAAATGTGAGGGTGTACTCACCTAAGAAAAAGCGTGAAGGTGCGTGCATCTAAGGAAAAACGTGAGTGTGTGTCATGTAGTGAGGTTTTTGCTAATACGTGGTGGTCAAATGTTAGTGTAAGGATTGCTTTGGGGGGGCATTTTTTTTTTTTTTTTGAATTTGGGGGTGCATTAAAAAGTGCATAGAAAAACATATGAACAAATAGAGAAAAATGAAAAAGATGAGAGATCAAATAATTATTCAATTTATTTTACATAGATTAATTAATTTTCAAAATTTCTTTAAGCCATTCGAACATGTTGCTCATCAAATATATACTACCCCGATAAAAATATAAATTCGTTTCGTTTTTCAATTTGTCTTATAATATAAATCCATTTAAAATGTCAATTAAGTACTTATTACATTTTTTTTTTCATTTTACCCCCGATTTATTATATATATATTCACATACTTTACAACTATTACATTAATAAGAGTCAAAGGTATTCAAGACTTTTACCATTAAAATTAATGACAATTAACCACTTTCTTAATACATGTGAAAAAGTCTAAACGGACTTATATTTTGAAACGGATGTGGTATATATATATATATATATATATATATGAAACAAACAAAAATGCCCCATCCATCCTGAATATAAGTCACCCTACATGTTTTTATTTGTGCTATAATATAAGCCATTTTACCTTACCAATTAATAATTTAATACTTTTTTCTTTATCTTCCCCTTGATTAATTAACAATCCAACTACTATTTAATACGCTATAACAATTTCATTAATGATAGTCAAATGATATTGTAGACTTTTTTTCTTAAAATATATAGATTTTTGTCCAGAAGGACAAAATTATCAAAAAATCGGGATAGAATGAAGCGTAATTTAATAAGGACAAAATAATAATTATGAAGTAATGAAATATGAAATAACAAATGTGGAATAGAGTAAATATGAAGCAACAATTGTGAAATCTGAAATAACATTAACACGCGTGAAAGTAACAATTTTAAAGTAACAATTGTGATTTTTGTCCTTTATAATCGTGAAAATATTCTTTTGTCCTTCCGCACTCCATTTATTAATTTTTTTATCCTTGTGGCCCCTTCCCCCTAAAATTTATGGTATTCAGTCACATTTTTAATTGGTGTAGAAAAACAACCTAAATAACTTATATTTTGGCACAGAGGGAGTATCACGATCTTCCTTTTGGTAAGGATAAATTCAAATAGTCATTAGTGATATCTTTCTATGGTACTCTCCTTCTCCCAAAATACAAGGCATTTTGATTTTTCTTTTATGTGTCACTTTTTGTTTTTCATACAAATTAAAAAGATAATTAATGTGTTGTATTTTAAGTTAATAGACATTCATATCCGTATCACATAATAAATTCTTTTTTCAGAATATGAAATGAAAATACAAATAATAATGTTATGATAGGGATATATCTGGAAAAAATGTACTACCTCCGTCCCAAAATGTAAGTCCATTTAGTTTTTTTATTTTGTCTCAAAATGTAAGTCCATTTAGAAAACCAATAAATCGTTTATTACATTTTTTTCATTCTAAGCCTCATTTATTATATACTCAATTGTACTTTTTACTACTTTGCACTAATACCAATGAAATGTCATTTTAGTATTTTTAATCTATATTAATTACACATAACAAATTTAACTAACTTTCTTAATAAGTGTGAAAAAAGTCTAAAAGAACTTATATTTTAGGACGGATATAGTATTAAATAATTTATCAGTTTTCTAAATGGACACGTTATAATGAGACAATTGTTTTTTAAAAATTAGACGATTTTTGTGGGACAGAGGCAGTATGACATTTTCGAATATCAATTAATGGAACATTTAGCCCTTGTTTGTTTTGGAGAGAGTTTTTAGGGGTTTTTACATCACATCGCGTCATTTCTTATAATTCTTCAACCAATCAAATCTTATTCTGAATAAAAAATATTAAATCATCTCTCATCATTTCACTTTATCAACTTTATTACATTTTTACCATTATTTTATTCATTATTATAATTTACGCAGGGTAGTGATGAGAATGGGGGACGATCGGCTTTATTTCGGCCTAATTTCATTAGCAGTGGTCCACTATCGGGATACGGTTGTTCATCAGTAGAAAGATCATATGGAGATATTGAATTGACATTGTTAGAAGAGATACATAAATCAATAATTGGACAAAACCGTCAGAATATTCCATTGATTTTAAAGATGGCAGATGATGCGATCACGGAGCTTTTAAGAATTAATGATGAAGAGAAGAAGTTTAATCCCAGAAGATGTTCATCAGAAAAAACTTTATTCGATCCTAATGGATGGAAACTCGAATCATCCATGGACTCATGTGTTGTGAAGATGTCTCACCTTACTGTGGTTAAAACCTTTGTCGACATGGTAATAACTATATAATTAAGCTGAATCTCTCATCAATAACATCTCTCATTTTTAATTATTTCTTTGTTTATTAATTTATTAAATCATCTATTTTTCATCCTAATTAATTAATATTGTTTCTTGTAATTAATCAGGACGAGTGGGTATCGGTGTTTAGCAAGATCGTCCCCATGGCTATTGTACTTGAACAGATCCTACCTGTTAATCAAACATTCGACAAAACTTTGCAGCTGGTAGTACTACTCCCTTCTCATTTATTTCTGAAATCATATTATATACAATTAATACACATGCAATTAAACACTTTGTATTATATTAATGCTAGCTAATTAATAACTTGCATCATTATCTCTAATTGTACATTAATGTTGTTAATGTATTTAATGAAGTATTACTTTTGAATTTTGATATATTAACATTTATTGAACAAAGACAATTGAGGAAAAAAACAATTGAAGTATTAGTGTTGCTTATGGTTTCTAATACAAGTGAATATGGAAAGTTTATATGAATCGATGTATATATATATATATATATATATATATATATATATGCAGGCACTTGCAGAATACCATTCAATGACGACGCCGATTATTCCCATAAGGAAGAGCGTTTTCGTAAGATACTGCAAAATGTTGAACGAGGGAATATGGGCAATAGTCGATGTTTCCGTTGACAGCCTCCTCCCAGCCACGGCTAAACCCGTGATCAGATGCCGCCATAGGCAATCCGGTTTCATAATTACTGCATTGCCTAATGGTTATACAAAGGTGCTTAATTGATTGACTTTTTCTTTATTTTATTTAAAACCCTGTCTTGATTAATTAGCTCAATATATACATAGATTCCTTGCAGTACAATAATATATATCTTCCGTGTCATGTACAGGTAATCGGTATTGAGAACGTGGAAGTCGATGATGAACCTGTTCATCCGTTAGTCCGACACGTCCTCGACACGTGTCATGCATACGGAGCAGGACGTTGGGTCGCCGAGCTGGAGAGGCAATGTAAAAGAGGACCAACGGGTAATTAATCAATTTCACACGTTTTAAAAGGGTAGTCTTGGAGCAAATGTATATATATATAACAATTAATTAAACTTGATACTCCTAGCTAATTAATTAAATGATATATTATATATATACATGTGGCTGGATTACACTCATTATAACCTTATGTGGTTTAATTAATTGATATTTATTATTTGTAGGGTTAGGGTATAGATACGTGGAAAACAAGAGCAAAATTAGGCGACTGTCAGAAAGGATGGTATTGAGATTTTGTGGTGGAATAACGAATTCAACGGTTTATCCATGGACAAGAATATCTGGAGATGGAATTGATGAGATTAGGATAACTACCACCAAGGAAGTGAAGAAGAAACAGAGTAGGGGCATAAAGAATGGAAAATACGTTGCTGCTTCAACCACCATTTGGCTTCCTGTGTCACCAGCTGTAGTTTTTCCTTACCTTCGTGATGAAAGAAATCGTCCCATGGTACGTACGTATATGTTCATCCTTCATCGATCATCAAAAAAAAAAAATCAAATTCAAAATTCTTTTAACTAAAATTGTGATTCCGTATCCTCTCGAGATATACATATACATATCTTGATATTAATTATTCAATATATATTAATTACAGTGGGATAGCCTCTCAATAGGAGGAGTAGTTGAAGAATTAAGATACTATACAAATGCTCACGAGGCAGGCAATGTTGTCTCAATACTCAAGGTACGTACGGAAACTGTTGATTAATTAGAGGCATTAATTAATTAATTAATTAATTCGAATATATATATATATATTCTTTTTGACTACTGTAAAAAGGTCTTAATTTCTGCATGCTATGTAATAATTAATATAAAACAGGTCAAAAACAAAGATTCATCGTCAATGGATAATTCCTTGATCTTGCAAGAAACAAAGACCGTGCATAGAACATCCTATGTAGTTTACGCAGTGGTGGACAGGCAATCCATCAATGAATTGTTGAGGGGGGATTTATCAGATAATAATATTGCTATATCTCCCTGTGGTTTTAGTATTTTGTCATGCAAAACACCACCACATTTTATTGCTGGGACGTCTATGAATCAAGCTGATGCTGCTGCTGTTGCTGAAATAACCGGTACGCTTCTGACAGTTGGATTTCAAGTTTTGATAGATTCTCAACAAAATTCAAATGCAAATGCGGATGCTGCTGAGGCGGATTCAATTAAGACGTTGACTAACATGGTGGTTGCCACCGTGAACAATGTTGCAAGATGTCTTCAGGAAGCAGGGGATAAGGATTCATGATCTTTCTTTTATTTCTCGATAAATTTTGTTTTAACCTGAAAAACAAATATCAATGTTTCGTCATTTACATAGGTAAAATCATCAATGTATCAATCTTAACTTTCATGTTCCATTTCATTATATATAATGAATTTGATCGATGCTTTCGTTTCGTTCCTCCAAAATTGTTTGAGTTGTGAGTGTGATACGGTGAAGAATGGTTGGTTTCTATACAGACTTGTGTAAGTTGGAACTATATATTATTGTTTTTACACAAGTTGTGATAATATGTTTTACACTTAATACGTAGTCTGCAGAACAAAAATTAACCAAACGGTATGCATAAAAGAAACAACGCATTTGGAAGAACACAATCTTTTTATTCATGTATACTGAATACCGATTGCAGAAATAAATATTGAAAGCAAAAGTAACACGAAAACTTATTGAGACTGAGGCGAGTATAACTCTGTCCTTAAGAACTTATCGCCCCGATAACATGTCCACGGTTATGGTAAAAGTCTTTCCAGGTACAACAGCTTTTACCTTCTTCTAGTCATGGCACTTGGATGTGAATAAGTTTGCAAACTGGTCTAGCATTGTTATCCCTGACTTATGATTGTACATGAAAATTTTGTAGAGTTTCAGTATGCAAGTGATATGATTTTTTATGTCTGTTTTCATTCAGCATTATAACTCTACAAAAAAAAAAAAATGTTTGTTTTCATTCAGCATTATAACTCTTCAAAAATCCACAGGAGTTATTTGTTCAGTGAACAGATGCGATTCGAACTGATTCATAATTAAATACTAGGGCCGGACAAAGCCCAAGGATCAAGCACAAGCCTGAGCCGGCCGGAAGGCGGCCGTGCGTGTGTGTGTGTTTCTGAACCAAGCAGGACCTAAGTCCTCCCTCGTCCGCATAATTCTCTTACCCCTTGGGGCTTAACACCTAGTGAAATTAACTTTACATCTTAAATGTTGAGTTCACTTGGAGCCTTCTACCTATATGGGACAAAAGAATCACAATTTATTTACAAAACCCACATAAATTACACTACCTTCAGGCATTAATTTCTCATTCAACTAATATCGGAATCGAGCGATTAGAAGGCCTAACATGAACTACTATCTTAGTAATTTTTAAAACTGTTCCCGGAAATTCGATATGTAACCCATTCGAAATTGAGCTCAAAGTGAACTGTTTGCCATTCGTTCCAAAACCCAATTTAAGCTAAAAACTCCAACAACCCCCCACATGAATGAAAATTAATGCATATACTTAGACAATGATAACTATTTAAAAGACCCCCTGGTCTTCTCAAAGTTCTCATGGTTGTGTTCGTTTTGGCCTTTTTTTTTTAAAGCAACTTTATTTTTATTGAGAAACCAAATAAAGAGCTACAAAGTTCAATGCCATATCCCAGCCCGCCCCAAATTTACGTGATAGAGTCATATCATTGGCCTCTCCTTAAACCCTATGTGTGGCAAACCCAATGTAGGAAAATCCATCACATAGGGAAAATCTACTCATTCTATGCACTCCCAAAAATCTCTCGCCCCATAAAAATTACAACAATGGAAATCAAAGTGGAATAGATCTTTGCAACTTTGTCTTGTGCCTTGTGTGTGCGAGCAAAGGAAATTAAGGCGAAGATCTCTTTGCACCCTCTTACGAACTTGCTTGAGCAGCAGAGAATTGTGGTCCTTCCGAGAAAAATGCGACACGTCCAGTCCGTAAAGTGAGCAGCTACACCCATGCCAGAAGATGTACCAAGTATATAATGAGGTATATCAAGAACTAGAAAAAATATGAGTACATCGTCTGACAGCAAAAGCAACAAAACACCTGGATTGCACCCCTAGCAATTCGGTAGGGGTGCGTCCAAAGGTAGGCACGATCTTGTAGGCCATGTTTTTTATTAAACGTCTGGCAAACCGCACGGCTATAATCTTCAGGGAGCATCATCGATCTGTACAAATGATAGTTCCTTCTACCGGCCAGCTGAGAATTAAAGAGAAAGCACGCAGCATAGGTGGGGCCACTGCCTGTAATGTGATGAACAATGCAGTAATACAAATAATAATCATATATGTTTAAACTATCCAAAAAATAGGGACAACCTGGTTTGCACCCATCAATAAATTGACGGATGCATCCAGATGATTATGCAGGGCCGCGTACTCGACGAATGGCAGTAATGGCAAGCCGATCACCATGAAGAATAAGCTTGAGAGACGAGGGGGTGTTATACCGTGACGTGGGTGGATTTATTTCTCCTCAAATTTGTAACACAAAAGATATTTGGGTTTTTATCTAATTTCCTAAAAAGAAAACGAAAAATAAACGAAGAAAGGTTTCAGTCAATTAATCGTCGCCTCAATTCCTACGATTGATCATCGATTCGAGGATGACTCGCTAAATTACTAATAAATTGGTTATAGCCACCGACAACCGCAAAGTGACCAATCTCTCCTAAATTCGATAATCAAGACAGGTCATTAATTATTCTCAGCAGGAACCTAAGACACCCAGCACACGGTCATAAGAGTTTGGAATCCCGGAAGCATTAAGGTTTGAGAGACCCAATTCAAGGTATTAATCCAACCGGACTAATTTTAACATAGATTATCTATTTCCACAACAGAGGAATCCTGCATTTCTACGAGGCGGGTAATGTGTTGTTCTGCACTAAAAATCTAATCTTTTATAAGCAACCGCCAAGATGGATTTTAGTCTTTAGATCAAAATAACCGATTTAATTATCGTACGCCAACAATCAAACAATAATTTAATCTCTATTGCAAATCGGAAAATAGATAAATCTTAACAATCAAACGAGGTGAAAACGTTTAGATCTCATGCAACCATATAAAATTGAGGTTCAATGATGATCAACCTGGAATAGAAATTAACTAAGTACTCATTAAACTATAAAATAAGAAAGAAAAAGTCATACCAATGTCTAGAAAAGAATTCGACGACGGAGGTACGTAGTTTCTAATTTTGTTCACGTCTAACCTCCTCTGTTCACGTCTCTCCACTCTCAGCAAAAAAAATAAAAACCTAATATCCTATTCTATTCTATTGTTCTGCTCCCGTACATAAGAGTGATTTGGAAATTCCTTGGGCCAAGCCCACTTATTCCTTATAAATAAAATAAAACTTATGATAATAATAAAAATAATAATACTTAAATATTAAAATGGGTCCTTGTAATAATAAAAGCGGAGTGTGAATTGCCAACGGCGATAATCGCGGTTGGCGCCGGCCAGGCATTTTTGTCTTCTCTTGATAGTCGGGATCCGACAGCGTAGGTGGCGAAATTTCGGATCTTGACACGCCGCTTTTCTCCAATCTTCCACAAAGCATCCAAAAGCGCTCTTTAAGTCTCGAAATCTTCCATCGCATTTCACGAGCTCTTAAAACCGAAAATCATCTAAAACATACCCGGAACAGGCATTCCCGACAAAATAGATATACAATACGCATAGAAAATTCCCATAAAATACGGTCTCATCACTCTCCTTCTGCTAGAGGAGGCCGAAGTGGCAAGAAAATCTGCAGCTTTGTTAGCTTCACGGAAAATGTGGGAAATCTGCATAGGGTGCGTGCGGAGGAGATCTCTGATACCGATTGCAGAAATAAATATTGAAAGCAAAAGTAACACGAAAACTTATTGAAACTGAGGCGAGTAGAACTCTGTCCTTAAGAACTTATCGCTCCGATAACATGTCCACACGGTTTTGGTAAAAGTCTTTCTAGGTACAACAACTTTTACCTTCTACTAGTCATGGCACTTGGATGTGAATAAGTTTGCAAAGCTGGTCTAGCATTGTTATCCACGACTTATGATTGTACATGAAAATTTTGTAGAGTTTTTAATTATGCAAGTGATATGATTTTTATGTCTGTTTTCATTCAAAGATTATAACTCTTCAAAAATCCACAGGAGTTATTTGTTCAATGAAGCAGATGTGATTGAATCGATTCATAATTAAATACTAGGGCCGGACAAAACCGAGGATCAAGCACAAGCCCGAGCGGTCGGAAGGCGGCGTCGCATGGCGTGCGTGCGTGTGTGTTTCTGAACCAAGCAGGACATAAGTTCTCCCTCGTCCGCATAATTCTCTTACCCCTTGGGCTTAACATCTAGTGAAATTAATTTTACATCTTAAATGTTGAGTTCACTTGGAGCCTTCTACCTATATGGGACAAAAGAATCACAATTTATTTACAACACTCACATAAATTACACTACCTTCAGACATTAATTTCTCATTCAACTGATATCGGAATCGAGCGATTCGAAGGCCTAACATGAACTACTATCTTAGTAATTTTAAAAACTGTTCCCGGAAATTCGATATGTAACCCATTCGAAATTGAGCTCAAAGTGAACTGTTTGCCATTCTTTCCAAAACCCAATTTAAGCTAAAAACTCCAACAACCCCCCACATGAATGAAAATTAATGCATATACTTAGACAATGATAACTACTTAAAAGACCCCTGGCCTTCTCAAAGTTCTCATGGTTGTGTTCGTTTTGGCCTTGGACAACCTTGGTTTTAAAAAAGTGTTTTAGAGAATTCAACCTAAAATTCTCATAGAAACGGCCCCACTTCCACTTACATAGGTAACCTCCTATACATAGTACTCTACAATACCTAACTTGGTTTAACCAAGATACAGGAATCATGAAAAGCTTATGTTTAACCTAACCTCATTAGCAAACAACACTTTTGTTATAATAGAATGGGTAAGTGATAACTATCTATCATAACATAGTTGCCCCTTTTAAATTATGATCTTGGGATCATAGACAGCATGGTTGGGTTACTATTATAAGGGAACATGCGTAATAGGCTTGGATCTTATCATTTTTGTCTAAATCAACATATGCTCTCTAGGTAAACCTCTTGTCAGCGGATCCGCACGATTATCCTATGATCTTATACAATCAATGGAAATCACGCCATTAGAGATCAATTGTTTACCCTAAAAAAAAGATCAATTGTTTGATGGTATTACGTCTACGACGTATATGTCGAAATGTACCATTATACATACAACTTTGTGCGCGTCCATATAGCCAACATACTATCACAATGAATGCTGGTAGGAGGAATTGGTTTTTTCCGACAAGGAATATCCTCTAAGAAATTCCTTAGAAAACTTTGTTCTTCTTCAACTTTATCCAATGTTATAAACTCATATTCCATAGTGGATCGAGCTATGCATGTCCGCTTTGAGGATTTCAAGGACATACCACCACCACCAATGGTGAACATATATACTAGTGGATTTTGAATTATTACAATCAGATATCCGTTAAGCATCACATTATCTTTCCACCGCTTCTACAAAAATTGCTTGAGTTAATGAGCGTTTTATGTCTCACACCTATATGGTGGTGATGCGTTTCTCTCACTTCCAATGTAGGATATCACCAAGTGGATTTGTGTCAATTCGTCCCTACCATGGATTTACAGAGGTGAGGTCCCGCGCACTCTCACGGTGGATGACACTTAGGTCCGTATAGGCGTCGGACACGAATACCATTCTCAGATCGCCTCCGCACAGGGCCGGTGCAATGGCATTAAATGAGTCGTAAATGATCCGTGCCTCGTTTGGTGCAAAAGCTGCTTCGAATTAATGAGCATTTATTTTCGCGTATATATGGTGGTGATACGCTTCTCGCGTACTTTCAACGTGGGATGTCACACATTGGCAAAACTTGTCCTCATCCGTTTTTCATGTTCTAAAAAGAGTTTTGACAATTTGATTCATGAATTGTTTTTTGTCCATTAAAACAATGCTAGACTAAAAGATTCCTTGACCATACATTTGTGTCATGTCCGATCTATATATATAAATATGATTCATTCGGAATAAAAAGTAAACGGAGATTTTAAGATCTATGGCACCACTTAAGCATTGGCTTGTTGACTGTTGGGAATCATACATTCTGCAAATAATTACTTTTAGTTGTAACATGAAATCTCATCCACTTAGCGCACGTTTTCGTAATTTATTCTCAAGGAGCAGTGGCGGAACCAGGAAAAAATTTCGGGGTGGTCTTGGTGTAAAAATTTCGGGGTGGTCTTGGTATATAGAAATTTCGGGGTGGTCTTGGTCTTAAGTAACGTCGAAAAAGCAGCATAACATCTTACTAATATTAACACTACTACTAAAAAAAATTCAAATTTTGGGGGGGCTTGAGACCACCCCACCCCCTTAGTGGTTCCGCCCCTGTCAAGGAGCTAGGTTGAGGAGAAAATAGGACACCGATAACTATATCACTTTTGTAAAGTCACACTATATATGTGATGTAGCACATCATAATAGTTATTAGCCTTTTATTTATGTTTTACATTAAGGAGTAGTCAAGTGGGCTTTTGTAAGGGTATTTTTAGGTAAATGGGCTTTTAAACTTATAAGTACCTTTAGTTCTGTAGAAGTTAAAGAGAATGTAATTTTGAATCTATTTTCTCTTTGAGAATAAATTGTCTTTGAGCTTGGATTAGCTCGTTTTTATCCGTTGTTGTAGATCTTCTACATCATTTGAGTATCGGGCGTAGGTTTTCCTTTTGCTTGTTGATGACTAAAATGAAATTTGGGAAGATAAGCCGGATCGCTGACGGTGTTCGGGATTCGAAGATCCTATGGGATACTCCATCACGGCTTAATCAAAAGACTGTTTCTGCTGATCGAGTTGTGACAGGGCTGAGACACCACCCTTTGCGTGACTGCAACCAAGTTCGGCGAGATGTTCCTCGTGTATCTGCGGTTGACGTCGGCGATGGGTTTCACTACCGGAATCGCAATTTTGGAGAAGAGAACAAGCATTTTTTCATATCGATTTTACCCACATACGATGGCTCTCCTTTTGTTGTTGATCTTTGGGAGTGGGTTGATGCACTTGATGATTACTTTATGGAGATGCAACCGCCGGATGAACTAAAATGCAAAATAGCGTCGTACACCCTTGTTGATAAAGCTAATAGTTGGTGGCAACAGTTGCAAAGGGAACGAATTGTTATAGGGAAAGCAAAGGTGTCTTCATGGCCTAGAATGAAGCGTATATTGGGAAGAAGATTTTCATCCTCCAATTGTTGATGAAAGTCCAATCCTCTGTTTTCGACTCCAAACTTGGAACTGATGGTATGCGTAGCTACCATGATGAGCCATACCATACCACTACAGTTCATGAAATGGGAGCAATTACAGATGGGGTGAAACACATTGAAGAAACCACCGTAATGCAGCATCAAGTTGAAGAGAGGAAGGAAGGAGTGAAGCAACTAATAGCCGATACACTTACACCCGTCAAGTGTTCGATTAAATTACCCAGCAGCGTGAAGATGGTGGAAGGCAAAAATTTAAACCCTATACTTTTTCCCCCTACATGTTCGATGAAATCCCCTTTACAACTGATCTGCAATAGACAATATAAGGGACTATCTGGTCACCACATTGAACTCAGACACATCAATTTCGACTTTGAAGATTCTACACTAGTTGAAGTTTTTGTGGAAGGAGTCAAGATTGATGACACAACACCCGAAGAACGACCACAACAACACATGGACCAGCATGTTGTTATGCATATTTCCGCAGTTGAGGGATCTCATGAGGGTGAAAAAACTAAGAGTGAAAAGTGCACAACCGTTGTCGAAACACTAGTTTCAGTCAATGATGATGTCGAAGCTTTGGAAGAGGTCGGGCTGCAACCAACTAAACTTGTGGAAACAAGTGTTCTGATGATGGAGGATGAAGACTTTTTGTGTGCATCTGGAAAAGTTGATGGTTATAATCCTCAGACGGCCTTGAGTGTGAGTAGAGATGGTGATAGTTTTGGTGTGGCTGCTGGGATGTTCGGTAAGATTTTTATTGCAAATTTTGATCCAGGAGGTAATTGTCTAGGCAAACTGCAATGTTTTTGGCAACACACTTTTCTGTTGCATAATCTTGAGCTCAAACAACCATTAATGGAGGAATCACAATTGGAGTTACTTGAGGATTTGAGCACTCTCATTATTAAGAATCCTACTGCTATGCGAGCAAGAGTACAGAACATAGAGAACAAAATGATGTGAAAGTGATGAAGTTGCAGCCAATCCAATTACTGGTTGTCAGTACAGCAACAAAGCCAACTTTCACACAGGGCCAAGTGAACCAGCCTAAATTTTGTCGAATTAATGAGTCCAATCATGTCATGGGTGATGAATGGAGACTAAGAGAAGCCAAAGCGCGAAACCTCAGGACATGTGAAGGTTTGTTTCTAAGCCTTTATCCCGAAGCTGAATTCATGACTGGTGATATCCTTCTCATGATTTTTGACCCTGGTGGTATGTGGCAAAATGAACAGAGACCATGGCAGTCTAAGTTTCTAGTTGGTGTTGTCCTTAATTTATGGCTGATGGTCAACGAAAATTCAGATCAATTTCATATTTATGTCAAGTATTGTTGTCCCAACTGGCACTATAGGAATTTCGACTTCGGGGCAATTGTTGGAAGTGTTCGCATGGATGATCACAGATCAAATGAAGCAGAGTATGATTTTGTTTGGCTTTGTTGCAAACCTGTCAAGCATATCTTCAGCATTTACATGAATGATCGGAAATTTTCTCTCATCATGAAGCCCAAAGAAAATGATCTGATGGTCGGAATGATAACGAGTCAAGCTGATCCACATACTCCAAAAGAGCTGGCAATGGGTAGTAAGATTCTATGCAAGTCATACTATAGAAACGGGAGGGGAGGCATGCTTGGTAACAATCTTGATGGATATTCAATGAACCTTCGGGGCATAACACATGTCAAATTTACCTATGTCGTAGTTGGTCTCGTATGGCAGTTGGAGAGGATCTTATTAATGGCTGGACAGACATGGTTCAAAGAGCTACTGCTTAATCTAATGACTAGTTCCAAAGAGGCTAATCAATTAGTATGCAATGTGGAGTATCGGAGGTGTCAACTGGTACTTACAAAGTATTATTGTGTATTAATGAATAACCTTGCTATGAGAGATGGGTTGGATAATAACAAGTATGCAAATGAGGAAAAGGTGAAGTTGGCTACCGTTGATACAAAGCCACATGCTTCAGCAATGCTACTTTCTGAAACAGGGGGCTTGGTTTCTATCTTTGACATTCAAAGAAGTTGCTTCTTCCAAGGATATGATATCTCTTATTTGATCCGCGTATCTTATTGAAGACATTGGAACAATTATTCGTCAGCTGGAATCATCTAGTGGTAGGATCACTGTTGTTTTAAGTATCATCGTTGTGGAGCTAGAATTAAATTTTAATTTAGACAGGTAGATGGACAACGCTGTCAAGGCTGATGAGTTGCAAGCGGGAGAAGTTATATCTATGTCATTCCATGGACATTGGAATTGCAACTTCTATATAACTCGTGGACGAGTTATTTTGTTGGAGGGTTGGAATGATGAGAACAACACCAACGTGGAAAGGAAATTCATCATGGTTGAGATAAGTGTTGCTATAATTGATTCATGTGTGAATACTTTGTGCAAGAATGGATCATCTAGAGAGTCTTTAAAATTGTTTCACATGGTGGTGAACGGGATTGACCCTCCGGTGGATCGTATTTGTGCTTATGCGGCCTCAATGTGGATCTCACAAGTCGCTCGTGGATGAGCTTTTTGAGTAGATGGATGGAGATGATGTGAAGACATCATAATAGTTATTAGCCTTTTATTTATGTTTTAAATTAAGAAGTAGTCAAGTGGGCTTTTGTATGGGTATTTTTGGGAAATGGGCTTTTAAACTTATAAGTACCTTTAGTTCTGTAGAAGTTAGGAGAATGTAATTTTGAATCTATTTTCTCTTTGAGAATGAATTGTCTTTGAGCTTTGATTATCTTTGTTTTTATCCGTTGTTGTAGATTGTCTACATCAATATGTGATCCATTTAGTGAGGTACTCGAGTGACCGGCATCCCAAAATGAATTAACGTGTGTTTATTTAATTAGATCTAACTTGTGCACAGTAAGACCATAAATTTGTCATTAATGCCAACTTGAGTAATGGGCCAATTTAAAGAAACTGCTGAAGCTAGTATAGTTCTAATGGTTGAGGTCTTTGCCACATGGCTTAATGCGTCTTTAAAGTCTAAAGCATAGACTTGTTGACTCCCTTTTACCACTGGTCTGGCTTTATACTTAAGTAAAGAACCATCAGGATTGTGTTTGACTTTGAAAATCCACTTGTTACCCACTAGGTCTCGGGACTAAGGTGGTAAACATATGCCATTTATGATTTGCACACAAAGCCTTGTATTCTTTCTTCATTGTTGTCTTACATTCAGGACTAGCAAGGGATGCAGATACACTGGATTATACTCCATCCATCTCAAAATATAAATTTATTTAGAGTTTTCACACATTTTAAGAAAATACGGTTAAGTGTCATTAATTTTAATGATCACAGAAGGAAATGCATATGTCATTGATTGACGATCTAAGGCTAATGAAAGAATTTACATATATAGTTGAGGTAGGGGTAATCAAGTTTTGACATATAATCCGCCCGCAAATGCTAAAATCTCAAATATGAACTGATTTCCTTTCTTCCATGAAAATTAAGTTATTCTCTTCCTTCCTATATCAGCTATATCTCTTACTTACTTCTTTGCCTGCAAAAAAAGATAAAATAAAATAAATCAACAGCTTCGTGTAAACAATATAAGCAAATTAATCAGATAGTGCCTTTGATAATATGAATTAATTAAAGAGGGGACCGTTTAATGTCTGTGTTTTTGTCACTGACAAGTTATGGGGGGATATGCTGATGAAAACAAAAGAATCATTTGTCTATTTTTAATGATTCATAACAAGATCCCACAAAAAAAAAAAGTTCTAATTTTGCAAGGAAAAGAAAAAAGAAAGGTACCTGTGAATAGAGAAAAGTGCCAAAGATAGCAATGGCAGCACCAAGAGCATTGATTGGTTGAACAGGAGTGCTGAAGATGATAATAGAAGAGACTATAACTGAAATCCTCTTCAATGTGTTCCCAATGCTGAAGGTTAAAGGAGATATTTCATTGAGGGACATGTATGACACTTGGTTATACAGGTGATAGAATACACTCTGTGCCACCACCCACCTGTTATTTATTTCACAGTAACATTAATTTCTCAGCCACAACAACAACTTCAAAGATGATAAATCATAAATCATAGTCATAGTATGGGAAATCATACCATACAAAATTGGGCCCAATTTGAGAGACAGCTTGGTGCCATCCTAGAGCCCAAACCTGGGGACCTTCCACAGCAATAGCAAAAGGAGTTAAGATCAAAAGAGACATTATGGAAAGGCAAGCATAGTAGTTCATTCCTCCTACTGATTTTCCCTTCTTCTTCATCCCTCTCTTTGAAAATATATTTCTGAACACAAATGCCAAGTTTGACACCATTGCTCCCATGAACCCTGTACAAAGTACAAAACAAATTGGGTTAGCTAGAAAAAAGTAACAAACTTTATCAATCAATCATTAATCTTTCAAAAAAGAATTTTAGGTACCAGTGGTGTTGAAGTTGAGCTCTGTTGCAGCAGAGAGTGCACATCCTCCAATAATTGGCAAAAGGGAAAGATAAACAGGCAATGGAAATGTTTCCCCAAGCACAAATCTTGAAACCAATACACTAAATGCAGGTTCGCCACTCTTTATTATGTGTGTAAATGATACTGCTACCTTTGACATGCTCACTGTTGCTGCCACATGCCCAATTGTATGTGCCAAAGCCACCTAATAAACAGACATATGTATCAAAATAGTGCTATAAAGCTATGGTTAATTTGAAAGAAGGCACATTGACACAAAATTTGTCACATATATATACTTACGGGAAAAAGTGCTTTCCAGAAATCAAAATCAGTCTTTGGGGTTTCAGCAATGTTAGTGGCCCAAGAAATGAGCATAAGCAGAGATCCAGCAGCAAGGGATAGAGTTGAAGTAAGCCATGGAAATGGGAAGGCATTAAGGACCTTCTTGTTGTAGATATTGAAGATAACATTGAGTGTCCACCATGTTGCAAAGTAGATACCAATTTTAAGCTTCTGGGCAGCAGATTGTTGAGTTTCTTCATCAAGTTCAATGGTAATTGGTATAGATTGCGATTTACCGGCTTCATAGGCATTGCATTGAATTAAGGAATTATCTTGGGTTCTTGAAGAACCCTTTGAATATCCTCGAAATATGTAATCGAAGTCATAATAAGAAGCTGAAATGTGGATTGGTTTTGTGATGCAAAATGCTGGTCGTTTCTGACAATATGTTTCTGGTGGAGAAGCTACTTGCTTTAAGTGTGATGAAAAGAAGTGAGGTTTGGAAGTGAAATTTAGGTGGTGGGAAGGATCAAATGCAGCAGTAGAGATTGCTTGGAATTTTGCAGCAGAAAACGCCATTTTCAAAGAATAATAGTATAAAGTTTTCACTGGGGTTGGAGAGAAGCTTTGTGTATGTATTTGGTTTTAAGGCTAAATAGAAATCTTGGTCCTGTGTGATAAATAATTCGTTTTGGCGTGGGTATTTATAGAAGTTTAGTGTATGTATAGGTGAGCTGGGGCCTGGGGGTGGCTTTTCGGTGCAATTTGATAATAGTTGAAATAGTCATGGAAGACAGCCAAGCCAAGTGGTGCTGATTGGTTCAATGGACTCGCGGCTGGCTTAGATTTTTCGCTTAGAAATATCAAATGGTGACTGGCGGTGGGTTCATTAATTCGAAGTCAATTTTCAATGTAGTTTCTTTTTGGTCCTTACAGAAAATTCCTTGTTAGAATTCCATCCATTCCACAACAACTGCTGATACAGTTATCAAAATAATTTATTTCATTTTATGTGAAGAAATATAATTTTTAATACAACATTTATTGTGTTTTTACTTGATCTACCCTTATTTATTACACTAGAGGATATAAAAAAGAAGGGTCACATTAATTATATCTGAGGCATTGTAGTCATTTCGATGTAAAAGTTAATACATTAAGTCGCATCCTTAATATGCATGATTTTGACAAACTGCCTCAAATAAATTGGAACAGAAGGAGTATAACATAACAACAAAGTATCCCTAAAAAAAAAAATTTTAAAAAAATCTAGATGTTTCACGTACTACAACCCAAAAATAAATAAATAAATAAATAAATAATACGGTACATGTCATGGCTGTGTGTTGTCTTCTTAATCTTCTTATCTTAATTTATATGTATAGAAAAACGTAGAAGCTATGTGGCCTATCCACATGTCAAATGCAGAAGGAAAATGAAAAATGGCCACCTTAGGTGATGACTAATGCTTTGCTTTAAATATTTTATTTAGGTTAAGGGAACCCAATGAAATACTAACATGTATATATTCAATTATATTATCCATTACTTAAGTCAATAGATTATTTGATTAATGTTTTCGTTCATTCTTTGTGATAGAGAGAAGTGAAGCTACTCGTGTAGAAGTTTAATCATTTTCTTTTGTATATTTACTTTCTTCATTAAATCCATCGTTAATAGCACAACAGTTGATCTATTAGCTAGGACACCATACTTCGTGCAAATTTCAATTTTACAGAGATTGAAATCTATTTTCAACACCTCCTCGCTCCAAATTTCAGGAGTAGAATTTATGCATAAAATTCAATTCTGAAATTGTTGAAAACATATTTCGATTTCTGTGATGTTGAAATTTGTACGCAGTGTGATGACCGAATAGATTGAGTGTAGAGTTATTAACATTGTCCTTTCATTAAATATTTGTAATATTGATGTTGATAACAAATAATATGTCTCGTTAAAATTTTAATTGTTAGAAAAATATGTGGTCCGAGAAAAATCTGAATGAAAGAAAAGGAGAGTATATTGTGTATTGCTCACATGTTCTGAGCATTCTTTGGATTTCCAAGCCATTGCATTTTAATCTTCTTCATCTGAGTTCTCAAATGCAGCGGTAGACCAGTTGCTTTAGTTAATAATCTTCTGGATCATTATTTGACATAATTTGTTGTACATTGATATCACCATTCTTATGAGGATTATTTCTTTTCTTTACGTTCCTTGAACCGAAGACAATCAACGATCTTCTTCTCAAATGTTAGTGGTAAAAAAATTGCATGAACAAATCAATTAAGTGAACTAATTGCTTGATTTGAATTGTATAACGTATATATGCATGTAAGAAAAACCTTGTTAATAACCCCGGTGGAAAGAAAAATCAGTCAAAAGAAAATTTTAATCACATATATATGCGTTCCTATGTAACGCATTCACTACCTTGTTAAATACTTTTAATGGAAAATTAGGGATAAGGACACAATCTGAAATATTTTTAAGTAATAGGACAACTACATATTTTTTATAGCGAGAAGGACAAACGGTGAATCTCGAAAATCAAATGAATCTCTCGGTGAATCCCGAAATCGGTAATTTCGATTAATTAATTTCGATAAATGAATCCCGAAAATTAGTGAATTTCGACGATGAATTTTGAAAATTAGTGAATTTCGACAATGAATTTTCGTCAAATGAATTTAAACAATGAATTTGACACAAGTGAATTTCGACGAGTGAATAAATAGTTTTGTCGCTTTATGCAAAAGTTTCAAAAATCTGCCTTCTTCTACTCAATTGATGAAATATTTACGTCCCTCCTCATTCCCTACTTTTAACTACCCTTCGAAAACAAAAATTTAGTCAAAGAGAAAAAAAATTATTCGCTTGCAGGGCACTCGGAGGTTCCATTATAGGTCCGAATTCTTTCAAATCAAAAAATTATCTAGCTTGCTGGGCACTCGGAGGCAATATTTACTTTAATTATTCGCTTCACGTGAATATTCATATTGGTTTAACTTTCTAAACTTCATTTAGTAAGATTTATATTCATTAAAACTAATGGGTAAGGGTCAGGAGGACGAAAAATTTAAGAAATAGTGATGCAAGGACATCTTTCATTTTTTGTGGTTAAAAAAGACAAATTAATTATAAATGGACAGAAATTTTTTTTTTTTTTTTTTTTTTTTTTTTTACTTGGAGTAACTTCCGTGAAACGTGTTTCCATAAAATGCGGAGGAATGGTTAATCTAAATTTGATTTATTGATCCTTTTTAAAAAAACAGAAAATCTTTCCCGAATAAAAAAAACAAAGGAAAAACAGAATATCAAAAAATTCGGTCATAATTTCAGTCCAGTAATAGTCTTTGACTAAGACTCTCTCCAATGGAGATTTTATTTGTACTTTTTGATAATTTCATAAAGTTTTTTATGAAATTAAAATTCAATGTTCTTGTCCTTTTTGATAATTTCATAAAGTTTTTTTTTTGGTCCTTTTTTTATAACTTTCCCTAAATATAACAACATCTTAGATCATATTTTTTTAGAAATCATTCAATTATTTATACATTTTCTTTGGGGGATAATCAAGAAAATAACTTAAGGCAAAGGAACTTCAGTGATAATTATCACATTCTTGACCTTGGTGCTGTGTCCGTCAATTTCATTACATGATCTTTGGGACAGCATCTCCTTAAAATGTTAAGACAACTTGTCGGATCCAAAAAAAAAAAAAAAAAAAAAAAAGGTGGGGCTTTACAGTAAATTCCTTAAAGATGTTTCAATGCAGAAAGTGAATATTGTAATATCAGCCGTTCCCATCGCTATCAAAAACTTTCAAGAGTCCCACACTAGGAGACATCCCTCTACCGTCCATTCTACGAAGTTATTAACGCATTGGTGTCGTAAACGAAATCCATCCAGTATGTTAATATAAAATTTTTATTTTTAAATTGAATTGGTGTATGATCCATATTTGTTTACTTGTCAAATAGATACAATTGGATATACTATCCAAAAACTTCCCTCCAAGAGGCCTTTGCACCCAGGAGATAAAGTTATCTTCTTGCCAGACATTAACGTTGATTCCACGACGCCACCCCAAAGAATCGCAGACCATATCAAGACTCATCCGCGGATTTTGATGATTGACAACAAATGATGATACTCCGGCGTGAAATCGGGTTGAATCCATTTGTTAGAAGTGGGTGCTAGAAACTTAGATTAAATTTTATCTACTTGTGAAAAAATTCGCTACTTACATCGATTATTTCACGATTGTAAGACTTTGGTCGCTTTGACCCATTTGATTAATAAAAGATCTCCTTAAAAAAAAACAAAATTAAAAAAAAACTTCCCGTCCATTCCCCCATATCACGATTTCTATTTAATTTGTTCTTTTTTGGAACAAAATCAGGATATGCAGAAGGAAATGAAAGTCTCTTATGTTGTTTTTTTTTTGTTTTTTGTTTTGAGAAAAACTTATGTTGTTTTTTAAATTGTGCAAAGTACACCTTTGATATGAATATTCCCGGTATTGAGCAGGAAATAGGAATAGAATCTTTCAAAGAGCTGTTAGCAGTTCATGAGTAGGCTGCACATGAACCCGAAGAAGCCACAGACAGAACAGAATCGCTTGAACAGAATCGCTTGTTCACGAATGCCCTGCTAGAAGGGGACCAATATTTATAGTAAATTTATAGGCTACAAGATAAAGATAATAATATTTATTAGAAATAAATCTGATTTTAAATAACAAACTATTTAAATTAAAACTTTATCTTTACATCATAACAACTACAGTATATTTCTTCTTTTGGCTCTGTCTCAAACGAGACCGGATTTTTGTATCTTCTAAGGGCATCTCCAGCGGCGCAAAAACCCGGCGCTATCCCACCAAAATAGAGGAATTAGCCCCTCCAATGATACACTAAATTATACTCTATTTTGGTGTTGCACTATCTTTCACCCTATATTTGGTGTTGGGTCACCCGACGCCAAACCAAAACTATCCGCTTTTTTTTTTTTTTTTTTTTTTTAATTTTTTTTTTTTTATCTTTCTTTATTTCTTTGTCAATGAATAATTTTGTATTATGCTTTTATCTTTTGTACCTTAATTTTGTTATCATGTAAAAAAAAATCTATGTCAAAATTTTGTAGTACATAAAATTCTTTTTATCATTATTTTATTTAATATGAGTAAAATTTTACTGAAAATATAAGTAGATAAATACGATAAACATCTTAGCTAAATTTAAACACATAATCATACATTTTATTATTGATTAGAAATACAAACACACTAAATTACATAAAAAAGGAACATTGAATTACATAAAAAAGAACACTAAAATAAAGATTAGCTCACATAACATAAGATAAACTCACAAAGCAAACATAGTAAAAATAATAAGCACCGCGCTTTAAAAGCGAATAATAATTAGATAGGCTTCTCCTAGGATGGTCCAATGTCTTGGAAAAGGTCACCGAACGTCGAAATGGTGGATGAAAATACTCGGTTTGAGCAATTTCTCGAGCGGCATAGGCGTATAAGAAATAGAAGCGCATTTTTGCACTTCGTGATGCCTTGATTGATCATTTGTGGGATGAATACACAAACTCGGACGATTAATTGCTTCTTTTATCATTGTGTAATTTAAAGTTTTCTTTCTCGGTTGTATTATTAAATGTTTGTATTTCGGTAATATTATTAAACGTTTTTATTTCGGTAAATTTTTTTTAGGGGTGGCAATATTATTAAATGTTTGTATTTTATTAGTATCTAATGATATAAATATATTTGTTTTATAAAAAATAAAAAAAAAAAAGGTGATTGGTATGGAATATTTTTGGAATATTCTTTTTTGGTGTAAAGTTTAGTGCAAAATGATTGGAGCAAAATGATATAGCTTCTACACTATTTTAGTGTTTTGGTGTAAAAAATGGTGCAAACTGTTGGAGATGCCCTAATAGTTGTCTCTGTATTTCACTGTGAATAAATGAAGGGTGCCTGTCAAAACATTGTTTGCTAATATACATGTGTTGCATATGTATATGCATTAGTTCCCTGTGCATATCGGAAAATTATTGCGTGGAGAGAGTAATAAGGATGAAGTGATGGATGAAACGATCAGAACAACACAGTTTGTATCCAATTGTAAAATTGATGATAGAGATTAAGTCACGCCATCCATCGCGTGTAGGTATGCACGCATCACGATAATTTCCCGTGCATATCATGCAATGGTACGGTTTTATCAGTGATTGTATCCCATTACCACCTACACTATTGAAATCCGACTGTACTCTTTGTTTGAACCACATAGGTATCGGCCTATTAACCTATACTCCCTTCGTTCCTAATTATATATCGCATTTGAAGAAAAAGTAATTGATCAGGTTCATCTAAAAATGGCTAACCTTCAACTAAAAAGCGACTAGGTTCATCCAAAAAATAAAAGTATTTTTTTCTGTAAATGCGACATATAATTAAGAACGGATGAAGTATTTTACAGGACAATGCTAAAATTAAGAGCACGGAAGTCCTCGATCACGAAAAATACTTGTGTGGTGAGGGAATTTGAGTTGAAGTGACGAGTAAATCGATCAAAACCACACAGTTTAAATACAGAATAAAACGTGTGGTCTCAGATGGTGCCGTTGTTCTAAAAATCGCATCTAGGCGCCGCTAGGCGCCGCTGGCGCTAGCGCACCTCCAGCGTCCGACTTGGCTCAGCGACATGTTCTAGGCATTTGGGTCTTACAGGCGCTCAGGCGCCAGGCGCCGCCTAGCAACCTGGCGCCACCTAAGCGACTCTGGGCGCTCTCAAATCGATTAGGTTGCGTTTTTTCTTTCTTTTTCTTAGATATTTGGCATATTACATATATAACTTTTGACATAATTAAAAATACACTTAACCTAAAAAAAAACTCGAAGCAGCATGCCTCCTTTCTAGTCGTTCTTTCTCCCTCTCATTCTCTGTTCTTCCCTCTCACTCCTACTCAAAGCATGATATTGTTGGAGTTGGAGACTTGGGGAATAATGATGATGAGATTGAGGATTGAACTTGAGAGTTGAGACTGAGAGTATTGACTATCGAGTGTTGAGTTGAGTGTTGAGCGTTACATTGATTTACATCTTTTGGGTTTTGGATACTACGTTTCATTGATCTTTTGACACAATTTACAAGTTTTTACTTGATTTTTATGTTTTATGATCATAGGATGTAAAATTTAAATAAGATAAGTATTAATTTTTCAAATTAAAATATAAAAAAAAAAAAAAAAAAAAAAAAAAACGCTGGCGCTAGCGCCTGGAGCGCACCGTCATCGCCTAGCGAGTTTTAGAACACTGATGGTGCCACGGAAAATACTTGTGTGGTGAGAGAATTTGAAAGTTGATTTGAGGTGAAACGATCGTAACCACACGTTTAAATACTGAATAAAAGATTGTAGATGGCGGCACGGTGTGTGCCGCCACACCGTATGGAGACACCACACAAATATTTCCCCTCGATCACACTTCCACCAGATAAAAAGTCATCTAAAAATGATTATGGATCTTCAGAGAATCTTCTTTAAAAACCACATTAAAGTAACTATATGTGAGTGCATAGAGTCAGACCAGAGAAATGTATAAAGCAAAAGCTTATCCTATAAACGGGTCGTTTATCGTTGGAATTTCACCAGAGGGAGCTTATACGAAGAAGATCCACCACACAATTTCCTGAGGTGGAATACACAGTGCCCCTGTGTGGTTCACTTCAGGAAACTGTGTGGCCTGGGATCACGCATCAGCTTCCTACTGGTGAAATTCCCATAATGTAATTTTCCTATAAACAGGTCACATTCATAAAACATGTTGAGGGGTCCGTTATTTTTTTTGAAGTAAATCTTTTCCACGGGTTTAAAATATTTTTAAATGGGTAAAATGTAGTGATTTTTTAGCGGATCTACGGGTCCCAATTAATATAATGTGTATCCGCCTTTGTCTACAAGAACGTCAAATCCACCTCCAAGTTTCCTAGGAGAGGATTTAATAATTCCACCATGACAATTGTGTAGAATTCCACCGACACAGCAGTTGAGGAATCCTTGATAGCAACATCGATCTACGTTGAATTTAAGCTTATCACTTGGAGAAGGAATCCATTTTGCAGGTAACGGTGCACGAGCAGGAGTCGCGTTGCAGCAGCAAAAAAATTATCTTCAGCTCCAACATTAGCACAAGGGGAAGTTCTTCTATGATGAGTCCATTTGAGGAGTAAAACATGTGGATAAATCTGGATCACACAGTTTCAACTCAAATTCAAACCATGCAGATCGAATTATCCGTGTGTTTATTTGCCAGTAAATGGAGTGAGTAGGTAAAAAGCACAAGATAAGTTTTATGAACATGAACATTTTTTCCCTCAAAGATCTAGTCAATGAGTATTTAATTTCTGGGTGTTCCATAAGATCCACACCGGTCTCACAAGCATTATCCAAATGCATGATTTGGAGATTAGAAATTGCTTCTTCTTCTTCTTGTTTTTATTCTTTCCCTTTTTTGGGGTTTTGTCCTTCTTACATTTTTTTTTTTCATACATGATTAAAAATGGCTTTCATTATTAAAAGAAAGAATGATATATGTAACGACTAAATTGTGATTTAATTTGTATGAAAAACGAAAATAATTATATCAATTTGTTTCAATTCAATAAACAAATGACAATCATGAGATCGATGTGATAACAATGATCTTCTTTAACGTATTTTTATTTCATAAACTAAACACATGTCTAACCACCGGTGGCGGATCCATGAAGTTTTTCTGGTGGGGTCAAATTAAAAAAAAAAATTAAAAAAGACTCAACGGCCAAGTTTTGAACCCGTAAAAAGGGTGAAAAAACTCAACAGTCAAATTGAAAATTAACCAGAGATTGTCTGAAATAATACACACAGTTTTAATATTATTAGAGGATATATTCTTTAAATTTTCGTCAGGAATTCGAAAGTAGTTAATATAGACCCTGCCATGCTATATATGATGTTTAAATTATATTGTTGTTTGCAAATACCAAAAAATAAGTTATATTTAAATAAAACACATGCGGGACACGTGCTTTTACTAGTCCCGCACCTTTTGCTATTATTATATGAACCCATTCATGTTGTTGATACGACGTCAACCTAAGGCACCTTGACCATGCATGAAGTATCAGCACAACCGCTAAAACATATGCTTAACTGAATAGTTAACCCCACTCATATCTCGTTAAATAAGACATCAACCTAGGTGCATCTTGGTCCTAAAGCCTCAACAAAACCGCAACAAAACATCTTGGTAAAAATGAATTACTATTAAATACCTTTTTGTTTGAACCTGCCTTAAATAAAATCACAAACATTGAGGGAGGAAATCAGGCATTCTATGAAACAAGTGTTCGTGTTCATAAACAGGTGGCTGCAGAGTTATTCTACTTGACCCGCCGCGCCAGTGAGCAAACTCGTGTTATCGGCTGGAGAGTTGTTCTACGTGACCCGGGCCAGCCAATGAGCAGACTCTTGTTATCAATAACAAGTAGCCATTCAGCAGGAACAAAAAAAATCTCAATAGAAGCCCAAAAATGACATTCATCGTGTGTCTAATCATTAAGGCAAAGCTACATCATCCTCAGATTTTTTTGGCAGGGTTGACCAGAAAAAAACGACTCAATTATTCGTGGTACTGGATAAGGGCAAAGAACAGTCTGATGTATGAAAACATTACACATTGCATGGTGTCCACGAAGGACAAAGACAAGTTAAGAAGCATTAGGAAATATCAGAGTTATGCTAATAGCTAAACCCACCAAGGACCAGCCCAAAGAAAGCATCAAAATATCTCTGTTGATTGACAAAACTCTTGTCTCTAGAGCAGAAGATTCTAGACCCTCTTCTTCCTACTGAACGCAGATCTTTTTCCGATTGATGTGGATTTGCTAGAATGAGGTAGCAAGCCCCGTATAATTGCAAGAAGAGCGAAGCCCAGAAATGGGAAGTACATCTTCAACAAATCATCTGATGCTTTCTTTGATCCAGTTAATTCTGCTAGTATGGCCACCTGCATTTCAGAAGTTGAACAAAAGGATGAGTTGATGTAAAAAACCTCAGCTTCATTCAGAAATTCATAATATAAACAATGATCCCAACATGCAGAGGGCAGGAATAATAGATAATATTATACAACTCAAAAAAAAAAAAAGCATTTTGTGTTTCTAATCAACCTTGCTCATTATCTAAGAATGGAGAAAAGAGACACAAGTAATTTCCTGTTATGTTGTGTTTCACATCATATCATATGATAGCCTTGATGACAGTAACGTTGAACAATGAACATGATGGTAATATCTCATACTCATAAACGTTAGTACACCGTGTTGAAAATAGTGCTCAACCACAACAAATGGATTGCTCGTGCTAATCAGCTTTAATTACCTAAAGAACGTTTCAAGTATCTAACGTGAAAAGGTGAAATCACCAAACATGATTAACATTATGGGAGTCTAACTAAGGTTCAAGATTCTGGCTCAAATACAATTATAATACTCCATCACATTTTGATTCCTCATGGAAACTAAAAGTTAACATAAACAACGACACAAATACGATTAGAAAAAGAAAAACAGAAAACAGAATGGAGTTCAAGGCTTCAAGCACAAGTAAACTGTACTGAATCAACTGTCCATAGGAATTGGAAGTGCTTCCCAAAAATTATTCATTAAGATGAAAATGTCAACCTGTATCATGATCAAGTTTCCCACTTGGAATTCAATTTTTATAGTTCATGTTTTGATAACAACACCACGTGAACAATATAGCCGTCTGTTTTAAAATGGCAAAAGATGATCAAACTGACTTGCAAATTGAAACACAAAAAGTTTTTCAAAACACAAGGCCTTCATTAAGCCTGTCACTGATTTACCAATGCTTCGAAACTTCAGAATCTATATCTGTTCATCCATGAAAAGTATCCTATTTGTGGAGAATCCAAATCAATGTCTTAAGCAGAACAAATCCACTTGGAAGCATGCATTGCTAAAGAAAATAGAGTCAGGCTCTAATTACATATCCATGGTGACTATTGTATACATTGCAACTGTTTGGAATGGTTTAGCTCATTGAATGGATTTCAACATACAAATCTGTCTTAAATATCAGCTAAGAGTAAAATATGAGATGTATTAATTCAAGAATCCCGTGTGCTCTCTCCGTCATTCTTCCTTGTACCCTAATTCTCCTGATTCACACACAATTTACTTCTGTAATAATCTTAATAACACCATCAAAATCAAAGATTCTCCCACAACAGAAAGAAGGGAACAGCCAGATTTCAAATTAAGAGAGGTAGATCTACATTGACACTAGTTTGCATGCTAAATCTAAATCTCAAAATGAATCACTTAATAATTACCCACAACTCACCATTGAAGTAAAAGTAGAGACGCCATACATCAAACAGGTGGTGGGCAACCAAGATTTACTAGCAGCAATCCCATATAGACAGATCAAAGCAAGAGGCCACTGGAAGACGAGCTCAAGAGCAACCAGCCCAACAAAGAAATGGGGCTTCTCGCCCGATAAGTAGTCACCGTATTCTTTGATGTACCAGTTATTCAAGTCAACCAAGAAGCGCGGGTAGAACTCGGGTGGAAGAACAGATTGTCCATCAATAAGTGGAGCTCCAATGGCAATCACAAGGAAGAAGAGGAAAAGTGCAGCGTCTACTATTGTCAATACAGCTCCCATTATCGTTTTTATGTGGATTTTTAGAAAACGTTTGTGTTGATTGTTTGAGGCGGTAGGGATGGAATGTTTCTTCGGCTTGCTTCAGATCCTCACACTAATTACAAGCTCGACCAACTAGTAGTAACAAACCGAACTGACCGACTATCAATTGTTTAAACTTACGCCGTTTAGAGCCAAGAAAGTGTGTTCAATTGTTTCACGTTCGTTCGCTCAATATACGAACGTAAAAATATGCTTGATATTGTTCGTTAACACTACAACTTTATTCACAAACGTTTGTTTAATAAACAAACAGAAAATTATATTACCTCAATTCATTCTGAAGAAAATTTGTTCAGACTTTTGTTCAATTGTGATTTGCTAAAGTATTTTTGTGTTCTAGATTCAGCTCGAGTTTGGCTCAAGTTTCTTTCGTAACAGAAAAGTCCAAATTAATAATTAATAAATAACAAAATACATTTTAAATAAATTATAATAAAAAAAATAAAAAAAAACAAAAACAAAAACAAAAACAAAAACAAAAAAACAGAAAAAACAATATTTCACCAAAAGCCCAAGGCAGAAAGAACAACAAAAAGTATCACCAAAAAAAAAAAAAAAAAAAAAAAAAAAAAAAAAAAAAGGATCACCGAAAAGAGAAAAAGAGAAAAAGAGAAAAAGTGGAAGCACAAAGATGAGCGAAAGACCAGTGCCCAGAAGAGAGAGTCCATGGGGATTGTCTGGCGATGACCATAGACAACCCAAGGCCCATAGGTGCAATGACAGGGCTGAAGATGTTATCCAAGTACTTCTTACAACTCTTTTTCTCCGCCTACTGTGTTTAATTTTTCCTTTAGAAAATCAATTTTCGTTTGAAGTTGCAATTTTTCTAAGTCTTCGATTAGTATTTGTTAAATTCCTTTTTTTTTTTTGGGGGTGGGGGGGTGGGTGTAGTTGTGAATTATTGTAGGTTTTATTTTTCATTTTCAAGTGTATGGGGATTACTGGTCTGATGTTTTCGTTTGAATTTTACTGTCATTTATCAAATGCTAAGAGATTTCAGTGATTCCTTGAACCTGGGAATGTGTGGCTTTGTCCAATTGTATGGGGTTGTTCTCACCAAGTCACTCTGTGTCTATTTGGGTAACTGAACCTTGAAGAAGTGAGGAGGACACTAGTTTTGATCACTCTAACCTTTACCAATTTCTTCTGATCATGATATTCAAAATTCATCGGGACTCTGGATTTCAGCCACCATTGAGCATATGCCCAAGCTATTGGAATCGGGTTCATATTGAAATAGTAGTCAGTGTTGCAAAATCACTACTTGCAAAGTGTAGAAATGTTATATTAAATGAATGCTATGAGATTTCATGCGCTTTGGCCTGAATGTTAAATTTTTGGGGGAGCCATAGGATTGTAAAAATAGTGTTTGGACAATGATGATACCAGAGTATTCTTAATAAGAGTTTGAATTGGTTCGGATTGGATTCGAGGTTTCCGGTCTCTGGTTGCTTCGTTGATTCCTCGGACAACCTACAAACGGACAACAACACGAAGGGTGTATTTCGTGAAAGCCTCCCTAAGCTCAAGTGACTATGAGATCAGAGGGTTGTCGGGCAATGCATAAGAGCGTTGGTGTGTGAAAAGTAGTGTGCGTGACAATGATTAATACCTGAGGCTTATATAGGTCTCAAGCCAATTGTCGGTGAGGCGATCATGGCCATGATACAGTAATGGTGTGGATATAGCCGGTTTGAAAAGAGAAAAGAGGAGCGTGCCCCATAATCATAGGCTCATAGTGGGCTTGGTGCAAATAGTGGGACATGCCATGTAACAATTGCACAAGGGGATGTGCATCGACCTATGAGCCTTGGACCTGCTTAAGACCTCAGTGGTGAGGTCGTAACAGATCTTTACACATGTGCTGAGCTAGGGTCTTACATGTGGTCCACAGAAAGAGGCTTTAGATCAATGACCGAGCTCATACGAGGTCTGAGCCCTGTCTGAGACCTCAGAGGCTGACATGTTCGAACGCTTAACTTGTTCACAGAGATAAATGATGGCCGTGACCTAGCTTGACCGCTTTATTCGAGCGCCCTGAGGGTTGTTAGACAAACATGCTCGTGCTTGAACCCCGAATGATGTGTCACATGTCAGTCTTAGAATTTTTTAATCATTGCGGGTGGCACTAGGCACTAGGCACCACCTTCATAAAATAAGCATCTTAGAAAACCGCAAACATTCCTTTTTCCACCATAAGAGATGCTATGATGCATGATAGAGCACAATTGCAAAGAATGATCCTGCTTGCTGACTACACCTAATGGATAAGCCTTTAATGCCGTTAATCCTTCTAAGTTGGGAGCACTATTTGTCGACCTATACCAGTGGCCGAAATCTGCTATATCTTTTCAAAAGCACATGCAATGATGCCAAAACACAATCACAAAGATGAAGTGAGGTAGTTAGAGGCCTTTCTGGACTTGGTTGTGATATTGTAAGTGTAACAGTGAGCTGAAATGCATAAAAGATAATGCCAGCAACAAAAGGCATGTGCATGAACAGTAGTATTTCACTCACTCTAAATGGGTTTGAAGTCTACACCAGAATGACTGGTCTGTACATTCTAACCTGTACAAGGTATTAAGCTCTCATAGAGAGAGCAAAAAGTAAAGGAAATTTTGCCCTCGTAGTTAGAAACATGAATTTTCTTTTGTTACTCTAAATCTACAATGCTGCCATGGTTTGTTCTTGTTAGAAACATTTTCTATGAAATCCACCTGCCGACCTATGGGAGAAGAGATGTTAAAGAAACTAAAACTTTAGCTTAAGTGGGCGACACTAAATGTTTCCAGTCCCGTACAATTATTAGCAAACGCAATTAAATCTAGTTCACATAATGGCTGGGGTTAGCATTATATCATACGTACCCTTACAAATTAAAATACACTATGGCAAGCCTAAAATGATTTTTATTACTTGCTTAGTTGAAATTTTCTAATAAAAGTCGTTTTCCCTCTTTTGCAGAAGATTTCGGGATTTGTCTCACTTTTAACATGTTAGTTAAAAATCAATTATACCATGTTGAAAGGGTTTTACTAGAATTTCAATAGCTTTGTGGGCTTTAAAAGGCTGGAGTTTTTTGACTGCCACGACCTATGTTTAAGCAGGGACATAGATCTTTAGTACTTTGCCCATAATTTGTCCCGCACATTAGTTCTCTTTGACTTGGATTTGTTCTTTACATTTATTTGATTCCACTGAAATTGAGGATCAAAACATTGTTTATATATCTTAATCTCTTATTCTGTCCTGTCCTTTTCCTTTTCCTTTTCCCTACAGAATTTTCCTTCTTAAAGTAGGGTACGTTTACTTGATCTCATTATGGAAACTCATCTCCCCCGTGTTTGTTCTGAGGCCAAATTAGTTTGTGTGTATCTCATCGACCCTAATTTTTTGAATGTAATTTTCCCCCTCACCCTTCCGTGATAACACGATGCCTTTCACTTATTCGGAGGGACATATTTACTTTATTTTCAGTTTTCCCAATAAATTTCCTTCCTGTTTCTTTATCATATATTAAATCACTGTGTTAGAAGGTTGGTTTAAACGAATTCAGACAGCCATTTTTTTGTTGATCAATTAGCAAGGCTAAATATCCTTCTTTTGTATTGTGTGCACCAATTCCATTAGTTCTTGTTAGAACAGATTTCTATGGTTAGTTTAATTATAGTCTTTAGTCCTTTATGTTATGTTTTTATAGGACTTTTTCCCTTTATTTTAGCTCTAATATTCATATTAGTTAGCGGCTAAAATTCCCCCTCTTTCCTTTTGTTTTTAGCAGATGAAACACTGTCCAACTAGCCGTTGGAATAGTGTTTCCTGCTTTTTCCTTTATTACCGTTGGGATTCTCTTCTATAAATAGAAGTGTAATGATCTCTTAGATGTAATGAGCTTTCTATTCTAATAATAAAAGAATACTTTCCTCATTGCTTTATTTCTTACATGGTATTGGAGCCTTAGGCTGTTTTTCTGGGATTTCCTGAAACAATTTAAATTTCAAAATCTCAGTTTTCTTGATCAATGGAGTCATTTCATTTGCAACTAGTGCAGCCACTGATCCTTCTTCTTCTTCTTCTGAAAACCCCAAAATCTCTGGGGAACTTCAAAACATTCAAGATGTTTATAAGCTGAATGGTAAGAACTACCTTAAATGGTCTCAGTTTGTCAGAACCTACTTGAAAGGTAGAGGAAAACGAGAGCCATCTCATTGAATCTGGACTCGCCTCACCGATCCCAAGTTTGCTAACTGGGATGAGAAGGACTCAATGGTGATGTCCTGGCTGTGGAGCACTATGATCACTGAGATCAGTGATACCGTGCATGTTTCGATTCTCGCCAGAGATATGGGGCCATGTACAACAAACTTACTCTAAGGTCAAGGATGCAGCCTAAATCTATGAAATAAAGGTAAAAATTCAGAATACTAAGCAAGGGAATAAATCTATCACTGAATACTCTAGCCTTCTTCAAGGGCTGTGGCAAGAATTAGATCATATCAATGCATCAAAATGAAAGATAGTGATGATGCTACTACCCTTAAAAGGATGGTTGAAGGGGAAAGAATCTTCTCCTTTTTGGTTGGTCTGAACCAGGAATTTGATCCTATAAGGGTGCAGATTCTTGGCAAAACTGAACTACCCTCTCTGAATGAAACCATGTCTATGGTAAGAACAGAAGAGGGTAGAAGGGGTGTCATGCTTGACACTACCAATACTGAGAGTTCAGCTTTATATGCTGGACAGAACAAAAATAACTATCCTAAGACCAATGAGTCTAAGGAAAGTGGGGATAGAAAAATATCCAATCAGAAACAAGTTCCAAAATCTGGGGATAGGGACAATCTCTATTGCACTCATTGCAAAAAGAGCAGGCATACAAAAGAATTCTGTTGGAAACTTTATGGGAGACCAGGCAAGAACAATGCCCTGGCACATGTTGTGGATTCCAACAAATCTGAAAGCACTCAAGGGACAAATCAGGCTGCTTCCAGTCAGAATTCCAACCTTGGTCAATCTAAGATTGAAAAATTGAGGAAGTTCCTTAATACCTTGGAAAATCCATCCTCATCAATGGTTTTTTCAGGTATGGCCTCCCTTGATCTTTTAAATCAGAAAATTACTAAGGGTTGGGTGGTTGACTCTAGAGCTATTGATCATATGACCCCCTCTATGGAGTTTTTCACTGAGTATATTCCTTGTGATATCAGCAAACATATTACAGTTGCCAATGGTAACTCTATTAAAGTGACTGGTACTGGGAATATAACTTTGAATGACTTCTAGTTCTTAAAAATGTGGTTCATGTTCCCTGATCCGTCACTAATGGTATCAAGAAAAGATTAATCACGATTCAAACTGTTATGTGTTATTCTCTGTTAACTTCCGTGTGATCCAGGAGTTAACCACAATGAGGAGGATTGGTCTTGCTAGAGTTAAAGAGGGCCTCTATTTTGTTAAAGATCAAAAAGAAGATAAAGATGTTTTTGAGAAATAATCTCGCGCTTTAAGGTCGATGATAGTGATAAGATCCTTTTGTATCATAGAGATTAGGGCATCCATCTTTTCAAATTTTAAAGCATTTGTTTCAAATATATGTAAGTGGTTCAAATGTTGAAAAATTTAAATGCAATGAATGTGAATTTGCCAAGCATAAAAGAATTTCTTATCCATTTCATTCTCATTTGTCTCGCTAACCCTTTGATCTAATCCATAGTGACATCTGGGGACCCTCTACTATACCTAATGTAAATGGTGCTCATTGGTTTGTGACTTTCATTGATGATTGCACAAGAACCACTTGGGTGTATTTACTTAAACACAAATTTGATCTCAGTCATGTATTTTCTGCGTTTTATAACATGATCATGACTCAGTTTGATACTAAGATAAAAAGATTGAGGTCTGACAATGCAAGAGACTACTTTAACAAATTTCTCAATCCTTTTATGGAAGAGAAGGGGAGCATACATCAGTCATCATGTGTTCACACCCCACAACAGAATGGGGTGGCTGAAAGAAAAAACAGACACCTACTTGAATCTGCTAGGGCCATTATGTTGTGGGGTGTGAACACATGAAAACGCCCATTGATTTCACCCATGGGATCAACCTTGCACCAGAAGATGAGAAAGTTGACAAGAATGCTTATCAACGCCTTGTAGGGGGGCTAATCTATTTGTCTCACACAAGGCCTGACATAGCCTTTGCTGTCAATATTGTGAGCAGATATATGCATTGCCCTAAAAGGTGCCATCAAATTGCAGCTGAAAGAATTATCTACTATCTCAAAAGTTGTCCTAGCAAGGGGGTCCTATTCAAAAAGGATCATCAGAGACTCCTAGAGGCGTATATTGACTCAGATTATACTGGATGCATTGATGATAGAAGGTCCACCTCTGGCCATTGTGTGTTCCTCTTTGGCAATCTTGTTGTGTGGAGAAGTAAGAAACAAGGGATGGTGTCTAGATCAAGTGTTGAAGCAGAGTTTAGAGCCCTTGATATTGGTGTTTGTGAGCTCCTATGGTTGAAAATTATTCTGGATGACCTAAAAATTCAGAGACAGACCTCTATGATACTTCATTGTGATAATCAATCTGCCATTGATATCTCCCTCAACCCTGTTCAACATGACAGAACAAAGCATGTTGTGGTTGATAGGCACTTCATCAAAGAGAAGTTGGACAATTGACTGATCAAGCTCAAATTTATCAACTCTCAAGATCACGTGGCGGATGTTCTAACTAAAGGGCTACCTAAGAAATCTTTGGATTATCTCCTCAGCAAGCTGGGAATGGTTGATTTACATTCACCAGCTTGAGGGGAGTGTTAGAACAGATTTCTATGGTTAGTTTAATTATAGTCTTTAGTCCTTTATGTTGTGTTTTATAGGACTTTTCCCTTTAGTTTAGCTCTAATATTCATATTAGTTAGTGGCTAAAATAAAATTCTCTTTCCTTTTGTTTTTAGTAGATGACACACCATCCAACTAGCCGTTGGAACGGTGTTTCGCTTTTACTTTATTACCGTTGGGATTCTCTTCTATAAATAGAAGTGTAATGATCTTTTAGATGTAATGAGCTTTCTATTCTAATAATAAAAGAATACTTTCCTCATTGCTTTATTTCTTATGGTTCTTCTATGTGGGTCTCTGTAAATTAACTGTGTAAATGTAAAGCTGACTTATATTTCCTCTTTAATGTACAGGCATGCTTCAAGGTAATCCGCTTAAAACAGTTCCTGGCCCTTTCAAGTTGTTCTGGCGGTGCATGCGTTCCAAAACGGGGTAGGTCTTTCCTTGATGGTAAAGCTATTACTGACCTAACAAAAGAATTAAACGGTTCCATTTTGTGGTTCAGATCCTCTGTCCCTCCCATATCCCGTAGTTATCTCTTGTATCTACACACCATAGGATTATGCACTTTGACATCACTTATCCTATGATCCTATGGTGTGTGGTAAATGCACGAGACATAGTGGGAGACACAGCGGGAGACAAGATGTCCTTTGGGGAAATTTCGTACTTAAATTCTAGAAAAAGAAAGTTATACCATGTTTATGTCGTTTTACCTCACCTTCTGTCCTGATTAGGCTGAGTCTGTTGAGTGTATATGAAATGAATGGACACATGTTTATTCAATTGTGATACATGCACCGAATTTGATACTTTGAAAATGATATGGGCCCTACATTCACATAGAAAAAGAATCACAACACGTGCATCGTGCTCCTAGGATGGAGAAATGGACACTTTTTTGCTGTTTGTTTAGCTGGAAACTAAGAATGCTTTTCAATTGTGTAGGGAAGAGCCTACGGAGCCGTTCACTTACTTGGATTTGGATCCTCCAAAAAGAGAAGTGAAGCTCGAGTAGATTTTAGTAGTCGTCTAGTTTCTTCGTTCCTGGTTCTGTGCAAGTCGTGTCCAACTGCTTAAGCGTTTATGTGGATTCCCATTTCTTGGTTTTAAAGATTATCCCCAGTTTTTTTTTTTGTCAGTGCCCATGAAAGAAAAGAATATGATTTTGCTGTGCAATGTTTTGCAATAAATAAGGTGACAATGATGTTGATGCCTGCTCTACTCTTTTCTTTAACACAATGCCCACTACTCGGTTTTAACGGATTAATTGTTACTGCTTCTATTAGTACGTGTTGTCAATGAAATTGTCAAAGCTGTTGAATTGAGAATCTTGGGGAGATTGGGAAGTCTCTATTGCACCGGAACAGTCTCGTTTTTGTATAAACTGACAAAACATATCTTGTCTTTTTGCAGACAATGTCGTCCATCCAATGATGTGAATCAATATATACTTTTCATACATGAATTTCTAGTTGAACTACCAATGTGAGACTCTATATGTATATTTATATTATTATTATTATTATTATGTAAAAGAAAAGAAAAACCTTGTCCTTTTCGATCTGGAAAATTCTAACCACAAGTCTCATGGGGACCTTATGTTTAAAAATAAAAAAAAAATAAAAAAATAAAAAAAAAACTGCTAAAGCCAATTCTTCAAGGTAAGAACAAACCAATGTTCAACCTGTTGCGACAACACAACTTCCTGATTTAGTGAGTGGTTGCCTTTTGGCCCATTTTTTCAGCATTGCAACAAAATGCAGTGATATTCACTTTATCTGTATCTGCAAGTAATAAACTGGATATAAAAAAAAGAAATTTCTAATAATCAATCAATGGTTCCCCAATGGTGAGATTGCGCTCCAAATTCCAGGGTAGATTGAAGAGCTTTGCAGTGATGAATTTGAAGATCTTATTAACATTTATGTTGTATGTTGCACTTGAAAAGAACAAGGTTGCGTTCATTGCCTTTGCATATGCTCTTGCCTGTTTTACATACATACAAATTATAACACATTATAAGTTGCAGACAAACAAATGTAAGATCATATACGCACATATCATCGAAGATAGTAGATGTAAGTTCCCAGTTAATTTACCTCACTTGCAATTGTCCATTGCAAATCAATTGGTAATTGTACAAAATCATCGAACTTGGTTCCTACTAGTACTGGAATTGCTGTCTGCATAGAATCAAATGTTCTCCATTTAGTTTTCTACCTAAAGATTCATTGACTGCAGGATCATGAATATGCAAAACAATTTACCTGATTCCATTTTCTTGCTTGTTTATACCAGCTGACGACGCTGCAGATACCAAAACCAATACTTTACCTTAATGTAATAGATTCCAAGAAATGAAAAGAAAGGAAAAAAAAACAATCTATGATTTGATATGATTAATGGGATTTATCATTTTCTTGCCTGTTCAATGTACACCGACTGGTAAGATCAAACATGAATAAAATGGCTACTGAATCTTTGCAAGCTTCTGGAATTTGATTAGAGATGAATCAACAACCCTGCATTGAAAATAATGTGATTATGTGATCAATCAGATAATTGCAATTTCAAAAATTATCAAAAAGATTCATACCTCCTACTTCCCAGATACTATAAGATATACATGCTCCTCCAACAGATAATGTTTTGTCCATCTGATTTATTCCAGTCATTGCCAATTTTTCGTCTTCATTCTCCTTCCTACATACTTTGTGTCTGTAACCAAAAATGAAAAAAGAAAATTATTATTATGAAAAAAAAATGGGTCGGTTGAAATAACAATCCGAAATCCGAATACGCCGTCTCACCAGAAAACTTGTTTTCCCGATCCGGCAATCACCAAGGAGACAGATCTTCAATGGCACTACGTCGGCGGGATCGGTGGAAACAGGGCAATTTTGTGGAATTGGAATGCTTTTCGAGGAAAAATTGTTGTCAGGAACACCAACCGACGGCGAAGGAGAAACGTTATTGATGAGGATCTTATCCTGTAATTGTTTATAAGTCGCGGAATTTCCAATCCAACAAGCAGAAACTTTATGCAAAATAGATCGGAGACATCGGCGGAGGATCAAAATCCGGCAGAGGAGTCTGGCTTTAAGCTGGGAATGAAAAGCTCGACGGCAAACTAGATTACTACTAGACATTATTAATATTATTATTAAACAAGAAGAAGAAGAAGAAGAAGAAGGAAGGTGGCCTTTAGGAGCCTTTTGAAAGTATATACAGATAAAAGAAATGGAAGAAGAAGCAAAGCAGCTTCTGCAGGCAAGGCTCCTATAGATCCTTTTCAATTATACCTTCTTTCTTTCTTTTTTTCTTTTATTTTTATTTTTATTATCTATGTCATCCTTTTATTGTAAATCAGTCGTACATATTTTCGTGATTTTTATTTATTACAGTATTTTTTTATTATTTTTTTAATATTGTTTTTTTTTTTTCCTCCAAATATTTTAATCTTCTAACAACCATTTTTTTTTTCTTTGTGGCGGTGCCCGTTTCCTAGGGACAGTTGTCCGGTTTTGTGGATGCCAAAGTCAAAATCTGGACGACATTGCCGCCGGCTTCTTTTGGATATATTCGATATATTTGTTCCTGTTTATGTTTATGTTTATGTTTATGTTGAGTTGAATAGTGACACGACTTACTTGTCTCTATACACCCTCGTGTGCACATTATATATGATGTGTGTATATTTATATATATATATAGTATTCAAATGACTGTGTTACAACATTGATAAGAGTCATAATATTGATTT
This sequence comes from Gentiana macrophylla, assembly GCA_026214975.1. NCBI lineage: Eukaryota > Viridiplantae > Streptophyta > Magnoliopsida > Gentianales > Gentianaceae > Gentiana > Gentiana macrophylla. Next base: position 125,981,100 of record CM047807.1, on the reverse strand, counting down.
CGATATGTGATATGATATCTTAAAGGTTGAATTGAAACACATGAACGCCGCATGACGGAAAGGTGATTTAACTCTCTGTGCGCTTAATTGACTATATCCGGTTTGTCGGGCGCACTTGATTAGTTAAAATTGACTGGATCAAACTTGGATCACATGTAATTTTAGTGTGATATTTTTTTATCGGTGGCTTTAAATTTCTCAACATTTCACATACCTCCGTCCTTGAATGTCGTAACTTTAGGATCTTATTATAGTACACATGTTGCTCTATGACAGTCTTACATTTCTAGAGATGGGATCAGTGACCCTATATACTAATCACAAGGGTCGACGACAACACCATGACTTTGTATAGGATCGGTTAGGGACTTTAGGTAGTTTTTTTACAATCGTAGACATATTTTTAACCATTTTTATTACGTAAGGATTCCTTTCATCTCGTGATTGAGGTATCTAAAATGTACATAACTCGTAGTGCATAAATCAGGACAGACACATCTATTCGATTAATATTTACCTAACTATATATATATTTTTTATGTTAAATTATCCAACTTCATATTCTTGGAGTATAATTTTCAAACTTTGTGGGGTCACATCATTTATTAATAAAAAAAAATCCTCCTCCATTATTATTTAATGTAACAACGGGGATGACATCTAATGGTCAAGGTAGATGTGGTCACAAAGAAATTGCTTGTGCTTTTCACTAATTTTATCATAATAAACTAATGTTGATGATTGCCCATTTGCCCATGGCCGCCTAAATGGATAATTATATATAGTTTTGACTTTTGAATTATTTTATCAAACTGCATTATTGAGGTTGTGTTTTCCTTTTCCCTAAAGTAGTCAATCACGTCACCATCTACCATTTGTCTTATTACTACTTACCACTTTGTATTGTAATAATCTGTATGTAGTAGTAATGTAGTATAGGCATACCATTATATTATAAAGTGCAAACACAACAAAATTACATGCACTATAAATACTAATCATGCACTAAATCTCACTGTCATCATTTCTTTAAATTATCTACTATTATTTTTACCTTTATGTGTGAGTGATCATGTAAACACAACTTTGGACGGCAATAAAATACTTTTATTTTAATGTTCTTACCTGTCTAAATTATTATTAATAATACTACTACTAATAATAACAACAATAACTGTAAAAATAATGGTTATTTGTAGCAAAACATGTGTTAACAAGCCTATGGATTTCATTATTCTGTGTGATGCTTAAGCTTCAAAATTATGATCAGAATATCCAAAATAATGAATGCCCAAGCAGCTAAAAGCATCAGTAGTAGAGATGAATTTGAAGCATTATTTCAAGAAAATGTCCTCCCAAAAAAATATCAAATAAAACAAACTGGGCTCATTTGCACATTACAACCCAAAGTAACAAAATTAAAAGCATTTAAGACATTAAAAAAAAAAGGGTGTCCTCATGTATGTATTCAACAAGTCTTTTATTGGGGACAAACTACAAATAAACTTCATACACAATCATTGAAGCAACTGATGAAGTCATTAGCAAACCAAAACAAAAACATTAACATTAACAACTCATTGTGATTTGGCCTTATCTTCTTTCTGCTTCTGCAAGTACCTACAATTTATACAAGAAGACACTAGTTATTCTTCATCATTTTTCATCTACTACTCCATCAGTTTTACTAGAAAGTCATTTACACAGAGAATCACAGAAGGGGGAGGGGTAGAGAGGGGGGGTGGGGGGTAACCTGACCTATATCATTACAAGGTAATGAGGGAGTTGATGACATGAATGATTGAATTCATTCACAATAAGTTCATCATTTCCTCAAAATCAGTAGTTACAAACATGGTTCTCAATGGTTAGAACATATTGCACATCAACTAGGTTGCACGGTTACAGACACACGACTATGGAACAAGTACTTACCCCTGACTCTTTGCCCAACGGGTGAATTGATAAAGCTGTACTGTCTCATTCGAGACGTGGCATGCCAAAAGCAGATAGTTGCGTGGTTGGACCATCCATGCAAACCTCATAAAAAGAGCAGAGTATACGCACATTGCTGTAAAAAATAAAAAACATGAAAAAATAAAATAAAAAGAGTAGCATACTAATAAAATCGTCCCATTTCGCTGACTTGTAATCATTCAAAGTAACTAGCAAGCAACATTACAAACCTCCAGTCATGTTTCCAGATATCATTTCAGGGGGTTTCTGAGTGTCCACCAGGCCCTGTGGAAAGCAAAAAATTACAACTCGAATAGATAAACTACATATCCAATCTTTTAATATTAATTAAAGAAGCTTACTGCAACTACAAATCCCCAGTTGGCCACAGGACCCCAGAAGTGAGTTGTTTTAGGGCCTACTGGACTATTTAAGAATGCTTTGAAGGATGCCATGCCAAATTCTGCAATCAAAGCATAACACTTTATGAAATTTACAGATATATTACTAGCCGAACAGCAACAATACCCATAAACTACACAATTGGGTAAACAAGGAAGCAAAGTGAATAAGAACAGAGTAATGAAAGGGGCATTTTACAGGGAAAAAAGGAAAAGGATCGCCACAATACTCAGAAACTACTCAAAAGAACCGTCACAATAGCGAGAAACACAATTGAGTATAGAAGGAAGCTACGTTAATCAGAATAAATGAAAGAAAAGAGACCTTTTCATATGGGGGAAAAAGGATAAGAAGCCTGGAAATATGGAGAAATTTTATGGTGTTTATTGGAGGCAGGGGATGGAGATTTGAACCCTGTTTGATACCAGGGGGTGCAATGGTGCTTCCTACTAAGCCTAAGCCAGATCCGATCCCAAAAAACGAGTCTTAGTTTGTCAGAAGGAAAAACACCAATTTTAGTCTACAGGTTGGTCTTGAAGCCCATAGGTTTTGAAAGCAAAAAGAGAAGCAACAACTTTCAATAAGGCTGAAATGAGAATCAAAGATTTATAGGAGAAAAGGACTATTTTCCCAGTGAAATGGATGGAAGCGAAACTCTCCCACTAAGTTAACTCTCTCACAAAGATTTGTCAGAGTATAAACCAAGTGAAAATTAGGTACTGTTAACTAATCATAAAGCCCATGAAATCGGTGTTGATTTTGTTTTTCATTAACTTCATAACATGTCTACCCACGTTTTGAAGGGAACCATATTGGAGATTGATAGCTGAGTTCTTTCCTTCCTTAAGAAACGATCTATAACCCCTTTCTGTTCCATTTCTTTTTTATTTTCTTTTCTCCATCAGTTTCTGTCAAAGCAATGGGGGCTAACAGCCAGCATTGAAGGGCATACGGCAAGACCATATAATACAGCCCATACCCAAAGAAAGAAAACGAATAAAATTAAAAATTAAAAATTAAAAATTAAAAATTAAAAAACAACAACTAAGTAACGGAAGTAGGGAACCAAATAAGCAAAACAAATAATAGCATGCCACACTCATACTCTCCATTCAAAGAAGAGAAAACTAAGGATACTGCGGCTCTTAACCAGAACCATGTATTACGCCTAAAAAAATTCAAGGACATAATTTGTCACAACTAATCACATATACAAAACGCTAAGCATTTTCTTTTGTTGAAAGAACAATTCTTGTGGGAAAAGAAATTTTTACTTAGATAACTATTTGTTTCTCATTTATTCAAATATACAAAACCCAATACTCCTCACACAAATCCTCATGCAATTCATATGACATTGTCATTTTCTCTTATTGATATGATATTTCACCTTTTTCCTCTATCATTTGAAAATTTCCTAGAGAACTATTCCATGTCCAACGAGCCTCACGTGTTTCAAATATCAACTATTTGCATGTCATCGTAAATTAACATGAAGGACGATAAAGTGAAGTGTTAGTTCGACATAGTCTAGATCGATCCTTAGAACGTGCTAGTCAATCCACGATAGCTGCTTAGGAGGTCTTCGGTCTTGAGCCGGCTAGTCATAATTCTTATTGCATGTGAATTAATACAACCAACAGAGGAGGTTGATTGCATATAGGGTGACTGTCCTTTCAATGGAATTATGGAAGTGGCGTAAATAAAGACACTTTGAGGGTGCTTGTGTGCTCAAATGTTCAAATTTATAAGGATAGGTTCGACATAAAGAAAACAAACAAGAATAGAAACATTTACTGCCCTGTCTTTTTTATTAAATAAAGTGGACTAGGGCCTATAATGCATTTACCAAAGGTTTCATCCTTATTGAATTGGATTGATCTTGTCACATACGTTAGTTAGAGTTGGTTATGCTCTTTCTAGTTAGTTAAGACGTTTCAACTGTTTCGAGCTAGTTAGTTGTGATGCTATCTAAGGATCTTATCTCAGTTGTAAGACTTCACTTTTCGATATAATGAAATTCATAAGCTTTTGCTACTTGAATTCATATCTTCTTTGTTCTCTACACTTAGTTTTCTGGTTTTTCTTATAAAGAACTGTTTTTCCCCAAATTTCTCACTAAACAGAGGCTAGAAGCATCTGATATTCGATTTGACAGCACTTCTGTCAAATCATGAATCTGGTATTATAATCTACTAATAATCTACTGACCATAGACCAGTGATGAAACAAACAACATCTACATACACTAACCCCCCTTCAGATAAACACATAAACCAAACAAAGCAATCTCCATTCGCTGCACACTTTATGCAGCATGGAAATGGAAATTGGATTTTGAATAGGAGGTCAGTCAAAGTAATAACATTAAAATGGAAAATAGAAACTAGGGCCGAATAATCATCAAAAAGGGAATCAAAGGTAAAAGAATCGATACCTTTTTCAACAAATCAAAGTTACAAAATGCTGGGATGATCCAATAACCGAAAACCAGGTCCACTGGATGTCGGAATTTTGGCTTCAATTTCAGAGATCCCAACCTGACCCTTGTTTTATGGATGCCTGAGAGCCCCAAAACAGCCAGGAGAGGCGTTATACAGTGGCTCTAAAAGTCTTTGCCCCTACATGATTTATGCAGTCTCTGCTCACCTGATAGATAAAAGGAAAACATCAAAACACTTTAGTCATTCGTTAGATGTAATTGGGATTTTAATATAATTTTTAATAAAAATGGTTAAATATCATAAATTTATAACTAAAATTTTATATTGTTTTTCCTCAAAAAAAAAAAAAAAAAAAAAAAAAAAATATTATTTTGTTTGACATGTGTTAATATAATTGCTACTATCTTCGTCCCACAAAAATATCCGTTTTTATAAAATGAATCGTTTCTAACCAATACATCATTTAATTCATTTTTTTGATGTAATTCATTTTTTTCAAACATACCCTATTATAATATTTATTGCTTATATATTCATTTAATATTCTAAAAGAGAATTTATTATGTAATAGTGAGATATATATCCATCACTACTTAAAATATTAAAAGATTAATTGCTTTTTTCTAATCGATATGCATCACAAAATCGAACAATTTTTACATGACGGAGGATATAGTGACGCACCACCAATCCATCACAAATCAAAGAGAGAAATTAAACATTCGCGGATCTATGTGAACTACATTACATGATTATAGTTTTTTTTTTTTTTTTTTTTTTTTTTTTTTTTTTGAACAACCCTTATTGTGAAGTCGTGGTTGCAACAATTTTACAGACATATTTGATCAAGGATAAACCTAAATAAGGATAATCAAAAATGAAAACAAAACATATGAAAGAGATCCCTTAAAATTATTATTTTCATCTTTGAAACACAGTAAAATAAAATGGTTCAAGAGCATGTAGGAGCAAGCTAATATATAAATAAAGTTGTAAAGATATCAGCTAGCATTATTTAACAACTTCACCAGTTTATGACCTCTTCTCACAACCATTTATATATATCATGTCATTGGCTGCTCCCTTGCTTTAAGACCATTAATTGAAAGAAAATAAAAGGTTAAGCTTCAATCCAAAGGGCACCCATTGTCCGCCCGCCTGAACTTCAGCTGCAGGATGTAAATCGAACGTTATGACTCAGCCTGGTCTGGGGCTTTTCAGTTGTCTCAGACACCTGATATAGCTAACTAGCTAAGAGAAGTTGACCAAGCACGGAATCGAACTCCCCACACTCCAACTCAAAGACAAGAGTGCCGTTACAGCATCATCCATGCACTTATCACTGAGTTATGCCCTTGAAGGCCTCAAAAGATCAATGATAGTTCTAATCTTTTGCTGTGTTTTGAACTGACAAGTAACTGGAAATAATGTCAGTAATCTGCAATGAGTGTACACACCAAAGACAAAGACAAATTACTTTAAGGTATGCTAGACTGCCCATCTGTTGTGCCTTTAGGTGGGTCTTGTCTTTGATCAACACTCTTAGGCGGTTAAGAATATCCTTAATCACAGAATCTTTTTTATCAACAAAATCCATCATTCTCTTAATGCTACGCCGTGGAGGTCGTGGCAGTAGTAGTTTCAGGTTTTTCCCTGCTGCTTGTTGTTCCAGCTCTATTTGTTGCACTTGTTTTTCTTCTTCTTCTTCTTCTTCTTCTTGTTGTTCTTTATCGGTGTATCTGCGATATTGCCTACAAAGTCTGCAGAAGAATGCAATCAGAGCAATGACACATACAATGCCACATATGAGGAATAGGCCCCAGAAACTGTCCAGAGAAAGACGCTGCCGTTGGCTTGACCGGGCTGAAGAGCATTCATCCCCAGCCAACCATTTGTCATGGATTCTTTGAAGATCACCATTTTCTGATAGTTGTAGGATTGCTGTTGATAGATCAACAGCTAGAGGAGAGTCCCTTGGAAATGCCTGTCCCCCCAAGAAAAAAAGACGAGAATCACTTTGATTGTTTGGAGATAACAGGAGGAAAGTTGAGATAAACAAAAAATAATATAGGGACCAAATTGTACACAATAAAACTAGAAAGACCAAACTATAAGTACTACGAATCATAAAATAAAAACAATTTTTAGTGGCTTGTCGTCGTTGGTGTTTTCATTTTTGGGCAGTTTTTCGCAATTAATTTT